>CM053266.1:50898893-51188395 GCA_028583415.1 Protea cynaroides | reverse complement strand
TAGAATACAATGATGTTCAATGTAAACAATAATAATAGAGACATACTTGAGAGTAGAAGATTGATTTCCGTCGATAATCTCCAAGAATGGTGTTGGAGCTTTGATCACGGTCTTCCACAGCCTGTAGAGGTTCCACGTCTTTCTCACTGTTCGTGGGTACAGAGAGAGGAAAACAACTATGGCTGCGGGGACTCATGACCTAGTATATATAATACTGTCACAAACCATAATCAGTCCCACACTGTAATAGGGATTGCCTATCTCTTTATCTTGTGACGAATCAGACCGAACTGGTCTAACATAGTGACATAGACTCCCACTGATCAATGGGCCTAGTAATTAATTAAGCCCACATATATATATTCCAATATTCTCCCACTTGGGCTAGATTAATTACAATGCCACCATTGAATAGTGTGGCCATGGAATCCATTCACTCAATAAATCGTCACCTACTTTGATCCAGCTATTAAGCCTGTCAATGTCGAGCAACAGCGGAAAATACTCCAACACAAATGGTGTATTACCTTCCATCAGCCACATACAAAAGCCTACTTAACAGCATGAATCGCCGTGAGATAATGAGTCCTCTTTGATCGAATTACCTTCGATCGAGTTACCTTAAACTTTTATACTTGATATTATCCTTTCATGGCAAACCGCCTTTAACTTGGATTAATATCTCACTTTGACACACCGTCATAGTTTATTTGGCTGAATACCGCCCTTAATCTTTGGCTGAATATCGCCTTTTATCCTGGTTGAATACCACCTTTTATATTTGGCTGAATACCGCCTTGTTTGACCTTTTATATTTGGCTGAATACTACCTTGTTGATCTTTTATATTTGGCTGAATACTGCCTTGTTTGATCTTTAGCTAAATATTGCCTGGTGTCTGACTAAATACTGCCCATTTTATCTTTGACTAAATACAGCCTGAATCATGAATCAGATCACCAACAATACAAACAACCATAGCACCAGATATGAATGAAAACTCCCACTGATTAAGCACATCAAAATAATTTGTGACTACCGTATCATTCATAAGTCACTAAAGGCTTCTATTAGTGAATCATCATTTGTCTTTGAAGATCTTAAAATCACCCAAATATTCAATCACTATTATAAATTCAGATTTTAACACACAAAAAACATTTATTGCATAAAGATGCCTTAAGATAAAATAAAATCTTATTTGAATAAAATTGAATAGAATCATGTCTTATTAATACTTAAATTGGAAACAAACTCTCCTTTTTGGAGAAAACAAAAACTGAAGATTGAAAATATCAAATTGAATTCAAATAACTTCTAACTATTAATGTATCTGACTCCTAACTAGACTTATATTTCATGAAGATGAAACTTTCATTCTTTTTATGCATCATCTTCCTTAGACTTTCCAGAATCCTTTTTCTTCTCCAGCCAACGCTTTCTGCTCTTGCAATCCCTCTTCATATGTCCTCTCTTTTGACACAAAAAACATTTGATGTCGCTCAGGTCTTTTTCTTCATGCTGCTCTTTATCATCTTTTTCCTTGTTGTAGGGTTTGTTTGCTTTATCAGAAAAATATTTTCCTCTTTTGTGAGGTCCAAATCCTTGTTGTCTAGTGCCATTGTCAGAGTTGTTCTTGTAGAACGTAGCATTAATGGATTCGATAGTTCCCTTTTTGTCACTTTCTTCATCTTCAGTACAAGCAGCAATCAATTCATCTAGAGTCCACTTTGTTCTAGAAGTTCTATATGCTACTTTGATATGCTTGTATTCATTAGGTAAAGATTTCATTGCCAAATATACCAAATGATCCTTATCAACAGCATGTCCTATTTCTCTGAGTTTTTCAGCTATACCAGCAAGTCCTACAAGGTGATCTGTAACATTACCTTTTCCATCATAAACAGTGGTAGACAGTTTTGCCATTAGGGTGCCCATCTGAGCTTTCTCAGTTTCCTCATATCTTGCTTTAATGCCTTTCAGTAAACTTTTGGCTGTTTTCTTTTCCTCAATTCCATCTAATATAGAGTCAGGGACAAATCGCCTAATCATTAGCAAACATTTTTTGTTGGCGTTTTTCCATTTCTCCATGTATTGTTTTTCTTCTGGGGTACTAGAATATGTGAGTTCAGCAGGCTTATCCTCCATGATACCCATATCAAGGTCTAGCATACCTAAAGATATTTCTAGATCCTTAATCCATTGTTTGTAATTGGTTCCAGTAAGAACATGACTACTAACCAAACTACTTGCATTAATAGACATCCTGAGATTAAAAGATAATGCATAATTATTGTGCAGTGTAGTAAATAAAACAATCACCCACACTCACAAACCAACTGTACTAATATTTACACAACATACAAGCAAATAACCCTTTTTCGGGAGTCAACCAAAATACAAATTCATCATTTGGGACAAATATGCACTTGATTTCCCCTGTGTTTGTGCAATAATAGATAATTAATAGAAATTCATACATACAATTTTCTTGCACCAGCAATGTCAAAATACACATGCAAGTAAATTTCATTTCCCAGAGTTGACCAACTACACATCTCCTTTGGGATAAACATGCAGTGGTCTCCTCAGTATCCGTGCAGTGACCGCGAAAGAATAGTGATTCAAAAATCCCACCACCTTTGGGTTAATGAGACCCATGAAGTCAAAATCCTTCTACTTATGTGCATGTACATACATTTAAAAGGCTTGGTAGTGCCACCTTTGGGTTAACACTTCCGGTCTAGCTGCTCTTGCAGATGTGAAATTCTTGATGTATTTATAAATGTTCTCCTTGAATTTGAGAGCATCCTGAAGAGACAAGGTTTACCACTTTGGTGGGTTCCACCAGATCCCAACATGATACTCACAAACTCTCACAATAACTGTGTTTGGTAATGCCACCCTTGGGTGAACAGTACCTTACTTTGAAGCATTGATAAATACATAGTCTTGAGTTTGAAGACATCATAATGAAATAAGGTGTGCCACTTTGGTGGGTTCCATCGAATTCCACCATGATATCACCAAACTCTCTTTGCAGCGAAAATGAAATTTTAAAACAACATGAATGTCACAATTATAATTCAAATATAAAGTTAAACATTCATTGAAAACATGCACAATAGTTCATCAAGATATATGGTACAAATAATTTGAAAATCCTGTAAAATGACATTAAACCAAGTCCCATAGGACACTTTCTGCCCAAAATCATATTTTATTGGGCCCCAAAATTAGCCAAATTATATACCACACTGAAGATCTCGACGAGATGAATCCAACGCAAAAAATCGCACCTCAATCGGAGGTCGGACGCGCTCACACGAGCCCAAAGAAGATTCAGCCCCTTTTTTTTTCTTTTTCTCTGGAACCGGTTCGGTCCGGATCGGTTCGGTTCGGTTATGATCTGGTCGGATCAGTCGAACCCGACCGAATATATATTAAACCTTTTTTTTTTTAATTCCTTCAAACCGAACCGCTTTGGTCTGGCATAGTTGAACCAGAGAGTTGGTTTTCCGAGCCAACCACCGGGTCGCAATTGAACCGGCCCGGTCCAAAATTATGGGTAACCAGGTCAAAATCCGGGTTTTCCGGGTCAAAATTGTCGGGTTTGCGGGTCAAGTTAATGGGTCGTCGGGGCGGAAAAACTCGGGCATTGACCGGGTTCGCGGGCCGTTGACTGGGCCGGGTCAAAACACTGTAGGATCCCCCAGACCGAGTCGACTCGATCTGTGGTTTGAATAACCCGTTAGGGTTTACCGAGTTGACCCGTCGATGACCGGGTCAGCCGCCATATCTTTTTTTTTTTTAGCCCTAACCGGCGCGTGGCCTTTACGCGCTTTTTCCACCGGCGCGTGGAGGCGCGTCAGGTCGCCGCCGGCGATTTTCTTTATACCGGCGGCTTCGTCTTTCAAAGATCTACAAGGCTGTATGGTTGGATTTATTTTTCACCAGTCCGAAAAAGTTTTTTAAGGTTGGAAACCTAGACAGGTATGTCCGAAGAATTAAGAAGAAAAAATTTCTCCCACTTTCAGTCCAATCTTTCATACAGTCTCTACAATCATTAACCATCGATTCTAGGTCTGTATGGAATGACTCTGATACCAATTGTTAGACTTTTTACAGTTCACAGGGTTTCTTCCTAAACCCTAATATCCATACAGAGATCTAGAATACAATGATGTTCAATGTAAACAATAATAATAGAGACATACTTGAGAGTAGAAGATTGATTTCCGTCGATAATCTCCAAGAATGGTGTTGGAGCTTTGATCACGGTCTTCCACAGCCTGTAGAGGTTCCACGTCTTTCTCACTGTTCGTGGGTACAGAGAGAGGAAAACAACTATGGCTGCGGGGACTCATGACCTAGTATATATAATACTGTCACAAACCCTAATCAGTCCCACACTGTAATAGGGATTGCCTATCTCTTTATCTTGTGACGAATCAGACCGAACTGGTCTAACCTAGTGACATAGACTCCCACTGATCAATGGGCCTAGTAATTAATTAAGCCACATATATATATTCCAACACTCTCACCCAAATCCAAAACCAAAATTTTGGAGCTAAATTCAAAAAGATTAAGTTTTGAGTTTAAATTTTTTTGAAACATTATTTTGAAAAAGAGTTTCGTTTTGAACTTTGATTTTTACTTTTTCCAACATAGGATAAACCAAAAGCCATTTTTTGGTAATATGATAATTTTTCCTAAATTTTTATGTTTGATCCATTGAAGTGCATGGTGATTGTGTGAGTATGTAGGTCATTATAAAACTCATGTACGCAATTAAGAAAACATTAATTTACTTGTATTTCTTTGTATTGCGGAAATTTCAAGCTTTTGATTAGTTCCCATATTATTATTATTTTTTATTATTTTCGCACTTTGTTTAGATTTAATTTTATGTTTAAAAATCATCACCATAATTTAGCAATTTTATGTGTCAATAATTGCATTATTTTTTTGAATCTATTTTAAGCAGTAACTAGGTACAAGCAATTTCACCCTCCTTTAACTCATATTTAGCACACTCATTAACGTATTGTTAACTTGGTCTATGTTAACTTTAGATCAAAACAAGAAACATGGATAATAATAGTATTTTTCAAATTTAAAAAATATTAATTATAGTTTTTTTAATAAGAAAGAAAATACAAGCCGTTCCTCTCCCAAAAAAACCTCAACCCCTCAAGGTGTTGGCTAGCTAGTTTAGTCACAATTCTGATTTAATGGTGCCAGGACTTGGGATCAAATCCTAAACCTCCCAAAAATCACATTAAAATATCAGCACCATGTAAAAACATCCACATGTTACTTTTAATAATCATTATAAATGATAAATTGATTGAATGAATAATCTTTATAATAAAATCATGGCCTTCTGCTGGGAAGAAGCACCCACCTTAGAAAGTCTCCCATTCGTCTCCAAGATGTGTAAGATTTTGTGGGTTTTTTTTTTTTTTTTTTTTTTGAAATCGGGGCTAACAATGTTTTAGTGTAAATGGGGATTTCTATTCAAATAGCGAAGCTTCTTAAGTGGAGGTTGTTTGTATATTTCTTTATATTTTTAATAAAAAGAATCTATCATCACCGAGGTTGTTTGTATATTCCTTTATATTTTTAATAAAAAAAATCTATTATCACCTCCCACCCCCCCCCGACCCACACTTACAAGCCCAATCATGTCAGAACAAAAAAGGAAGGGTTTCAATTTTTTAAGAGAATGACAGGTGGCATCTTCACATTACAATAATCCATGACCAAGTTGGAGATACCCAAGCATCTATTACATAAAACAGAATCATAAAGAAAAATTCAGATTAATTACTTGTGTATATATATATATATATATATATATATATATATATATATATATATATATATATATATATATATTATTGTTGTAACAAAGGTTTGTTATTTTTTCAAATGTCACAAGGAATTTATTTGTCATAGAAGCTTTCTGAATCACCTCTATAGGATTCCAAGATTTTGATTGGAAATAAAATTCATTCCGTGCAGTTCACAGGTACTAGCCGATGAAAGAGGCAAAGGCCCAAGAAAATCTAGCAGTCGACTTGGACAGATTAAAGATGAAGTCCCAACTAAGAATTCATTGATGGACTTTAATATCAGATGAATCCAAGAGCCTATGGGAGAGAGCCGATCCAAACCAGACAGCCTTGGCGAAGGAGCAAGGAAGCATAATATGTTCAATAGTTTCACCGTAATCACCACACCTTTTGCAAATAGCATCAACAGGAAGTTGCCGATAGAGCGGTTCATCACTTGAAGCAATACCATCGGTGCAAGCTCGTCAAAGGAAATTTTTGATTTTGGTCTTATTAGTTCCTTTATTTTTCTATTATCTTCGCACTTTGTTTAGATTTATTTTTATGTTTATATATCATTACCATAATTGCATTACATTTTTTGAATCTATCTTATGCAATAGTTTAGTACAATTTTCACCTTTTTTTAAACTCATATTTAGCACATCCATTAACCTATTGCTAGCTTGGTCTAAATTTATTAACTTTGGATCAAACAAGAAACATTAATAATAATAATAATAATAATAATAATAATTTCAAGTAAAAATACATTAATTATGTTTTTTTAATAAGAAAGAAAGTACAAGCGGTCCCTCCCCCGTAAAAACCCAATCCCAAGTAATTGGCTAATACAAAAAATCATCCCAAATATCTGCATCATGTAGAAAGCATTCACACGCTACTTTTAAAAATCATCATAAATGACAATCGATTTATAATAAATTCATGGCCTTCTATCTGAGAAGAAGCATCTGCCTACGAAGGTCTCTTATACGTCTCCAAGACGTGTAAGCTTTTACGGGGTCTTGTTGTTGTTTTTTTTTTTTTTTTTTTTTTTTTTCAAATTAGGTTAATAACGTTTTAGTATAATTATGGTTTTTCATTCATTAGTGAATTGGTATACTATTTTAGGGCTAGTTTCAAAGAGAGATTCAAATGGAGAGACCTCTTAAATGGATGTTGTTTATATATATTTTTTTCTTTTTTAATAAAGGAATCTATTATCTATTATTCACCCCAAAAAAAATAAATTATAAATCAAATACATGTCCAACCATACCATAAAGAATAAGTGATGTATAATATTTTTAAGAGGATGACAGAATGCATCTTCATAGCACAATAATTTATCACCAATTTGGAGATACCCAAGCATCTATTACATAAAAAAAAATAATGAAAAAAATTTTAGAACAATTACTTGTATATTAGAATTTGCCCAACCATAAACAAGTAATGAGTAAGACAAAGGAATATTGATTCAATATAATATCATAATAACTTCTTTCCTCATCTCAAGCACTACTGCTCCAGCACTCCAAGCAACCTTCCTTTCTATAATGCCATAATCTGCCTTTTCAGAAGATTTTTTTTTGATGAATGCCTTTTCAGAAGATTAAAGATATGAATTCCACTATCATACGGAAATCTATACTTTTTTTTTGGTTCTTAAAAAAGTATGCAAAAAGTTTTCCATGTGGGATTCGGATTCTCTGTAGTGACTGTTAAGCAATAGTGAGATTCTGACAGCTCATAGTGCATTGAGACACATGCCGATATACTATGAGTGGTCAAGATCTTCATTACCAAGCGACAGTTACTACAGATGGTTTTTTTCCTTCCAAGTTAGACCTAGATCCTCTTGTCTCTTGATTGGTCAGTTGTTCATTGTAGAGGTTGAGATATTTGGTACACATGTCGATGCATTCCAACCTAGTTCAATGGATGACTGATGGATTGAGCGATTGGAGAAGATCTTGTTCCCTCCAATTGAGCACCTCTAGGTCTAGGGAAGGATCCCTAGGTGGAGGCTAATTGAAGTTCTTTCTATCATATAGTAGGTTTATTTTGATCCTAGATTGAAAAGTTGGAGTAATTGTTAGATTAATTACATATCAAAGTCGAGAATAGTTCATTTATACGTATGCGTATTCTTCATAACAACTCATAACCATCCATATATAGTGAGTCCAACCCTCCAAAGGTGGGTCACATGAATAATGATCAGGTTGTGAAGGTTACCCGTACATATCATCCATGGATGAGAAAAAGATCCTCTCTTGTCATCCAATCACATCAACCGTCCATTGAACATGCTGGGTTACTCGGCACACATGCCTGTATCTGTTTAAAGCACTTATTTTAATTACACTTCTAATAAAACTATTAAATTAAATAAAACCAACCAAATGAAGAAGTAAACGGGTTTTGAAAATCATTAAAAACGTTTCCTCCACTAACCCATTTCTAGACTCCTAAGCATTCTTTAATTAATTGAAAATCCCAAACAAGGATCGTGATTCAATAGAATACTATTGCTTCAAGAAATTCTCTTCATGTATGAAAGCAACCCAAAAACAACTCAACTATATAGAGTCTGAGATATTGCTTGTACGAAATGTCAAAAAAATACGATAAAATAAAGAAGGCCAAGTGCAAAAGTCTTAGAAACAAGACTCTATTTTTACCTCATTATTACTCGATACATAGGGGGGCCCATTCAGTATTAGATATAATATAAAATAGACCAGACCGTTTATAAAACCGGTTCTGGGTTTAACCACTCTTGGAATTTATCATCATGATTCCTCAGTTTTGACTAAGATAACTCGGTTTCGACTCTAATCAAGATGAAACTAATGGTCGAAACTACTTGTACCAAGTTTCAACCTTAGTTTTGACTTAAGTAGCTTCAAATTTAATGAAAAAAAATCCCAGTTTTGACCTAAGTTTTGATTCAAGCTAGACTTCAAATTTAACTCAAAAAAATCCCAATTATCGATCGAAACCAGAGAAATATCATTTTCGATGTTGAAACCAGCCTTGAATGAAGATTTTGAACCTTGGTATTCATCATTGAAAATATTTTTTTTTTTTTTTTTTTTTTTGTTCTGGATTATGATCCAACCTGACCAGTTTGAACCGCACATTCCTGGTCCAATCTGAGGTGTCAAAACCATAAAATAATTATAAATATTATGGTTTTTGATAATTGACTTCATTTTTAATTATGAGATAGATGAGTACTAAACATTTGTTAAGAAGAAAGAGTGGAGGTGGGAACTTGGAAGTTTCTTAACTGGAGAATTCCTATATAAAGAGATCTGAAGAAGGCTTTTGAGATTACAAATCACTTGAAAATTAAGAAGTTCAGATTTTGATTACAGAGATTCAGAAGATGGTGAAAAGTAACAAGAGGTTGGCTACATTGGTGGGTTGCAACTACTTCAACACCAGAAACGAGTTGTACGGATGCATTAATGATGTTCTTGCTATCAGAGAAGTGCTGATTAACAGGTTTGGGTTTCATCCAAACAATATCCAGCTCTTAACCGATGAAGCTGATTCACCAGTCAAGCCTACTGGAGCTAATATCAAGAAAGTGCTTACCCAGATGATTGATCAAGCAGAAGAAGGAGATGTTCTTTATTTCCATTATAGTGGGCATGGGACACGAGTCCCCAGACCTGGTAATTCTTCTCAGCAGGATGAAGCCATTGTACCTTGTGATTTCAATCTCATTACTGGTGAGTAAAATTCCTGCAGTTACATGTTCGTTGTTCATAAATAACAAACAACAAACAATGAAAAGTCATATGTTATGAGAAAAAAAAAAGAAAAAGAAGAAGAATTAGATTCTACTCTGACATTCTCTTTCTTCCCTGGTGATTATCTGATCATCTATTTTTTTTCTTAATAATTAAAACGAATGATAATTTTAAATTTTTAATTTTCTTTTGGTTTTGGGTTAAATTTAGATTTTAGTTGAGTGTAAGAGAAAGTTCATTTATTACTAAGCTACAAAAATATAAATTGGGATCACTTGCATGTACATGTATTCTTCATCAGATTTCATTACTATTGATGTGGTATGGGATCCACCTCTAGAACATGGGATCCATTAGATGTGGACAGTGATGGAATTACATGGAGGATATAAGTACATACAGGTGAACTGTTCTCACAAAATACCCACTCGGTATCACATTTTAAGGGTTTCTAAATGTCCGTAAGGTGATAACTGACTGCTTGATCACTAACCGGTCTTGGTCTGGGCTTTGAGAACCGATTACATAATCTGTGGTTTCAGTCCTCTTGTTCAAAGTTGTATGATCGATTATGGTCCAAACGAAACCGATCAGACTGACCGGTTTAATACCCAAGGCCTACTGCCAATCATGTAGTTGTGACTTGTTTGTTGTATCCAAGGTTATAAATCTAAGTATCGGATACAGTGTCTATCATGTCCAAGATCAATCTGATTTAGATCGGTTCGGTGTATTAGGTTTTGGATTGGGATCGATCACTCTCAAAACCAATACAAATCGACTAGTTTGATACCGATACCTTGAACCATATATGGTCGTAATTACTAACCTTTGTCAAGTGCTCCTACTAATGTGATATATCGGACCTCCCAACAGATCTTGACTTCCGAAAGCTTGTGAACCAGTTGCCAAATGGAGTGAGCTTCACAATCCTCTCAGATTCATGTCATAGTGGTGGCCTCATTGACAAGGAGAAAGAGCAAATCGGCCCAATCTCTGCTAAAAAAACATCATCATCCTCCAAAGCCCAAAACTCAAAGGCCATCCCATCTGAATCAATACTTCAACATCTCGCTTCCATTACTGGCATCGAATCCTCTGACATCGGTTCCCACTTATTCGAAGCCTTCGGAAACGAAGCCAGCATCAAATTCCATCCATCACAACAACATCTTTCTGCAGGTTCTGTAAGGCCTGATGCAGGAATATTACTGAGTGGGTGCCAAGCAAACGAGACATCAGCCGATATGAGCCCGAATGAGGAAGGAGGAAAGGCTTATGGAGCATTCAGTGACGCCGTTGAAAAGGTGTTGAAGGGACATAAGTCGCCGCTTAGTAACCGGGAAGTTGTTACTCAGGCAAGAAAGCTTTTACAGGAAGGAGGTTATGAGCAGCATCCTTGCTTGTATTGCAGTGATGAGAATGCTGATGCACCCTTCTTATGCCAACCAAAACACTGAAGCCAGACGTGTAGATGGGCTGGGCTGGTCTGGGCTGGGATGGGCCTACCTCATTGATTATATTTTAAAGTTTGGCCCATGGGTTAGCCCATTTAAACCCTTGGGCCAAGTGGAACAGGATGTGAAATAAAGTTGTGTTAATTAATGGTATTGTTTTTTTTTTTGGGGGGTAAGAATTAATGGTATTGTTATGGCAAGTCTTGTTATGGTGTCTCAATCGGTATAGTAATCGGTATTTATATTTATCAGTTTCACAAAAATCACAAAAAAAAATAAAATATAATAATAATAAATATTGTGATATGAGCAACCATCTACTGAATTTTTCTGTTTATTTATTATTGACCATCAATTCGTTACATAGTTTTATTTAAGTTGTTACAATTCTAACATAAAATAGATAGAAAACCATGTGGATTCATGTGGCATTGGATTGGTTGATTCGGATCACGAACAGCTGTGGCCAATGATGATCCGATACTGATTTCCCTCATTATGAGGATAGCCCAAGGATCTTGGATTTGGGACTGAACTAACCGATATGATGTCTTATTTAGCATAATTTAGAGAGAGGATAATGTCATACGAAAGGGTTAGCAGAAGAAAGTAGATTACAATACGGATCCTATTTCCTATTCAGTGTGGCTACGATTGAATTCTCTTGGATTGATGGGTTGGCGGAAGAAAGCAACACTAGCAGATAAGGAATCATAATGGCTTTCGAGAAGCAAAAACCTGTTGAAAATCGGACTTCGAAACTCAGACCGAAGTTCCTCATTAGAATCCAAAGCTAAACGCTACAATCTTCCAACCAAGAGCCGAAGCAATCTACAGAGTGAGATGGAGCTTAGAGAAATAGAGCCTGACAGAATCAGGTAAAGCTAAATCATGGTTGTCACGAATTTCCTCAAAAAAGATAAGAAGAAGCCCGATTTGATGAATTGCCTCTCGTGCACTCGGGACGTGCAATTGACCTAGTTGACCTTACATTGCTTGTCCTTTTCCACAAATAGGAAAAAAAATATGTTCCGTAATGTGCTAAAGGTTTCAAATTTGATTGATTTCCCCTTATTTCTGGTTTCTAAATATTTCTATTGTTTCTTCAAAAGTTTGATGATTCATAAGTTTGACAATCGAAATCGCCAGATTTCGAGATTTCCGGCATCCCTGCGAAGGTGTCTTGCCACCAATCCTTCTTCGTGATCTTATTGCCAAGAACCCTCCATTTCTAAGGGGGATATGGAATGGCCTCTTCAATTTCATTGGGAATCTATTGTTCCCCTTCCTCGCCTTTGTCGGATTTTTCTTCCTATTCCTCATAGCCCAGGGAGGTTTGGCCTGGCTGGTTTGGCGGTCCTATGGATTTCAGTCTCTCAAAATCCAAATTCAAGGAGGTTCCTGAGACCGTAGTCACTTTCAACGATGTCGTTGGTGCCGACCAGGCAAGAATGGAATTGAAGGAGGTGGGTGATATCTCGAAGAATCCAAACAGATACATCGCTCTCGAAGCCAAAATCCCCGAAGGTTGCCTCTTGGTTGGACCTCTTGGGACCAAAAAGACTTTTGGCCAAGGTCATTGCAGGAGAAGTTGGGTACCCTTATTCTCCTATGCAGCATCGAAGTTTGTGGAGCTTTTTGTGGGTAGTGTTCAGTCGATTTTACTTTCTTTGTTCACTTTAGTTCGTGATTTCAAATAAACAGAGGACCGACGAAGAAGAAATAGAATAGGTTATTCTTGTCTTTTTATTTTACAAAAGAACAATATAGATCTTTGTCTTATGCATGTCTTATTTACCTTCAAAATTCAAATGCAAGCTAGCATTAGCTTCTAAGGAAAATTTCTCATGGAGTGGGATTGTGAGTAACAAGGTTCGGCAATTAGGAGTAGTATGCGCAATTATTGTAAATTTTAGGAATGTAATTGTATTTGAACCTAATTCCAGAGGTGAAACGAGTAAATATTCATAAAATTTAATAGGGAAAATTTCAGTCACACCCCTGTATTATAGCTTAATATCGTGCGCCCACTTTTTTTCATGATAATATCACTAACAACCCCTACTTTTAAAAAACATGGTTTAGTTAGACCCCCTCCGTTAGGTCATGGCTATTAATCGATTAATGGCAATACTACCTCTCATCAATATGTTAATTTACCATTTTACCCTTTTAATTTTAAATTCATTTCCCTCCTTCTTCTTCGTTGGTTAAATCTCTCCGTCAAACCTGAAGAAGAATCGAGGCCGATAATCCATGCATCTTCTTTGTTGTTGGATTACTCATTATTATCGTCACTATTGTCCTCTACTGTTGCAGCATCCCCTCTTTTCAAGCATCGCTGCTCCATTGATGAGAACATCTACAAAGAAGCCTATTGCCACAACAAATGTTCCCATGGCCATGGCTTCTGTGCCGAATACGTTCAATTCAACGTCGATCCCTCATCGACTAAATCCTATTTCCTCGATGTTCAGCACGACATGGCCGCTCTCAAGAAGTTCAACAGCAATTACTGGAAGTCCCTCTTCGATTCCGTGTCGGCAAGACCACTTGGCCGTACTGCTCCCACGTCTGAAGCAAGAAGGAATGGGTCCTCTTCAATGACATTGTTGGTGCTTTTGAGGGAAATTCCAACATTTTCTAGGCTAAGCGTCACGACAAACAGAATCTGGGTATGAACAATCTTTGGGTTAAACATTGTGGGATCAGCCACACAGAGTTTCAAGGATTTATTTTGGTCGGACAAGTGAAAAGTTAAAGGGAATGGTGATGGGATAAAAATATCTTTTTACCTGTCTGGTAGTCTAAATAACATTTAGATTTCTTTAAAGGTGTTTGTGATATTATCCCGAAAAAAAAATGACCACGTGATATTAAGCTATACAAAAAAGGGTGTGGCTGAAATTTAGATCTACCATTCAGTCACTGGTGGTATCGGCCACATCAACCTTCCAATTAGGATAGGATCTCGAACTAATTGGATCCTACATCGACAGACCTGGTTGGGGCTTTTGACAGCTCAACCTGGTCCATGAACACCCTTTAAAAATGGGAAAGAAATCCTCTCCCGCGGCAGGAGGTTCCTGCCGCTGATCCAAGGGTTGGGGATCAGTCGGCCCGCCTACCAATACATGGGGAGGTGGGCCGGCTGAAATCCCACCCTTGGCAGGCGGCAGGTGGGCGGGAGAGGATTTTTTTTGCTTAAAAATGGAAGTGTATCAATTCACCTTTTATTAGAGTCATTGAATTTAGAGTCAAGAGTAGGGACTCAAATCGTCTCCCGCGGGTCAGCCCGCCAGTCCACCATCTGACAGGTTAGAATATACCGGCACACATATCGATGTATTCCAACCCGTCAGATGGTGGATTGACGGGCTGGTGTGCGGGAGACGATTTTTTTGCCAAGAGTAGAGGCTCCTTGAGAGTTTCTTAATTCGTTTCATTATGAGATTCGAGAGGAGGGATGGCGGCCTGGATGGATAGCCGCCACCTAACTCTCTGGTGAATCCAAACCATCTATTCGAGTCAATACCCAGCTGATAAGCTGAGCTGACAAACCTGGTTGGGGCTTTTGACGGCTCAACCTGGTCCATGAACACCCTTTAAAAATGGAAGTGTATCAATTCACCTTTTATTAGAGCCATTGAATTTAGAGTCAAGAGTAGAGGCTTTTAATTGGTTTCCTTATGGGATTTGGGAGGAGGGATGGCGGCCTGGATGATGGCCGCCACCTAGTTCTCTTGTGAATCTGAACCATCCATCTGAATTGATACCCAGCCGACAAGCTGAGCTGACAAGGATATCGGCTCGGATGGATGACTTGATTCACCCGAGACCTAGACGTCGACAATCCATCCAGACCGCCGCCTCTCCTCCCGAATCGGGAGGAGACGATGTGGATCCTTCCTTTTGCTTGAGTCATTATTTTAGTGTCAGAGCAGATGCTCGTTTTTCTTATCGTTCCTGAATCCTGAATTGCTTATGCTGGTTTTCGTTGGAGGTTAGAGATTCTGAAAAAATGGTGGGTTTTCGTTATCGAGGTTAAAAGGATGACCACTCACGCAGCAAAATGAGAAGGTCATAAGTTCTTGCTCTTTCGATTTCTTTTCTTTTTAATTTTCTTCCGACATGAGATCTTTAGATAGAGTGGAGGTGACTAAATAATTAGAGAAGACAAAACCGCTGTTGCCACTATTTCTATACTCTTTATGTGTCCAGATTTCATGGTGGGAACAGGAGTGCACAGCAACTCAGAACAGAGAAGATTGACTTCTCTGTAAAATCAACGGTCTACAACTACGATTCATGTCCAGTGAAGGTGAAGAGGAACCCCAGTTGCTTTAAAGGTCAGCTCCAAACGCCCTCTTTATCTGTGTGTTCTTTTTCTCCAAGAACCCTAACCGATCAGTCAGTCGTAAATTTCTTAGTTTTTGGTTCCGAACGAGCCTGGCCTGGTCAAAGCTTCCTCAGCTGGGCTCGTTGAAATCCCGGCAGCTACTCTCGCCATCACGAGGTTATCTTTTGTCAACTACCACTGGTGTATATTCTAGTATGCTTTACTTTAATTTTTTAATGTTTTATTGTGAACGATGGAATTGTTTTTTCCCTAGTCTACAGTCTACACTACAATGTCACATGGGCTTGAACTAGAGAGAGAGGAGGGAAGGTGGGAGTAAGAGGGGCGCCTTACAGCACTCGGTGAAAACAGGAGAGTCGAAACGTGACCTCCTGGGACGCTGCACTGGCAAGGTACCAATGAAATGAGCTGATCCGGATGTTTTATAATATATTCATATTTTAATAGAGGTGAATCTTAATTAGTTTGCATAAGAAAAACCCCAATCGACAACGTTAACTGATGTGAGGTGTTTATTCAGTTTCAAAGGTGGTTCATTTCTATCCTCTAGTCAGAAGCTGCTCTGTTGTTCCAGAGGGGTTTTTGTTTAGAAGGAGAATGGATTTGGTTTCATGGCAAGAATTCATCTCGAGGTTGGTTTTTTTCTTCACACTTATGTTTGATTTGTTATATCTGTATTTTACGGATTATGCATTTCTGATGTTGTTTCGTGGGTTTCTCTCTGCAATCCTTTAGGGATTGATAGTTTAGCAGTTCCCATTATCATTTGTTGTTGGATTCCTATTGCTTGTGTGTGAGTATAAGAGGGTTTCTGGATTTTTTTTTATAATTTACTTATTATGGTAAGGATAGACCTTCCAAACTTATTTCATGTGAATTTCATCTGATTTGATAATTATAAAGTGGCATTGTCCAGTGTCACTACTTAGTACTGGGGGGTTTCTCTTGGTGTTTGATAATGTTTGAGATGCTTGGATTTTCTAGATGGTTTGCGCGTTAACATACATAAAATATAGAAGCATCCGTTTCGGTACTTAATGTGCCAAAAGTAGCCCCCTGCCAACAAAAAAAAAAAAATGTTACTTGTTTGCAGGCACATTTAACATAACTAGAACATTTTTTTCTTTCCATTAATGTGTTAATTCATCAGATATTCAGATCTCTAAACAGATTATCGATCTTAGAATGATCAAGTAAACATGTTTTGGGAAGACTAATCCACAATAAGTTAAACAAATGGTATATTCTGTCTTGTTTCCATCTGGTCATGTGCTATATCTCTTTTCAAGCAGTTATGTTTTGTTAATTATTATAATTTGTATTTGGACCTTTATATTAACTAAAATTGTGAAGGCTAGCACCATAGTTTTTTTTTAAACGAAAAAAAAAAAAAATCCTTTAGTTTCTAAACTCATCTTTTGGACTGAGGTTAATTTGACGATTTTGACTTTTCATTTCATGAGCATGGGAAGCCTCCCAAATGGTAGCATGGAAGTCTTTTCAATCATAGTTGTCACAACACCAAGACAACCCAAGGTGCTGGAGGGTCGCCTAGACGTCCTGGAGACCAAGTAGCCAAGGCGTTGGGACTCCTAGGCGACGCCTTGGTAACTAAATTTTCAATAGGCTCTCTATTAATTTTGACATGAGCCTTTGGATAATGATTGGTTCTTCTCCTTTCATGAGATCCAGCAGAGTATGAATCATAGCTGTCAAGGCGTCGCCTAGGCATCTAAGCACCCTTGTGACGTCTTGGAAAATTGGGTGCCTTGGTCGCCTAGGCACCCCATCAGGCCTTCAACCCCTTGGTTCGCCTTGGTGCCTTAACAACTATGGTATGAATGTTACATGGTTTTTTTTTTTTTTTTGAGGGGGGGGATTCTATATATATATATAAGGTTTAAGAATTTTCTTTTCGTTGGATTTCCAATGAGGGGATTTTAAGGCCCTCCCCGGAGAGAGAGAGAGGGGGGGCTGACTGGACTAGATGACTGTATGATGGCAAAGAGGTTTTAAAACAACATAATTTATCAATCCTCTTTGCTACAGGATCTCTATTCAGTCCAAAAACAAAATCTGCAGTAAAAAGCAACGAAAAAAACCACTTACCTTGAAATTCAATGGCTAGAATTAGATGAATTAATACAATGAAATCAAAACAAAACAGGCTCCCCAGCCTTCGGACACGGACAGATATTCCTGAATGAGGGCGGATCATTCCGCTGGAATGGACCCTCCAAGTTTTCATTGCTTCAACTGGTGAAGTAGGAACATCTGACACTTCCTCTGAAGCAGATTGAGTATCAGCATCGGGCTGCACAATATAACATAAAGAAATTTATGTGCTCCCGGGAAACATATTACTCTATTCGATTGATCAGGAACAATCGAAAAAAGCCAGACCTTTGTAATAGATGTGAACACCCTTCAAAATCTGAGGAGGATCCAAGAAGAATTGAAGGAGCTATGGCCCTCGGAAACTTGCTGTACCTGGTACTGCCCAGGTCTGGTATGGTGGTAAACCACGTTGATGCTTTGTATTAAATCAGCAAAGGAAACAATTGAGTCTGCAGAAAAATAGTGTCGCCAGCCAAGGTAGGAGGTTTGTAAATCAAAACAAAAATCAAAACTTCAAGGAAGAAGAAGGAATAAGTGGTTGAGTTTCACAACCTTGGAGACTCAACCAGAAAATAGAATTTGCTATTCTTTTCTGGAAAATCTCTCTCTCCCCCTGCCGTGCCACCAGCCTCTATTCTCTTATTTATATCTTTGAAACATCACAAATAAAATAGGAAAGAAACTAATCCTAGAGAAAGTGAACCTCCTTTGTAACGCATCCAAAAAAAAAAAAAAAAAAAACCTCCTTTATAAACTAGGAAGTTTCTAAAACACAAAAATAGGAAAGTTTCAAAAAAACTGGAATTAGGAAACTAAATATTAGACAAGTTTTAGTCTCCAAGCAACTAAGACTTCTAAACTAACTAGCCTAAATTTTAGGAAACTAAACAATGGAAATAGAATCTCTAACAATTAGGAAACTAATAAAAAATCCTAGCTAAATAGTGCTGTAGTGCTGTCGACTATAGCTTGCTGGCGGTACTCCTTAATTCTGGCTGGGCTGGTTACCTTTAATTGGGCCAGGCCCAATTTGATTGCTTGCGGTCCTATCTCCTGGAGCCACTCCTGATCTACATCACTGTAACCATTTTCTTTTGGGACTCTGCCTTGGTTTTAGTGACAGATCCAAAAGAATGATGTTTGATTCGAGTTCTAAATTCATTTTGATTGGTTTTAAATTTTTAATACTTGTTGTAATTAATACTTAGGTGGGACCCGTTTCCTGTGCTGGTGAATCAATTTAACTCCAGCGTTACTCTTTTGTTGTTTCACTTTTTTCTTCTTACCTCTTGTTTCTAGTCCGTCCAAAGCATGCCTCTTAAACTTCTTGTTAGCTTGTTGCACAGAAGCAAATTTGAGCTTGATTACAGTTGTAGATCTGTTCCCTGACGATTGTTCTCCTCCTTTTCAGGTTTCAATAATTTCTTTGAAGTGTTCAAATGCATAATATTGTTAGTTTGGTCTTCAATTCCCTTGACGCCCTTGGGAGATAGGGTAAACAAAGTGGAGAATGATAAATCAAGCAGAGCTGATACATGTGATATTTTATGTAAGGAACTTTTAGTACAATATGAAGAAGATAAAATTTCCAAAACGGTATGTGATCGTCATTTTAACCTTCGTCAGCACATGTGTTTGCTATGTGGAACGTGTGGGCTTCTCAATTGCTTACACAGTTGCCGCTGATGCTGCTGGGGTGAACCAGTCTACCAAAGGCACTATACTTTCCACATTCTACTATGGGTATGCTTGTTCACAAATTCCTGGAGGATGGATAGCACAGAGGGTGGGTGGAAGGCATGTTCTCCTCCTCTCATTTGTCTTATGGTCTCTGACTTGTGCTTTGTTCCCCCTAGATCCCAACCGAGTCTATATCATGGTGATGGCCCGCTTGTTTGTTGGGGTGGCACAAGGTTTTATATTCCCATCCATCCATACCGTCCTAGCGCAGTGGGTCCCAGCAAATGAACGATCACGCTCAGTGTCTCTCACAACTTCTGGCATGTACCTTGGTGCAGCAGCTGGCATGCTCGTGCTGCCAAGCTTGGTGAAATTTAATGGACCCGAGTCAGTGTTTTTAGCTGAAGCTGCCCTAGGTGCCTTCTGGTCCCTGCTTTGGTTTAAATATGCAAGTGACCCACCTAGCTTTGATCATCCTAAGGCTACAACTGCTGGCTTTGCTGAATCTTTACTGCCAATCAAAGGAGGGAAACTGAAAGCTGAAAATGGTGGAAGTGTAGTTCGCGCTGCTAAAATCCCATGGAAACGAATATTCTTTAGCTTGCCAGTTTGGGCAATTGTTGTGAATAACTTCACTTTTCATTATGCGTTATACGTGCTGATGAATTGGTTGCCCACATACTTTGAACTAGGCCTCCAGCTTACTCTTCAGGAGATGGGTTCATCTAAAATGCTGCCTTATCTTAACATGTTCATATTCTCCAATATTGGTGGGGTGGTTGCAGACCACTTAATCACCACAAGGACCTTGTCTGTGACTAACACCCGCAAGGTTTTGAATACTATTGGGTTCTTGGTAGCTTCCTTTGCATTAATGGCACTTCCAATTTTCAGGACTTCTGGTGGGGCTATCTTTTGTTCTTCATTGGCTCTTGGTTTCCTGGCCCTGGGTAGGGCTGGATTTGCAGTAAATCACATGGATATTGCTCCAAGGTATGCAGGAATTGTAATGGGAGTTTCTAATACTGCTGGGACATTGGCAGGCATTGTTGGAGTTGATCTAACAGGTCAGCTTCTTGAAGCTGCTAAAACTGCTAATATGGATCTTTCGAGTCCAGGAAGCTGGAGATTGGTGTTCTTAATCCCAGGATACCTCTGTATTTTCAGTTCACTTGTATTTCTACTGTTCTCAACTGGGGAGAAGATTTTTGACTGAGATGGTCAACCCATTAACTTTGAATGCTTTTCGGAAATGTTAATGGATCATTGGCACTCTGTCCTGGTAGAAACTTCAATAGATTTATTTTTTGGGAATTCCCTCAGATGTTCCTGAGCACATTGATTGACAACAAAAGGGTATACTTTTTAATGTTTTCAGCCATAAAAGGGTTAAATCCCAATTTTGTGGATCAGAGTTCAATTATTTTTTTTACTGCTTTGTGAACTTTTATAGTTATGGATTCTGCTAAATTTTAGAGTTCATTCACTTACTATCTAGGTATCTAATGTGTTTTCTAAGCCAGCTGTCTTGTTTTTAATTTAAAAAAAGGGGGGGGGGGTGAGGAGGTGGAGGATGAGTCGCCTTAATTGATGAGAATGGATCAAACATACCCATTATGAAGATTTTGAGGCCAATCGGCATACTGCCTTAACAGCTGGGTGATCCCAAGATTTCTGCAGAGATTTTCTGGACCAAGATTTGATTTGATTAGATGATCTTAGTTATGCAATCTGTAGCATTCCTCATCAAAAATAAAATAAATAAAAATATCTAACTGTTATTTTGGATGAGGTGGAAGTAATGGAATTGATCTAACAAAAAGTATGTGTCACCACCGCATGCTGGATTGCTTTGAATTGACTGCAACTACTGCCTGCGTGATTAAGTACTTTAATTGGTTATGAAAGAAAAGTTAACTTTACTTAATAGTGCCAAGATAAAGTCCAAAGTCCGTTATGTTTGTTGCTCATTGACATGGCCTTGTCCCTCTTCTGTCTGCTTCGACTCCATTGCACAATTATTCTGTTTCCTACAATGACTGATGAATATGCCATCTAGTTGCGTAGTTCCATTTTGATTTGTTTGGTCCCTATCACAATCAGCAAACGGTATGTGGCTGAAGATTTCAAAAAACAATCTTTGTCACTTTTTCAAGGAATCAAGGAAGAAATCATCAGAAAACCAGCACAAGTCTTCTATATATACTAAGGAGTTTTATATTCCTAGCCATTTCTTTCGTGTTCATCATTTGCAGCTCACATGAATCAATCTAAGATCCAAAAAGATTAAAGAAGGATTATTTTGAGCCAAACTTTCTGTTTGGTTTTAATTTCAATGAACTTTTGAAATGTTTCCCTTGTCATTGTTTTGAGATCCCCCCCCCCCTTCCCTTTGGTTAGATTGGATTCTTCATGTACTAACCATGTCAGGTATGAGATCATGACTTGCAAAGTTCAAAACTGAGAAAACAAGCAACTTGTTAGCAGTTCTGTTTACTGCTTCAAAACAAGTTGGTTATTGTAGAGGGGCATGAGAAACAAATAGCAGACAAAGAACCGTAAGCAACTAAACTCATGGTTTTTATATTTATGTTTGATTTCGAAGCATGCAAAATTCAGTTTTTGTTCTTTACTGAACTATTGAATTAGATGTTAACATAATACATTTGATGGATTACAAACAAAGTTTACATATAATTCATGTATGATATGCAAATACCTAAATAGGATCTGAACAGAAGTCTACTAAAAAGATTGTTGAATAAAGTCCCTAAAATGCTGATTTTTACTCTAGCAAGTAGGGAGACATTATTGTTCCACATTGGCGCTATTTCCAAATCAGTTCTAGTACAATCATTTCTTACCTTAGCCTTCTTAGATTTGCCATGCATCCATCTCAGCATTCTCATCTCTGCTACACTATAGATTAACTTAGTGTAGCTGAGATGAGGATGCTGAGATGGATGTGTGGTAAAACTAGGAAGGATGAAAGAAATGATCGTATTAGAGCTGATTTGGGAGTAATGCCGATACACGATAAGATATGAGAAAATTGTTTGAGATGGTGTGGTCATGTTCAACGGAGGTCTTTAGATGCTCCCGTACGGATGAGTGATTTGATTCAGATTGAAATATTGAATTATCTAAAAGAATTAGGGGTAGACCTAAGATGACTCTAGTGGAGGTGGTAAAGAAGACATGCATAACTTAAACTTTTTCTCAAGTATGACCTTGAATAGAGCTGATTGGAGTGTGATAATCAATGTAGCCGACCCATTTAATTGGGACAAGGCTTTGTTGTTGTTGTAATTTAGAATTGTCAACACCTCATAATTTTGTCAAAATTCATCCGTAACAACATAATGGTATAAAAAATAATGCAGTAACCAATTTCATCCCCTTATATATGTTAGCATAATAAAATTGTAATCATATACTGCTTGGACTTAGTCAAAGTAGTTAGTGCTAGTTTCTAGTACTTGGACTCTTAATTAGTTTATTAGTTTCCTTCACCAATTTGGCTTGTTGGTTTCCTTTGTCTTTAGTTTGTGACTAGGACTCTGACTTGTAGAGTCCTAGATCCTATTTAATAGTTGTAACCTATTTTCCATAAATACAAGCTATAAGGAGAGGAGCGACACATCAATTCTCCCCATATTCTCTTATTTTTCTATTTTGTTACATGGTATCAGAGCAATCACTTGGGTTATTGTTTTCAGAGTCGTTTTAAGTTTTTCATTAGGTGTGCAACCACCATTATTGCTGCTCTTGCTACTGTTGCTGGTATTACTACTTGGTTCACAGTGTCCTATACTGTGCTGTTACTATTATTTGGTTCACAGTGATCTATACTGTGCTGCTATTACTGCTTGGTTAATAGTGACCTATCTTTGCTACTACAATTATTTGATTCACAGTGACCTATACTGTGTTACTACTATTATTGCTATTACTACTGTTGCTGGCCACTACTACTGCTACTACTACTACTTGATGGAAACTGGGATCTGTTGGATAGGAATCTCTAGGGAATTTTATTGGGATATAAATATTTTTTTATTTTTGGAAAATTTAAATCGGTTTAATTAGGTGTGGGCTATTTTCTATTCTTTATTTCTTTTATTAAATTTTAGACGTGGTTATCTATTAGTTTGTTGCGTGATTGGTTTTATTTTATATTAGTGGTGTGGACCCCACCCCTTAGACGTGGTACATGACGGGATATTGATTTAGTTTGTTATTTATCTTTTCATGAGTCTGTTTTCAGATTAAATTGTGTTGCCTAAATAATAGGCAGTTTTTTTATTATTGGTTTTTAAAGTTATTTTCCAATTAGGATTTTAAGCCTATTTAAAGGCAATTGTATTAATGAAAAAGTAGATGATTATTATTGAAGCAAAAAAATTCTACTTGCTCTCAGCTTCTCTTTTCCTTCTCTCAAGTACGGTACTCCCTTTCCTCTCTTTATGTTTCTTTCCCTTCCCTCTTAGTGGTTCCCTCAATATCTCCTTTCTAAGCCCTTCCCTTCCCCTTTTCCCTATTTTTGTCTTTCTTCGTTTTGACTCCCGAAAATTACCCCATTGTCAACATTTTCTATTTTGGTCCCATCCCGTCCATTTTTCTTCCGTTTTCTTTTGGGTTGTTTTCAATATCCCTTTTATACCCAATGCGGTTCGCATTACTATTGCTATTGCTCCTATTACTGCAACTGTTGCTTCCGTTATTTCATTGTTTCAAGCTGAAGCTCTCACATTTCCCATGCTCTAGCTTGAGGGGGTGGGGGGAGGGGGGTGTTAGCATAATAAAATTATAACTGTATACTGCTTTGACTTAGTCTAGTTAGTGTTAGTTTCTAGGACTTGGACTCCTATTAGTATATAGACTCCTAATTAGTTTATTAGTTTGTTTTATTAGTTTCTTTTACCAATTAAGCTTGTTAGTTTCTTTCTATTTTGGGTTTACTTTTTCTTTAGTTTGTGACTAGGACTTTGACTTGTAGAGTCCTAGATCCTATCTAATAGTTGTAACCTATTTTTTATAAATACAAACTACAAGGAGAGGAGCGACACACATCGATTCTCTCAATCTTCTCTTATTTTTCTATTTTGTTACAATATATAACACTACTACTAAGTTTCTGGGCCATAATGATGGTTGAGAAATAAAAAACTACATATCATACGCAAGTACTCACACAGATGAAGAACTTCTGCAATAACATCCTTGTTTGAATGACCATGTATGCCAATCCACAGCAAGAGAATGACAGTTTCTTAACTGAGAAGCGCTGGTATTGTTTCTGGAAAGCAGCTTTCAAAGGAATATGATGCCTCTGCTTAATTGTGAGACAGAGCCTAATGAAGTCCGAGGATGAGACAAGCTCACGATTGTTTGGTGTTCTCATCCGTGAAATGCATGTTGGGGGGGGGGGGGGTGAGCACACTGCACACATTCATTGTGTAACCTTTATGGTGGCCGGCAGAGAAAGCAATCTCAAAGAAGAAAGGCAGATTTATGACAATGTGGTTTCTGTGAATCAAATGCTCCAATAATCACATTGGTGTAGATTTTTGACAAAACTGAATACAAATTCATTTTTATGTTGATTTCGAAGCATTAAAATTCATTTTTTGTTCTTTGCTGAACTATTGAATTAGATGTAACAAAATACATTTGATGGATGACAAACAAAGTTATACATATAATTCATGTATGATATTCAAAAACCTAAATAGGATCTGTACAGAAGTCTATTTAAAAAAAAATTTGTTGAATAGAGTCCCTAAAATACTGATTTAGTCTCTAACAAGTAGGGAGACATTTTTTTTATTGGTGCTACTCCCAAATCAGCTCTAATACAATCATTCCTTACCTTAGCTTTCTTAGTTTTGCCACGCATCAATCTTAGCATCCTCATAGTGTAGCTGAGATGGATGTGTGACAAAACTAGGAAGGATAAAAGAAATGAGAGCCGATTTGGGAGTAGTATCGATACACGATAAGCTATGAGAAAGTTGTTTGAGGTGGTATGGTTATGTTCAACGGAGGTCTTCAGATACTCCAGTATGGAGGAGTGATTTGATTCAGATTGAAGGATCGAAAAGAGTTAAGGGTAGACCTAAGATGATTCTAGTAGAGGTGGTGAAGCAGACATGCATAACTTATGCCTTTTTCAAGTATGACCTTGAACAGAGCTAGCTGATTGGAATGCAAAATCCATGTAGCTGATCCCATTTAGTTTGGATAAGGCTTTGTTGTTGTTGTAATCTAGCATTGTCAACAGCTTGTAATATTGTCAAAATCCATCTGTAACATGATGTTATAAAAAATATGCAGTAACCAATTTCATCCCTTATATATAACACTACTGCTGAGTTTCTGGGCCAGAATGACGTTGAGAAATAAAAAACTACAATATCATACGCAAGAACTCACACAGATGAAGAACCTCTGCAACAAAATCCTTGTTTGAATGACCGTGTGTGCCAGTCCACAGCAAGAGAATGGCGGTTTCCTAACTGAGAGGCGCTGGAATTGTTTCCGGAAAGCAGCTTTCAAAGGAATCTGATGCCTCTACTTAATTGTGAGCCAAAGCCGAATGAAGTCTGAGGATGAGACAAGCTCATGGTTGTTTGGTGTTCTCATCAGAGTGAAACGCATGTGGGGAGTGAGCACACTGCACACATTCATTGTGTAACCTTTGTGGTGTTGGGCAGAGCAAGTGCTCTTGGAGAAGAAGGGCAGATTTATGACAATGTGGTTTTTATGACAAAGTGGTTTCTGTGAATCAAATGCTCCTATAATCACATTGGCATATAATTTTTTGACAAAACTGAATACAAGGCAAAGTTGTCATAATAATTCATGTGTGTTACTTGAACTTTTATATGTGCATAAAGTATGTGATGGCTAGATAGTATAGTTTGTATTTTCAAGACCATAATTCATGATACAGTTTCTTGTTTTAATTTGTAGTTTGAGCAGCTTAGTATTGCAGAAACCTAATTACGGCAAACTATATTGAAAATTGAATTACTATCCTCAGCTTGTATGACAACCAACCTAAATATCATTTTCTTGCTTCCACGACTCTGGAACTTGACAGTTGACTTTTTTGAGTTTGGTGATCATGAATTGATTCCAGCTGCATGAATCTGCAGGTTGTAGAATGAAATCACAGTAAATTGGCTTCGGACAAAGGAAAGTGTATCTGTAATGTCAGGCACTCGGGCCACAAATGTATAAGTAAAGAATTTCCATATTTTGTAGAAGATTTGAATGGAGATTTGGTTTTGGAGTTGTGGTTCTTAGTAATATGAAATTAAGTTTAGGTGCCAAAGGTTGGGCTTTGAGGTTTTTGTGTGAATTTAGAGCAACTGACTCTAGAACTAGGGATTGGGTTTTGTGACTTTACTGTTGGAGTAAGAATTGCTTTAAGGCCTGAAGATAATGAAAAGAGAGCTAAAATGGCAGTTGTGGCTTTTAGTGCCAGATTGAAATATTGAAATTTCCTGGTCATTGAATCAGTATTGGAGAAAAAAGCTGACTTTGGGGTGTGGGTGTGTGGGTGGGTGGGTGGGTAGCGTTTGGTTTTTAGTGAAACAATGGAAATCAGTTGATAAATTTAATATACAAAATAATCTTTACAGCAAAGAATCTTTATAGGACCATACCAGTCACTAGGCATGAAAATTCTTGTTACTCTATTATTTGCTGTGAAGATTTTTTTTTTATTTTTTTTATTTTGGGGATAGGTAGGCCCTAGGAGATTTGAACTCATGACCTCTTTGGAATGTTGGTCTTTACCAACTGAGCTACCCCTTAGTATTTGCTGTGAACATTGGATTCTCATCATGAGAAACACTAATAGGAATGAAGATTCTTGATTCTTTATTATTGCTGTAAAGAACCGTTCTCATCCTATTTTAAGGCCTGACTGCTAGCCTGAAGCCTTATGCACCTCTATCGATTCATGTTGCTTTTCTTAATCTGCTTGCAGAACAGGTTCATGAGCTGGTAAATATTCTTAGAAGATTTGAAATTAGGGCACCTGTTGACATCTTGTCGGTTCATTGCATTTCTGGATTACTGTTTTTCAGTTTTGAGTTAAATTATATGTAGTATTTCCGGTATATCAAGTTTGGTGGAGGATTTTTTTAAGAACCATGTTTCAAAATTCTGATTTGTTGTGCAACATGCCCTAAAGAAATCCATGTTTTCAATATGATTAAAACATAGCAACATAGCATCGGTAAGGTTGCTCCATTGCAAGTCAATCTCTCTGCTAAACAGGGGTTAAGGGGCCAGGAGTCTACCAACAGGTAAGGTTGCTCCATTGCAACTCAATCTCTCTGCTAAACAGGGGTTAAGGGGCCAGGAGTCTACCAACAGTTGTGGTCCATGTATTGCACATGGAATGGAACTGAAAGTCTTTTGTTTAGTCCAAAGATAAATGGACTTGAATTTTTTATTTATTTATATATATATATATATTTTTTGCCCATCTGGTGATCATTTATAGATTTGAATTCCAAAATGTACAGATCAACACTTTTGAATGGACCATTTCTTTGTTAGCCAATTCTAATAAGAGTAGCAGACTTTTGCAGCACTTAAAGTCCACTAAAGTCATTTTCTTCTTTTGATCTGGTCTGGTCTTATATAGTCTCTAGCTCACGTATGGAACATTCAACTTGCACAAATCATATCAGAGAGTAGTGGAGAGATAAGATTGAAGATGTATTAAATTTCATCTTTGACCTTAACAGCTTATGGGACACGCAACATCCAACTTTGGACAAATCTTATCAGATCCACCTAATACCAAAGTTGTTCCATTAAAAAAAATAAAAAAAAATAAAAAAAATCCACAAATGCTCGTGTTTCATACGCGGCCATGCGTATCAGTCCATCCAATAGGGAGGGGCACAAATTGTATTCTACATCTCTCTCTCTCTCTCTCTCTTTATCGTATGATTGAAATATAGACCGTGTATGTACATAGCCATGAAGGAAAATCATAGAAGCAGGAAAGATTAGAAATTCTTTTTTGGTTGAGAAATGCTACCAGAGTACAGGCATAAGCTACGTATAAGATTATATATATATATATATGTCTACCTCTAGAGAGATAATGGGATCTATATCTTCACAAAATTTCAGTTTCGTTTGAACTGTCACCTAAATAAAAATCATTATAAAATGAGCTTATTTATTAATTAAAATGAAGTTTTCAATTAAAAAAAAGTGAGAATAAAGTAAAAAAGAATTAAACCAAGAAAAATAGTTAATCTAATAATTGAGTTAAAAGAATCTAAAAAAAAAAAAAAAAACATAAAAACCCAAATATTGGATGAACTAAGAAAAAATTATGACAATATTCAAAAAGGCTAGTCGACTACTTAATTATGCAACTAGTTTTTAAATCAATCTAACTGCACAAATTGTATGAGTAATATAATTTTTAAACGACCCAAATTAGTACCGAAGGTACGCAAGGATAAGCATTTCCGAAAAAGAGTACACAGGCATTTATTCTAATAAAATGTGGTCTACAATTAGCATGAAGATGGGGCCAAAAAACTGCATCAATGCGAAACACCATTTACTAATAAGCTTCTCTATGATTGACTTATGCTGAAATTTTTTAGGAATGATATTGCTTTTGAATTTCGTTCAAAAAACCACTAATGAGGTTGCTAATGTCAAAATAGATTATTATTTCTTATTTTGTTGTTCTTAATGAATAGGATCAACATATAGTGCAAGGCTAATTTTTCTATCAGAATATCTATCGAATTGTCGTTGGCTTAAATATGTTGACCATTTCTTCTTCATTTCCACTTTAAAGGTTTGGTTGCTTTGGTTAGGGTTTACATATGATCGATAATATCAAATTCTTTTTTTAATAGTACTACCAAACGTAGCTTTTTTTTTTCCTCACATGTTTTTTAATAGTACTACCAAACACATTTCTCATGCTTTTTTTTTAATACTCTTGAGAATTAAGAATGCACAAGAAACACTCCAAGTCATGGTTTTATCAAATGAAACCTAAATTCACTTGGAATAACATGCAAAATGAATGCTTCTAAGTTATTTCAATTTAAAAAAAAAAAAACTGCAAAAAATCAAAGTGGTCTCACACACAACTAACTCCAAATGAGGCCCAGACAGTTTGATAAAAAAAAAATGAGGCCCACACAGACAAAGTAAAATAATAAATTAATAATAAAAAAAAAACCCCACAACACGAGTGTGGAGATCCCTTCCATGCACTCTCATATTGTCGAACAGATATTGTTTTCTATCACCCAATTGTCCATCCGATAGGTTGGGTTGTATCACCATGTGTGCTGACCATCCAAACCAGTCTGATGTACGGCTGGAGCTATTGAATGACAGAAAACAACCCCACTCCCATGTTGCCTCTTTTTTGATCACTTTTGTAACTATGTGGGCATCTCACTTTAGTGTAATGGAAAACCATCTCTCATTAATAAATGATAGACAAATGAATATATTTTTTTATTCATGGTGGCTGGGATCAGTTTTCTATGTATTTTTTTTATTTTTTTTGTGTGAAAGTTCTCTATGCAATTAGATCAGCCATTGGTTGAGGTGACATATTTCATGGATCGGCTTTTGGGATGTAAATTATATCAATTCTCATTTGTTTAAGTATTCGTTTACGAACCTCATACATTTGAATAATATGAAACATAATCTATTTAATTTGTATAGATATTCAATTAATAATAATAATAATAATTTAAATAATTAATAATTTGAGGGTTATTGAAGATATGGAAAAAAGAATCATAACACATAAATTGAGAAAATGCAGAAGGCACACAAATTAAAAAAAACCCGAAAAAAAAAGCATGAAAAAAAAATCAAAATTGAGATTTTTTTATAATGAGTTATTAAATTTGGGGTTTTTTTTTGTGGTAAAGAATTAGGGGTTTGTATAATCATATTTTAATAATTTTTTTTAAGAAACCCATTTAACACATTGGTGGCTGCTATGCTGATGAATGGGTTGACAAAAATTCAGAAAGTTCCCCCCACCCCACCTTCTCTCGGGCCCCACTGGTTGCACAATTCCCCTTGGTCAGGACTGTGGTCCCACCTTGACCAAAAAAAACCCTCCGTATTTTGAACGGTTGAGTACCTTCAGCAAAAAAAAAAAAAGTTGAAAAGTCAAATTTTCTAAACTTTATAATCTAAATAGACAAAATATAGTATTTGCACAAGGTCACTAAGAAGCCATGTTAGAACCGTGTAGACAAGATTCTTACACTGATGATGTACAGGATAATTCCTTTAAATAAAATAAAAAAAATTGATAGAAAAGAAAAAGGAAATTCCTACCCCCTGGTTTTACTCTGTTATTCCCTCCCCTCCCCTCCCCTCCCCTCGTTCATCTCACTGTCCCACAAACCTACTTCCTAATCTTCAAATTAAAGCACTGTCTCTTTCTCTCTCTCTCTCTCTCTCTCTCTCTCTCTCTTCTTGAGTTATTTCCTCTGGGTTGCATGTTTGTGGGTTCTGAAGACTAAACCCTAAAAGCTATTACTACGGGGAAACGCTAACTGAAGCTTAAGCTCTGAAGAAGAAGAGGGTACTATACTGTCTAGTTTGGTATGATGGATATCGCCTTAACCCTGACCGTAACGTTGGCCCTTTTAGTAATTCCTTCGGTTTCTGCGAATTCCGAAGGAGACGCTCTCTACACGTTGCGGAGGAGCTTGTCTGATCCGGATAATGTCCTCCAGAGCTGGGATCCGACCCTTGTCAACCCTTGCACCTGGTTTCACATCACCTGCAATCAGGACAATCGGGTTACTAGAGTGTAATCTCTTTTTATTTATTTATTTATTTTATTTTCTCTCTTTTCATCTGTCTTTCATTTATTTTCTGTTTGGGTTTTGTGGGAAATCATAGTTTTTGTTTGAAGATTCATCATAAAAACTAAAACTTTTTCAAAATTTAAGCTGGTTGGTTCGATTTTAGTATGGAATTTGTTAATTATGTAAGTTTGGGTTTAGTTCTCAGCTTTGAAAATTAATGATTTGGAGATTTTTTTTTTGGGTGCCTTTTACTTTCTGCTTTCTAAGCTTTCTAGTTTTCTTTGGATGTTGAGTGTGGGGCTATTTGAGGCGGAGTGTGTGAGATTGAATCAATCCTTGTTAAGTCTGAAGACGACTCCATCAATGGCCAAATATTTATCTTTTGGGTCTCAGCTTTCTCATTCTCTCTCTTCTTTTGTACTTTGACCTGTGTGTTCGTTTGGTTGTTGGGAGCATTTTGTTTATGGTCCTTGAGTGTGGATATATATTTTGGAAGGAAACTAGTTATAGTGGTACTCTATTATAAAATAGGAATCTTGTTTCTATAGACACTACCACTCTTCGTGTTTCGTTGGGTCTGGAGGTTTTCATTTTCGTTAAAGAAAATTGATTGATGTGTTGATTGAAAGAATTTTGCGGTTTGATATCATTATATAATTTTTTTTTATTTTTTTATTTCTGCCTCATTATTTGCAGCTGCAATTTTTGTGGAACCATTTGTGCTTTGTTTCTTTTAGTGCTTTTTATCAAGAAGTTATATGTTAGTTTTTTTGGAGCACTTGCACCTCTTTTTGTCTTTCATTAAAATAGTTTGCGAGAGACAGGTTTTCCTGATGTTTTTAATTTTTTTAATGTTTTGTGAAACATTGTCGCAGGGACCTTGGCAATTCCAACTTATCTGGGCATCTGGTTCCTGAGCTTGGGAAGCTTGAGCATCTGCAATATTTGTAAGTGCCCTCCCTTCCATCTTTCTCTTCTTCGCTGCCTAAAGATTTATTTGTTATTAAATGGTAGCCTTTTAGGGCACTGGTTCCCTGATTTTACGGGTCATCAGCAATAGTACAAATGGTGCTTAAAAGTAGCAGCTGGAAAGATATATGAAGTTTGCAGGGAAATCTACGTAGAATTGCAGCCAAAGTTTATTTCTCATGTCCATCCATGGATTCATGAAATTTTGGGTTGCTCCGTTAAAAGAATATAAACAGAAGATATAGTTACAGGCATCTAAGGCAATTGGTGGTGTTTTGTTTCTTCTTTTTCCTTTAGTCAATAAGATGCTTTCTTCTTTCTTTTGTATAGCTACACTATGTGGCTAGGGTTGCTTCTGGGAGCATTTTCCCTTGTAATAAATTTATTACTTTCTTCATTAATGAACAAATAAAATATTATATCTATGTGCATGTTTCAACTTTGGAAATCTTTTTTTTTTTTTTGGTTGACACAGAGAGCTCTACAAAAACAACATTCAAGGAACAATCCCAGTTGAGCTTGGCAATTTGAAGAGCCTGATTAGTTTGGACTTGTACAACAACAACATTTCAGGAGTCATTCCTCCGTCTTTGGGAAATTTGAAGTCTCTAGTATTCTTGTGAGTTTGATTATAACTTCTTTTTTCTTTTTTTGATAAGTGATTGTGACTTACTCCTGTCATTCAATGTGTGACTAGACCAGCTTAAGCCCTGGTGTTCCCTTGCTATCTCCTTAGTTTGAATTGGTTTCTGAGTTCCCAACTTGCCAAGCTAATCTCTTATAGTTGCTTGGCTAGTTGCGTTACTCATGTCTCTAAACAAAGGTCGTTAATAAGGAATTATGTAGGAGTAATAAGCAATTTATTTCCTGCTTCTGTGACCCTACTGGCATGGTTCTGTTCTGGCCATTGACAAATTGGTCCTATGTGGGGAAAAGGATTTTCTTTCTCTCTCTCTCTCTCTCTCTCCCCCGCCTCCCCCCTTGTGCATGCTATTGATATTTTGAAACTGTTCCTTGTTGATTTCAAGTCACTGACTTACTGAGTTGCTCTTAACTGCAGTCGGCTTAATGACAATAACTTAAGTGGGAAAATCCCAAGGGAGTTAGCTACCGTTTCCAGCCTCAAAGTCGTGTAAGTGCAAGGGTTCTTGCTTTGTTGTCGTCTCACTATATTGTTTCTTTGACCCTGGGTAACTTATTGTCAATGGCAAACTTGTGTTTACCCTTTCAGAGATGTCTCAAACAACAATCTTTGTGGAACAATTCCGACCTCTGGGCCATTTGAGCACATTCCCCTAAGCAAGTAGGTTTTCAGTTTCATTATATCCGGCGCCATCTTACTGTCTTCCCGTAGATTCTACTTCTATAGTACGCATTGAATTTTCTATCTGTATTATTAGTAGTAGTTAAATTACTAAAAAAAAGTTTGTAATTTTCCTTGCCATGATTCATCTAGTTTTCTATATCGAAATATATATATATGGTTATCTTTCACGTTTCCTTATAGTTTCGTGTATTGAGATGTATATTGATCAGAAATGATGGAACTTGCATTTGAAAAGAAAGGGGCTTTTTCTGTATGCATTCTGGAAAATATTTGATTATTACGTCAGAATTTGAATTTTTTTTCTGATAAATTCTTTAGATTCTGCAATCTTGTGTTCTAAGGTGAAAGACTTGCATTTTAAACATTGAAAGCCTAAAAAACTCACCACACCAATGTTACTGGAAGCTGTGTGACGACAAGTTTATCAACTATTACACCTACAACTGCATAGGCATGAGATATCTATAACCTATATGAAACTGGTGCATGCTGTTTTCCCCACCCTTGGGTGGTGTGCTAAACTGTTTTGGTTAATGTATTGGCATCCTGGGTTTCTAAATTTTTGATGGATAATTTTCATTGCCATCATAGGTTGTCATGACTTTGACCCTGGGGTGGTGTTCTCATGTCATATTGTATCCTATTTTTGTTTCTATGCTAATCTGAAATTCATTGTATTGGAATGGACTATTGAAGTAATTACCTAGAATGAGTTGCTGAGAGTCCTAATATATGGTGTCTTTCCTGAAACCACCATGTCCACAGGTTAATTAGGAAATCCTTATGTCCACCAAAGTATTAGATTCTAATATGCAAAATTTTACCTGGATAAAGTGAACACATTCGACATGTAGCAGAGAAGAATGCCCAGTATGTGTAGGAAGGATTTCGAATCAGTAAGTCACTTGTTTATTCATTGTAACTTTGTGAAGGAGGTATGTGATGCAGTTCAATGGCTGAAGACATTCACGTGTTCACATGCTACAGTTCACATGAACAGTAACATGGGGGAGGTGAGCCTTGCTGTCCAAGTTCCAGCCGCATACTTGAATGCTCCACAATAGATGACCCAGCCCAAATTCTCTCTAGTTCTGATCTTTGCAGACTAATTTAGTTTATATTGGCTCAGATTTTATTGTGTTTTTGTTTTCTTGCGGGAAAAAGATTCCAATGATCTTGCTGAGTAGACAAGATCCTGTCCTCTTTTGAGAAGTTTCCAGCAAGAGGTTCTCCAAGATATTCTAGCCAACAGCTGTCTAAGGAAGATCCTCTAGAAGATTCTCTCTAAATCTCAGCCATGATACAATCCGGCCAGCCAGCGACCTGTGGGTAGTTCCTATAGAAAAACTTTTACTTTTGCTTAGAGGGTGGTCCAAGCCAAGGTTGTCAAGGTGTTGCCTAGGCGTATAGGCACCTTGGAAAATAGGTTGCCTTGGGTGTCCGTCAATCTTCAAACGCCTTGGAACGCCTTGTCGACATGACAACCTTGGTCCAAGATTTTCAACCAGGCTACAATCATATCTTGTTTCTAGTTTAGTTAGGTTCTCTTTGGTATAATTTATAATTATGTTCACGGCCTATTTATTGCAAATCGTTTATGAGAATAGATTATGGGCCATAATTTGGTACTATCGGACACAATACAGTATATAATGAAAGACAGATAGATTATGGGCTATAATTTGGTACTATCAGACACAATATATTATATAATGAAAGATAGGTTTGGTACACGTGTGATACATTCTGTAACGTTGCTACTTTTCTTTTTCCTCCCTCCCGTAGCCCTTCCCGAAGCTCTAGAACAAAGCTAATAATCTTTAATGGTGCATGGGAGGGGATAAGTTGATTTATCCATCTCAACCATTGTTGTCAAGGCGACAAGGAAACCAAGGCGTTCCCAGTGTTTTTTTTTTTTAAAATATTAATGCTATATTAATGTTTATACATATGCATCATTCTACATAAATAATCAATGTTTAAGACATAACTTAATTAATATGAGAAAACCAACAAGGCAGCAAATAATGAATAAAGTATAGGACAAAAAAACATATTTATGACTAACATTTGCGTACTTCTAACAAATTTGACTGGAGCATAACTCATTTACTGTAGTTCGGATTCAAGTATTCTTGAATTCATTGCAAAGCTAGCATAATCAACTTTCCAACAAATCCGAGATTGTTTAAATCCGAGTTATAATGAAGAAGTTACACTCTGGTCAAACCTTGTTCGGAGTATGCGAATGTTGTTTAAAGTCGTCTGAATGTAAATTATTTTTTGGGCATCAAAGCAAGAGATTATTTTGGCGTGCTCTTGGTTTTTAGTGATGTTTTATTATAATAAGATTTATGGAATTTTTATATTTGGAAAAAATCCTAGCATTCAGAAGTTGAAAATCACCCCCGCACCCAAAAATATGATTTTTGTTCTTGAACTGAAGGGTTGATTTTTTATCCTTCTGGAATTTGAATTTTAGACTGTTTTTATTGGATTTAAATGAGGGGAGGGGGGTATTTGCTTATCTATGAATAATATTTTAAGTAAATGAAATATAAAATTAAATAAACAATTACTTGAATGATATTAGTCATAAATGAGTATTGCTTGATAAATGTTGTTCTTGCCTAGCCTAATAAATCTTGTGAAGAAAAGTCAGAAAAAAAAAACACACATAAGGCCTAAGACGACTGCCCAGGCATTTTGGGCCTCCAAGGTGCCTAAGGCAACACCCAGGGAGCCTGGGCGACGGTGTTTTCAGCACTAATAAGGCGCCCTAGCGCCCAGGCCCTTGGATCACGCCCGGACGCCTAGGCGATGCCTTGACAACTATGATCTCAACATCATCTTTGATAGGCTCCCATTTGTATCGCTTCTCGGGTTTTCTCCCAAACAACTTTAGTAGAGTGATCATGATGCCCATGTAAACCTTCTCGATGAAAAGTCAATCAACATAGTAAAACCGCGAGTCTCAACAGCAGAAAAATTAGTGGTGCTTTGATTTGATCCCATATGAGTCCAAATTGCTCAGTAATGTCTTCTCTCGTACCCTAAAATGCCTTAGGGAGAACGGTTGTTGAAGAAAGCTGCTCCATTTCTCCTTTTTTAAGCCTTTCAAGTTGTTATAGAAGAACAAAACAGGATCAGATGAAAACCCACAATAAAAAAACTGAAAGGAAGCATAGTTGTCAAGGCGCCAAGGTGAATCAAGGTGATGGAGGCCTGACTGGGCGCCTAGGTGACCAAGGCGCCCGATAGCAGTGGAAGTTTGTGAACTGATTCTGGCGGTTGGACTGTTGGAGAGAGAGTTGCAGGGTTGATTCCTTACAGCAGTTTGGATGTTTGGGCCAAAAAGTAAGGGCTTGGGTCACCCTAATGTAGGCTATTGATGTCCAAAACCAAAGGGAGAAAATAGGAGATGTGGTAGAGATCGATAGGTTTCTTCTCAGCCCAGGTGTCACAGACAGCAAAGAAGACAAACAGTAACGGTTAGGAAACAGAGAAGAAAAGGAGGAAGAGGAAGAAAAGGGGGGGAGGGGGGTGGTGAACTAGCCTAAAGGAAAAGGCTGTTCTGGTTCACATAGACAAAGGAGAGAGAAAGCTTCAGCCTGTAGGTACATCACTTCAATATTCCAGTCTATTTAATTCTTCAAATCTGTCTCATCGATGGGTTACACATGCTCTTTAAAAAGAAGACAGAAACTTGCAACTAAAGAAACCGAAAAATAGAAACCTAATAATCTGGAAACTAAATCAACCCCTAATAATCTTAGTTTCCTAATAAAGCGTGAAATATAAGTTAAACAAGGGAACTTCTAAATAAAATTCCTACCTTGTATAATTTTTCTAAAAATAAAAGATTACAAATATATCCCATTTAAATTTAAATCCTACAAAGATTCCTATCCATCCCAATTAAAATTAAATCCTACAAAGATTCCTATCCATCCCAATTAAAATTAAGTACTACAAATATTCCTATCCAAATCCATCTCATCTCGTGGGTTCGCCACTGCCGGAGTACAAGTAAGTTATATTCTTTGTTAGTGTTGGATTAGGTCTGTAAGTAAGCTTCTATGCAATTGTTTTACATAGTTGGATGAAATTAGTCTGAAGCAAAAGGCGTCTTTCTCCCTCAGCCATGTCAATAAATGGTGCTTTTAAGTGGAATGCTAATTGTCTTTTCCCCTCATCCTTCTTTATGCACTGTGTTGTTGATGCCAAAATTGATCTGGCGAAAGATAATGCATTTTTGTTTTAAAGTAAAATTTAAATCACCATTGACCATCATGAAACCCACAAACTTTACTCATTTCTAAAATTTATCTATTAAAGAGCCAATTCATTCTAGAAATCTTTATTTCATTATTTTTCTTAATGAAGAACAATTTTATTAGTGAAGAAATTAAGGATAAACCCTATGTGGAATTCAATGAATTCACAATAAAAAAAAAATCAAAGAAACACTAAATTCAAGCTATTTTAGAGGAGCCCTCTATAGCAAGTTCATCTGCTACGTAGTGATAGTCCTACTCCACTGGGACAGGTTCCATTCTTAAATAGAATCTTGCTTGTCTTAACAGGTACCGGTGCTTCTGTGGAAGCCTTATGGATTTTTTTTTCTTGATTCAAGAACCGGCTTTATCCCGAACTACTTCTTACTTGCCTAGCTTCCCTGCTCCAATTTAGAGGGATCAATTCTCTCTAATAACAAATACTCAGTAAAAGCAATAAAGAAGTCTGCTACATTGTTAGAGGAATCCTCTGCAGAAACCTCATCGGCTAGACATTGCTAATCTAGCCTTTTCCATTGGGATGAGATGCTTCCGTCTAGGAATAAAAACCTATCTTATCTTTCGGATGTTAGTATTACCATGGAACCTTATGGATTGTTTTCTTGATTCAAAAGACCAGTTTCCTTCAAAACAACTCCGTACCAGGCCAGCTCATGATTATAATTTAGGAAGATCTGGTTCTCTCCCATCCCTCATTAAGAATCCTCTATAAACTTTAGGTACAAAACTACAAAGTTCACTATCCTGTTCATTTTGACATATTTTCTTTAATTTTTCCTTTTCAATCCTATCTCAATCCCTACTCGTTGCTTTTAACATAAGATAATCTTCTTTGAGATCCAATTAACTTCTTGAGAGATGATTCATTTGTACTCTTAAACCTAGTTGAGAACTAGCCTCCCTAGATTGATCCTACAAACTAATGATAGCCACTTGTACATTTATAGCAATTGCAATTATCGGAAGTGTAAAAGCTTACTTGAATAAAAGTAGTGGGAGTGAGAACACTAGGAAGGAAGGCTATCTGTACCTGACAGTTGGGACTGAATCTGGTACAAGTTGAGTTGCTGTTATTTGGTTATTGAACATTGTCTTGTGCCAAGTGAATCCATGTTGTCTCACTCCAATATGGAAGTGACTTGTCTGAGCATTATACATTGAAATTAAGATGGACCTGTTTACATGCGCAAGGAGGTAGAGTTAAATAGTTAAATGTCCCATTTTACTTTTCTTTTGGAGCTCTAGATGATTCATTCTTGTTTGGTGTGGATAAAGTAATTGCTGGGGAGGTAAAATATGATTTGTTTCATGGAAGACATCCTCTTTAGAATTCATGGCTCCATTCTTTGGAACTTGTTTCCTCAAGTTGAGCACTTAACAGACAAGTTGAGCTCTTAACAGACATTCCCACATGGCTGGTATGCTGACATAACTAGTTGCTTCCAACTGTGTGGCAGGTGGATGCCCACTCCCTAATTTTAGAAGATATTTTAGATAGTAATGCAATACAGTTCCAAAATAGAAGAACCAGAATTGACTAGCATAACCAAGATCACCGAAACAGAGAAATAAATCAGCGTAGGGAAAAAAAATCAAGAACTTGCGACAGAGAGATCTGAAAGGCCAAATCATTGGGCTTGTTTTAATTTGAATGAGTAGAATATTTCTGCAGAAACTCTCTTTAGGAAAAGTTCTAGAATGGGCTTTGCTGACAAATTCCTAGTTGCACTAGGGAAACAGAGTTGCAGATCTAGAACCAGTATTCCAGCAGTTCAAACGTAATAAAATAAGTCAGAAATCCAGATAACAGAATATTTGATACTTGTATGTAGAATTTGAGCAAAATTTGATCAATAGTCTGAGAGCTACTGTAGAGGAAAGCAACCTGAAAACTTAAGTGTAAACAGTGGAGCCACAGGTGTATAAGAACTAGAATAAACTGCCCTGTTGGACTGATAAATAAATATAATAGAAGAATAGAAGAGATGGAACAGGCCAGGATTCACGTGAAACCCCCTTGGAATCCACCAAGTTGAACCTGAGAATGCACTCAGCAAAAACTGAATCTAAACTGCGTAGAAGAAAAACTAAATTGTGCTTGGTTCATAAAATCATGGGTTGGCTTATGTGAGTATGTCTATTTATAGATTTGGACTGGATAGACTCATGGGAATGAAAATAGAAAACAAAACTAAGAGTGATAAAACAGACCTGTTGACAAGCCAAACGAGACTTCCAATATCATACTGGAAAAGGACTGAGAGTCTAATACAATTCCAGCCATGATTATGAGTTGGACCAACAATCAAAAATCAAAATAATTTCTAACTTTTAAACCCACGACCAGGACTGATATTTACTCCTAATTTCACTTGGAGACATCATCGCAGATCAGGTCTCCTCTTCTTGGTCTTTGATACTCCATCAGAAAGCTGTTATACTAGCACTTATGCAATGAATGATGAAGCTAATATATCATATAGTATGGCATGTTTGGAGACGGACTGGTGTAGCATCTATATCTAAAATTCTTGCATCTTTGAAAGCTGTTTCTGGACTAGAGGAAATTTTGGCTCAAGAAGATTGACCCTGATCTTAATCGGTAGTTCAGCATGAATTTAGGAAAATTTTGGTGCCATTAGAGTGGTGAGATGAACTTGTATCTACTTGTACAATTTTTTGTTAGCTCTAATTTATTTATTTATTTATTTTTTTTTTAAATGAAAGGGTCCAAGTGCCCGTTTGATTAGTGTCATATTTCCCTCGTGTTCTTTTGAAGCTTATTAGAAACTTTCTATGTTTTTTGTGATCTTTCCCATATCATTCTAATAAATCTATCTAGTTTTATTCTCTCAGTTCCTTAAACGACTGGATGTATTATTTTACATAAATATACAAGGTTATAACCTCTTAGACTCGAGAATTTCTTCGCAAACTAGTAGCAGTTCTATACAGAGTTGGACCTAGTGAAAAGCCCCATGGTATACAAATGTCAGCACTTTGAGGTAGTTTCTTGGGTCAGGTCGGTTCCTGTGTTCAGAAATTCCCTTACTGCATCTGGTGAATGTACAACACGGGATCTGGGATAAGGATCACAATGGTGTTTCACTCCAGTATGAATTTCACATTTATTTTACTTGATATTTGACTCCTTTGTCTGCACAAGAGTTGTTTTGTTCATCCTTTATGGAAATTTCAACAGTGAATATTGTGTTGGTAGGATTTTCCCTGGAGTTGATATTATGTAGCCTGACAGTTCCCATTGAACTTCATTTATTTCCCTTCGTTTTTATGCATTTTGCAAGATCATTCCATTAATGTCATGCTTGCCATGTTTATCTTCATGGTGTAGCTTTGAGAACAACCCACGGCTGGAAGGTCCAGAGTTACAAGGACTAGCAACTTACGATACAAATTGCTCATGAAGACTGGTGATGCAGTAACCTCTGAACTATACTGTGTTAAATTGGTTTCCACTGTACTAAAACATGGATGGGATATTCATTCCTTATGATATATATGGGTTTTGGTTGGGGGTAAATGTAGTATCTCATAACAATGTATAAATATTTGTTCACACCTAAATCAAACTGTTGCTTTTGTAATTGTAGTCACTCTGTTTTTTAGATTATGATTATGTGGTCAAGTCATGAGGTCATACATGTATCTATCGGTTGATCACATCTACTGATAGTTTGATGGCTGAAACAACAGGGAAGAATTTTGATAAATGGTGGGTGAGCTATCAAAAGGGCTAGGTCTGTTTTCGATAGGCCATGAAGGAAACACATTGCTTCATGAGCAATATGGGAATCCACTTTCACCTTCAAATTTGATGCACAGTAGGCCCTATGATCCCCTATAAATGTTTATGAAATTTCAGTCCAATCTACATTTTGCCAAGGAGAAGTTTGTCAAAAACAAGGTTCTAAATCCAGGTATTGAACACAATATCGCCCATGTCCAAAACCGATCGTATCCAGTATACAGATTCAATGGGAAGCTGATTCGTGGTCGATACCATATATAATAATATTAAAATAGAATCAGAGTGGGGATAGATCAGGTCCAAAACCAATACAAATTGACCAATCTGAAATCGATTACTGGAACCATGGTCCAAAGTGTACAAGAATAGTTGAATGTATGAGATTGTCATCAAAATAAATTGAATATGATTTGTAATCATGTGGGAGGAGAGGACTCGAACACAAGCCTCAAGCCCACCACTTGATCATACTTTGAATCCATCGTACACGATATCGGACATTGTATCTACGCTTGCGGGAGATCAGATCATACTTTGAATCCGTCGTCTCGTCGCCAAGGGAAAACCAAGGTGCCATTGTTGATAACTTCCCTTCCCTTGCCTCATCATTCTGCTTCGGTTGTCCTGGTTGCTTGCTTCCAAGGTCTTTTGTTTGCTGATCTATCTTTCCTTGTCTAGACCTGCTACTACCTCTCATACCAGGCCAGCTCGTTCACCCTCTTCATTCTGTCTGAAAACCCAACACCAGCAACTTCTTCCCCATTATGTTTCTCGCCATCTTCCTAAGCATATTCATGCTGTCGAAACATTTGCTTTACTTCTGAAGATACTTCAGGATAACCTTTACATCTCCTGCATTATGGGCTAAATCTTTCTTCAGCCTACTGACCTGCCCATAAGTTACCACCTACATGAATGTAAGATAAGTTTGCCAAATTTTCAATGCATGCAACTGAGGATGTGGATTTCACACTTTGACTTGAAATTGAAGAGTTGGAGAGTTAAAACCCATGCCACTTTCCTTTTGACAATTTCTTCCATTCATGATCTTGTGGGCTCGTTCTGACAAATAACAATTTATGCTGGGTTCAATTCATCTCTTTTAGGAGGAGGGGCGGCTCCATCTATGATTCAGTAGTTGAAGTTCATTCGATGCACATACCAATACACTGGTATGCAAGCCAAGTGTAACTCCAGCCATTGGATCATGGCTGGAGGAACTGAACAACAATAGAAATTTTTTTTTTCCATTTATGCCGCCCGCTGACTAGTGTGGTTTGGAAAATTACCCCGAACCAGCAGCTTAACGCCCCTTCCCGTAAAAATTATTGGAAAATTTTCACTCACCCCCTATAACTTCCCTTAAAGTCATCAAATTCCCCTACTTTGCCAATAATATCATACACCCCCTTTAGATGTTAAATATCTATCACAAAGATCCTAACTTAACAAGGTTTGTCTATTAAGTGATGATGTGACAAGATTAAAAATATTATAATAACAAAATTACCCTTTAAATTATAATAACTTACTGTTTTACCCTCTTCAACAAATTTTTTTTTACAAAATACATAACCTAGTATCGTTTACCTTCATTGCCACTGTGGATAACAAAACAAAGGGTTTTGCAAGACCCTTTTATCATCGATCTCAAAATTAAGTTCCAAACAGAATTAACAATTAACTGAAGAAATAAAAAAAATGAACAATTCATTTTGAAGATTAATGAAAATGAAGAATAACCAGAAGAGAAACAAATTTTAACAGATCCACAACCAAAGCAACGAAATTCTAATGAGATATGCAAAGAGGAGACAAAAGTTGAGAGCCAGATTATCAGAATAGATTGAGAAGAGATTAGACATATGGACAGTAAGATATGTGCCTAATCTCTTGAGCAGTTGAACCAAGTCATTCTTAGAGGAATTACCAAATTTATTGAGAAGGGTAATTAAATAATTTTTTTTTTTTTTTTTTATTTGTCAATTTAACCGTTGGGGTACAGGCGTACAGCTGATATTCTTGGTAAAGTTAGTGATTAGATGATTTAGAAAGAAAGTACAACGAACCAGGCTGGACCTGCCCGGAAAAGACCCGGCCCAATGGCACCCTAGTTCACATGTACTCCACGCTGTCCTTGTCACAAGGAAACGCAACACTAAACCGTCCGTACTCTGCACGCGCAATATAGCAAGCCCTTATAGGGTATTCTTCGGTTTCTCCAAAGTGGAGCCCGCATATACAGTCACCCTCATCAAATGAGTCAGATCTCTTCCATCACATGCAAACTTCATATCAACCGTCAGATTATAATTCCCTTCTTTCACTTATACGTTGAGAGAAACACAATGTCGGTCGACCGCACATGCGGTCTCCATTTATTAATTATATAATTAGTCAACAGCGAACTCTTGCTCTCGTTTTTCCGTTGTAAAAAAAAAGCCCGCATATGCGCTCATCCTTTTCTAAATTCTCCGCCCACTTTCTATCTAATCAGATCTGAATCCAAGGTTAAGCCATCCCAGAATCGGATTCCAATCCAACGGTTACAAAACCATACCCACTAGAGAACGGGCTTTCTGAATCATCAATTTACCAAACGAGAGTGTTAAAAATCCTAAAAAAGACCGCCGTCCTTTCCACGCTATCCCGACGACTCTCTCTTCTTTCTCTCTCTCTTCTTTCTCTCTCTATCTCTCAATGACTGAAACACAAGTGCTTAACGAGACAAGCGTGAAACCCTTTTCTGACTAGAGAGAGGAAGAAAGGGAGAGAGAAAGAGATAACGAAGATTCTCTCTAATCAAACCTTAACAATTCTGGATTCTGGGGTTATGGTCGAATTGTCCGTATTTGATTTCCCCCTTTCGCTTTCAGTTTCAGAGCTTCACCTGCTCTTTCAACTTTCGTTTCCTTCCAACGCCCCATATTGGGCTGCTGAGTCAGGCTTTTCGACGCTTCAGTTCCTATTTCGAGTGCCTCTTTTTTCTGTAATTGGAGTTTTGTCGTCAGAGATTTGAATTTCGAGGTTTAGATCTCTTTTTTGGTTCACGTTGGATTGAATGCGGTGGAAGGGTCTTTGGTGCTTCATTGAATAGCTTAGCTGTGGTGAAAGAGATGAGCAGTTGGAGGAGGTGTTTGTTTGTAGCTTTTTGTATTTCCGAGTGGTTGTTTGGGATTGGGATCATCCGGAACTTATAGATATTTGTTCGAGGAAAGGTTTCAGCAGGTGAGTTTATCTGAATCTTCCGTTACTGAGTTTGGCCTTTTGTTTTCTAAGCATTTCTAATCGTTGAGTTTGAATTCTTCTTTTATGAACTTAGCGCTGCCGAGAGAATTGAGGATTGGTTATCGGAATTTTTTTCATTAATTTTTAAGTAATAATTGCTTCTTTGGTATTTTTTATTTTGTTAGCAACTCTTTCCTTGAACTTCCTCAATTTAATTAATCTGGTTTATTGCATTTCAATTTGGGTCTCTTGGTTCCCTCCTTATACCTATGTTTCTGTCCATATTTCCAACTTATTGCAATCGACGCTGTTGTAAATAATAGAGTATTGATGTGCCGGCGGTGTGTTTTACTGGTGTCTTACTAAACTAGTGGAAGTTTCTCATTTCTCATATATGTGGTTTGCCTTTTTTTTTTTCCTCCCGTTTTAAAATTTAGCAGATATCTATGCTGAGCTTTTCTGGTGAAAGTAACTGTAATAGTTCCATTCCTGTCGTGTTTTGTTGTTGATTGATGTAGCCACATTTTCATGTGTTTCTGTTGTTAATATAAGCTAGATTGCAACTATTCTGTTGTGATCCTTCATTAAAGTTAGATTTCTCTTGGGTTTCTGGTAAATATTGAATCTGCTAAAGCATGCACCGAGTCTTACTCTTGTGTACTTGATTTTGAGAACTTGCAGACTGTCCATCATGTTTCATCCAAAGAAAATCGCACACATTGGCTTAATGCCTCATAAGGCTCAGAGTTCTGATCAACTTGCAAATGTTGGAGTCTTGGGGGGATCCACGATAAACAATTCAGCTCCTCCGGGTGGGACAGGAAAGCAACGCTTGCGATGGACTTCAGATCTTCATGATCGCTTTGTAGATGCCATCACACAGCTCGGTGGACCAGATAGTGGGTATTTTCGATTCAGTAATGAAAACATATGTTGGTCGCTTATTTTTGTAACTGAGAATAATTGGAATACTATTTCATCATCATTATCGTAATCAATTTCATCATCCTATATATTGGACTACCCTTTCAGAGGGTGAATCTATCAACCTTGATCAACCATTAACGAGTAATCCCAATGATAATTAATTACCTATTTTCTTGCAAAATAAGTTAAGTAGTGTTCTGGTATTCCGTCTGTTCATATATTTTTTTGAAAGCATGAGCCTTTTAAAGTTTCTTATGTGCTTTTCAGCTTTCTTACTTCCTTTTGTGATCCTTAACTTTGTACCCAATCAACTGATACTGAATTAAATGCTTTTTGCCCCCCCTCCTAACCCCCGAACAAAAAAAATTGCAGAAGCAAAGCTGTGCACAGCATAAAAGTGCTTTGCCTATTTTGACTAGCCTTGGGATGACTATGCTTGAGATGATTTAAACCATGATTGTCAGAAAGTTTCATAATATTTACTGCATTCTTGGAAGAGATTGATGAAACTAAATTATTTTTTTAAGGGTGGGGGGATGAACTCTTTATAAGCATGTCTTACTTATTTGTTTTTAAGAGAGAAAAAAAAGAAGGAAAGAGATGACTGCTGGCACCTGGAGAATGCTGTTCAGGTTTCAAGATTAGTACTTTGGAAAGGGATTTAGAGACAACGCCGTAGGGTTGACAAAAGGAAGTAACCCCTTTGACAATTAGACGCAACAAAACATAGCTCTTATATTAGACAGCATCGACTTATTTTAAAGCAATGTTTTGTTAGAGTTGAGGTTAAACTCAAAATTTTGGTAATCAATATCTGAGAAAATTCATATTTATTCTTTTTCTTGTCGAGGGATAGGACTGACGGTGGCATAGGGCAGGACGGCAGGTATCAAGTGTCTCATGAATAGCCTTGTCCAATCTGAAACTGGGCAGCAACACAAAATAAAATATATTCCCTGACTCACAAAGGCAATGTTAGAGTTTTTCTTTGTTTGAATTAGTCCATTACATTATTAAATATGATGTGGACCCGAGGTCAGGGCAGAAGGCTTGAATTGGTTCACTAATGGGTCCACCAAAACAATAAAATCCAATTATAGAATGTAGTGACAAATCTGTAATTTTAGACGCAACCCAAGGCCATAAAAATAGTGAAGCTAACAATGTGGAGGACTGAATAGGGATTGTAATTAAAGTGATGAGGGCACTGTTGGAAGAGTGGGGGGGATAAAAATGGACAAAACAAAATTCAGGTTTGCAGCTCACATGCACGCAACAAGCCACACATGCACCACAACTAATTCGATTTTTATTCCATATCTCAAATCTAATGTCCAACCTGTAATTACATGGATATATAAAGAGAAATAAAAAGACTTCAAATTGAAAAATAACTCTGACTCCTATCTAAAATAAGCCTGTTAAATTCAAATTGGAAACTACTAGGTATCTTATATATCTAAAACTAAAAGAAATCTAAACTCTATCTCCTACGGCTAACTACCATCTCCTATATAAAATTACGTGATAAATAAAGGCAAAGTTTTTCCTGCACTGTCTCTCAGCTAAGGGACTCCATGGTCTAGAGTCATCCACCCTAAAAAAAACACAAGACACGAACCCCTATATTTGAAGTTCCCATAATGCCCCTGATGCAGTATTGTTCAGCCAAATCACGATCAAGTTTCAATAGATCTCACAAGATCAAATAAAGATCACGTATGGAAAGTTCTCGAATGGAGAATAATGGCAAGTCCCAGCATTGGCAAGATATGATTGTGTGTGCATTGGAAAGATCGTGTGTGCTTTGGCAAGATATGATTGTATGCTCCGCAATTGGAAGGTTTTTGAATAAACTGAGGCATGTCTCAGTATAATAGATTGTTAGAAGCATTTCTTTTCTTAAATTAGCTGCGTTAGCATTCGCTAGAATTTCCCTGCCTTGAGTGTTTAGGTGTTCCTTATTAGGACCCCATTGTGAATCCTATTTAAACGACGTATGAAGAATAGTTATTTATTGCTGTGAGATAGAATTGGGTGAGAGGCCCAGACCTGAGAGAGGTCTTATCATTTTCGTCCTTCCATACTATCCACGGTTCAATATACAATATTATTACAAGGCATAATTGTTGTGCGCTGGTTGAGTGTCCCTCCCCGTGGTCTTGCACCAACTCCCTATCCCATCCCATCCTAAAGTTATTATGACTCCCTTTTTCTACAGAGAAGCTCTTCCCATAAATAGATACAGTAAAAATAAGAGTCAATATCCGTCTCTTCCTGTGGGGCCTGCAATTGCATCAGTTCTCTCTGGCTTAAAAAAATTGTCCTCGAAATACAGAATCGAGGAAATTGTTTTGTGTGGTGCATGTCCAATTTCAACCCATAATAGAATTCTGAACTCGTGGGGTTCGCTTTATCACAAACTCCGTCTTCTCATCTATATGAAGAGCATTCGTTGGAAACGGTTCACCGGTGGAGTCCTTGACAACTTCTTGATGTGTCACCTCAGTAAACTTAGAATTTCTTCAATTTCTTCCTTTTGCAACTCATCATGTGGCTATATTGTTGGTGTTGTCTCTTTTGGTGTGGAACATGCTTCGGCAGCCATCCTATGAGGTCTTATTGTCTGTCACATGTGAGGAGGCTTGAGGGTGCAAGAATTTTCATCACAATCGACGATTACACCATATCGGTCTTCCAACTACGATCGACCAACTCTGATGATGCTTGGGTTAATCAAAAGCACCATCTATGTCTTGAGAAATTGAGAATTCGATGAACACATCATCTTCAAATTCGATGATGATCTGATTAGTCTCAGACAATATATCCACCATGGGCCGTGAAACGAAATTGTCACCTTGCCTTTCATCTACCAGTAAAATCGCAGTCTTTTCATTAGGCAAGCAGACTCGAGTCTTGAAAACGTAGTTTCCATGACCAGGTTTGGCTTTGATACCAATTTGATGTGGATTTGGGTCAGAAAATCCGAATCGGTCCACTAATGTGCCCACCCAAACAATAAAACTCAATTATAGAAGGTAGTGGCAAGTCTATAATTTTAGAAGCAACCCAAGGCCATAAATGTAAGGCTAACAATGTGGAGGCGAATACAGATTATTATTAAAGTTATGAGGGCCCTTTTGGAAAGGGATTAAAAAAAGGACAAAACAGAATTACGTTTTGGAAGAGGGGTATTTTAGGAAACAAGAGGGAAGTCTTTATTCACGGTTGGAAAAGGTACTGATCTCCTACCTCTCAAACCGAGAACAGGAAGTGGTGAACAGGTAGGGAGGAAGAGGAACACACCATAGGGGAAGGTGATGGTTTCAGCTCGTTGAAAAGAACGAGAGGGAAGGAGAACTGCAGCTCACACGCACACAACAGGCCACACGGGGACCACAACTAACTTGATTTTCATTCCATATCTCAAATCTAATGTCCAAACGGTAATTACATGGATATATAAAGAGAAATAAAAAGACATCAAATGGAAAACTAACTCTATGACTCCTATCTAAAATAAGCATGTTAAATTCAAATTGGAAACTACTAGATATCCTACATATCTAAAACTGAAAGAAATCTAAACCCTATCTCCTATGGCTGACTACAATCTCCTGTAAAATAAACTTAATTACATGATAAATAAAAGCACTAACAATAGGAGTCCGAGTCCATATCTGTCTCTTTTAGTAGGTCTGCTACGGCATCAATATGCTTTTAATTTTCTGACTTAGTGTACCGACTCTACCCTTAAATTTTTAATGCATTACATAAGGAAATAGGTTGGTGCATTAAAAGAAGAAGATAAGGAGGAGATATAATGCAGTGTTAGTAAATCTAGGAGGGGTAATTTGGAAGAATAGTGAAAAATATTTAGGTGATTAATGCAAAAGAACCTCTTGTTAAAAGTGAGATTTGAAAATCTTTGTGGGGTAGGGGGAATACAAAAAAAAGAAAAAAAGAAACTTCCACTGGTAATTTTTCAGTGAAGAGGGAATTAGAAAGAGAATTGCCCATTGTTAATAATTTCCCCAGCTAGCAAATGTTAGAGGAGAACGTTCTCTAAACCAAAGAAGAACCATGGTTCATTTGCATTATATGAAAGAATGAGAGTAATGTTTTACGCCTATGTTTATAGCCATGGCTGGAAGATGAAGCCCAACTTCATTTCCACTTCAATTTTCTAGTCCTACAACATCACTCCCCCAAATAATTAAAAACAAATACAATGGGAATGCCAAATAATGTATTGAAAAAGGAAGTTGCATCAATCGTCCCCTTTTTTTTTGTCTAAAAAAAACGGAGGGGAAAAAAACTACAAATATGTTGAATCCAATGACAAGGAATCTTGAAACTGAGCTGAGAAACCATATAGACTGTGTTAAGGCCCCAAGCACCTAACTTGTTTTACTACCCCAGGTTGGCTAGAGCATCAGCCTTCCATTTAGCTGATCTTTTATCTGTCTAAAAGAAATACTCTCAAAGTAAATATCACCCTTCCAATCATAGTTCAAAATCTAGCCAAGATCTCGGTCTTCTCGGTGAAGGCTGAAACGAGATCTTAGGCGATAACAGGTTTCATTATTGGCTGCAAGATCTCGCCCGAGATCTAGGCTAGATCTCGGGAAAAATTGATTTCTCAACAATTTCTCGCCAAGTCTTGGCGAGAAATTGCTTTTTGCCTTTTTGTATTAGTTATAAAAGGGGCATTTCCCCTGTTGGTATCTTCCTCCTTTCTTCTTATTTTGCTCAAAAAACTTGAAATTTTCAAGTTTTTTGTTACTTTTTCATAAAGTTTGATTATTTTTACAATTTTATAATCTAAATGTATTTATGTATGCTAAAATAAGGTTTCTCTGAAGTATCAAGCCTTAAAAATGACATTTGGCCAGCAAGACAGCCTGTTTTGAAGTGTTTCGGTTTTATACAGAGTCTCGGTGAGATCTCGCCACGATCTCGGTTTTCTCTTTCTGCTATGAAAACAGTCCAATCATGAGAGCAACAAATCTCTAACCTATAAATCACAATAAGATACACATTCCTACAAGGGCCCCCTGAATTAGAACTCAACTATGATAACCAGAGCTGCATCTCTCCCTGCTATGAAAACAGTCCAATCATGAGAGCAACAGATCTCTAACCTATAAATCACAACTTTTAATTCAGCAGTCATGGAATATATCAACCGAACTAGAGTAAAAATCGGAGCTAGAATGGGAGGTAGGTTTAATCTGAAAGTTGTAATTGTATGACCATAATGATTGGTAAAGGCTCCACGTACACCTGCCACCTCAATATTGTCTATGGAGCTATGTTCAGAGTTCAATGATACCCTTTATTGACGATTTTTACCTTAACACCTAAATTTGAAATCCAAGTAAAATTCCAAATCATAATCTGGTCAGGACTACCCAAATGACTAAATAAAGAAAAGAAATGAGTAAAGAATGACCTTTCTTTGCAATCCACCAGCACGTAACGCCAGGAAAGCCTGCCAAAGGCTGGACGTGGATCACTAATCCTCATCTCTGGCCACAGTCTGCATCAGATTTGTTATCTGCACTTTTGATTTTACGTTTCTTATAAATTTTCTTTTCTTTGAACCATGGTAAATTAGTAGATTTTTGTATGAACTGTATCATTGAAAAGTACTTTAGTACATATTTGTATTTACTTTATCTCTGTAAGATGTATACTGAATTATGTATTTTTGCATTAAAGAGTTGGCATTTCTTTTTTTAAGGTGCCAGCTAGTGCAGCTAATCAGGGTAGTGGCTTTTGTCGCCATGACCTGTAATCAATCCTGTCTTCACCTTAGGGGCCTGGGTTGGGGTTAAAGTTGTTGGGAGTTTTCCTTGTAATTACACAAAGTCAGTAGTGCCCAAAAAGTATGTATTTAATTTTTAATAAATTTATCTTTACCAAAAAAAATTAATAAAATTATCCATTCAAAAAAAGGAAAGAATTTGCATATTTTATACTTCAATCATATTATTAGCGAACATTTGCTGTATTATTCTGTTGGAAGTCCTACCAATATACGTTTCAAAATGTGTGTTTAATATGGATGGCTAGGATCTGGTCCATACACTAGGTCCCACATCCTTGCGTGGTTGGTTTGGTCAAATTTTAATTGTCAGTTTCGGGCCATGCATGCAGAACACTCCCTTAAGGCACATGTTCTTAGCACTTTCCATATTCTGTATTTTTCTGAATTTTCCCCTATATCTTTTGGTATATTAAAATAAACATATTATCTCACATGAATAATTGATGAAAAATAGTAATATTTTGTATATATATGTATATGCTGAATTTTTATCTTAAGTTTCAATGGCCATTCTGCATTCCACCTGGTATTTTTCCCACCCTTGAATTTACTAACTGTTCTGTTAACTCAGTATCATTGTTTATGGCTTCAAGAGTCCTTGACCATGGGTTCCCACATTTGGACACAGTTGCTAGTTATTGTGTTTACTGTTGTGTCTTTTTTGCCACTCTCTCAAGGAGAGTAACTGAGGAATTTTTTTAGGTGATTGCCCAGCTCAACTTGGGTACTTGACAAGCACGGCTCTGGGCTTTTCAAACCATGATATGTTTCGGTCTATTTGTTGTATTTCCAGTCTTATTTATTTTTCTCATTATATTTATCTGACATCAACTTGTAAGGTTGAAACTAGTTTTATAATTTTTTTTTCTTTTATATTAATAACGAGATGAGATTTGGAAATTTAAGTTGATTGCACTTGCATTGCTGCTTAGTTGTAGCTATTGGTGCAAGCCTGCAAGGTGACATGTAACCTATGGTGGAGAGATTTGATAAGAAACCATTTTCTTCCAAAAAAAAAAAAAAAAAACTTGTCAAACAGAAATGCAGCTGAAGTAATTAGTCTTTCATGGTCAACTTTCTGAAGCTAACCAGCTTGAGTCATCGGTTCTCAGCATAATCTGAGCTACCTTTCTATGTTATATTGGGTTCCATTACATTATGATACCCTACCTGATGCTTCTTCTCTGACCAATGATTTGGTTGAGAATGTTGACTATCTATGGATTTACCTTGTATATTTTCAAGCCAAAGCCAACTAAGATGTTACACATTCCTTAGACTTTACAAGAATAATGCTTAATTTTTAGGGAAAATTACATGCACCTCCCTGTAAATATCCCTAATTCCAGTCAGTCCCCAAACTTTGGAGGAAATTTCAACCACACCTCGTACAGTGACAGTGGTATTTGGAAACATGAAATTAAAAATTACCCTTCTCCTAAATACACCCATTCCTTATTTTAACCACTCGCCTGCCTGTCACCTTTCTTCAAAAGCTTCCCAGCACTGACTTCGCCAACCTCTCCAGCGATCTATCTTCTCTCTGGTGACCCTCTCTTCCAGATGTATTTCCCACCTGAAAGCACTCTTTTCTCCCTCTCCTCCCCCTTCTCTCTGATTAGGATATGCTGACTTAGGGTTTTTCTCATAAATTAGCCATCGGAAATCACTCTCTTCAGTCTTCTCTCCCTTCTCTCAAAACAGAGCTTCTGCCATACCTTCAATGCTTTACCAAAAGTAAACTCCTTCACCCACTGAAAACCGTCTTTTTTATTTTTACCTTTGAAGCTTCTCTTTTCCTTGTTTCTTGTTGGGTTTTTTTTTGGATTTCCGTTTTTTTTCTTCAACCCTGGTTTTTAGCCTTTGTTTCAGCATCTTGGAATTGCTCTTGTATCTCAGTCACACTCTCTTCCTCTAGGAAATCCACATGAGTTTCAACAGCATCAATATCAAAGGGACCCTTATCATCATTTCCATTGTTTCCATCATCATCAACACTGTCCGTTACCAAGCAGCAGAAAGTGAAGAACCCATATAGGAGGAAAATAAGGATTTTGTTTTTCTCTTTCTTTTGCTTTGAAGGTTGAGGGGAAAAAAGAACAAACAAAATCTAAGTTATGAAATAGAACCACCGTTACAGATTCAAGGACGGTGACGAAGTTAGAATCAAACATGAAGATGGAAGAAAATGGCATCTGAGTCTACCACTTTTGCTTACAAAACCCGATGACCATATATAGAAATTGAAGAGGAAGAGGATTGATTTCAGTCCAGGACATTGCTTCGGTTCCCCTTCGAATATCTCTGTTGTTGGAAAATCATGCACCCCAAATGCATTTTCCACTTCATGCACTATCCAAAACACAAAATCAAAGCCGGAACTTCAAAACCCACCAGATCTGAATTTTCTGGATTATTGATTTCTATTTTTTGATTTTTTTTTTCTTCAACTGATTTTGTTCTCATTTCCATGGGAAGTTTACTCTTAAAACCCAGGAGAAAAATATAAGAAAATATAGGTTTGTTCTCCCTCACTGATTCAAAAAGATTGAAATCAGATTATAACAGATTTGTATGAAATTGACATTACAGCGTTTGAGGATTTATCTCTTGGGATCTTTCTTCTTTCTCAGGGATATGGTCAAGACAAGCTAATGTTGTTGGTATATTAAAAAGGGTAAAAAGGTAAGTTTATATCAATGTAAGGGAAACTTTGGTTCAATCAGTTTAGTCGAGGTGATTTCATCATCTAATGGACCCGTCCTAATGGACAGGGTCTGTCTGTTTGTAAAGGGAGGTTTGTGTAATTTCATTAAAAAGATGTGAAGCCCTTGACATTAGGGATGGTTACAGGGGACGTGCGTATAATTTACCCTAATTTTAGTAGTCTTGCACCAATTTGAGAAGAATATATTTGAAAAAATGCGTTTGAGGATTTATCTTTACTTCATATGGATACTTTTGCATATAATACTTAATGAGGATCAGAGACCTACTTCATCCAACATGTAAAGAAATAGATCTGAAGGTTTCATAGCTTTCATATTTCATTGCAGTGATGGATGATAATTATGATAAAGGGGGAGAAATTAATTTAGTGTAATAGAACATCATCCAAAGTTGCAACAAAAGAGGATATTAGCACCCTAGAAAGAAACAAATTGGAGAAAGAGCAACTATTAATCATTGTGCTTTTGCTCACTTGAAGGGAAAAAAACTGCAAGAAGTGTTGCATTTGAGAGTTTACGTCACTGTGGCAAAACGAAATCAGAGGCTTTTGTAGTGTTTCCCTTCCATAATCCTATTCACTTTTTTCTACACATTATCTTGTTTTGTATGCCTTTCTTGCAGGCTGTGTTGTTTTGCTTCTGTTCATGATAAATTGTTCATTCATAGAAAAAGTCTAATAGTTTATATTAGGCCAATTACTTCGATTATTTTAAAATTCTCTTTAAGGAATCATGTCTTTTTTTAATTTGGTTATTTTGTGAATTCTCTTTTTGATCATTTTTTTTTTCCTTATCCTTGTTTTGCACTTCCAATTTTGTTTCAGGAGCAACACCAAAGGGCGTTCTTAGGGTGATGGGTGTACCTGGCCTTACTATTTATCATGTGAAAAGCCATCTACAGGTGTATGATCTCTCCGAAATTTTCTCAGTTTTAAGATATCAAAATACATTATTATGCTTCTCTGAAATTGGCCACCCTTTTTCTTGTGCAGAAATACCGCCTTGCAAAGTACCTACCAGAATCTCCAGCTGATGGTAAAGGCCTCATCCTCCTCCTGCTCGTTCTACTGTAGAATTATTGAATTTCGAGATACTGCCCTATCATTTAATCTTTAGTGTATCAAGACTGAAAGTGTCTGGAACTCTTGCTGGTCTTTAGGTTCTAAAGAGGAGAAGAAAGATTCTGGTGACAGCCTCTCAAGCATGGATTCTGCCCCGTGGGTATCTTTGTTCTCTAACATGATCACATTTGAAATGATGTAGCAAGCAATCTGGGATTTAGAGATTGCTGTTAAAGAATTTTTTTTACTCCATGTAACATTATACATACAATTCCATCCTTCAGGGGAGTACAAATCAACGAGCAACTGAAGATGCAGATGGAAGTGCAAAAGCGTCTTCATGAACAGCTTGAGGTTTGCCCCATCTTTCTGTTGCTTATGATAATTTCAAGGTAATTCATGGTAGTTGTGGATGGCCATGGACACAGGATGTGGTGCACATGGAATGTTTCATGAGGGGTTCATAACTTACCTATGATATATATGCTAATGCTAGCTGACATCAGTAATGACAATTAAGTTGTGATTTTTTTCTCTCCAGAATAACTGTTGACTCGCTGAACTTTGCTACTCTCAGGTGCAAAGACAGTTACAACTTAGAATTGAAGCTCAGGGGAAGTACTTGCAGAAGATCATTGAAGAACAGCAAAAGTTAGGTGGTGCACTTAGTGCCTCTGAGCCATCCTTGGCTGAGGAAAAGCAAAAGCCATGCTCGTCCCCTCCAGATGCCCTACTGGACTCCTCTTCTCCTCTAAAGAAACAGAGGGTGGACGATGGGTCAATGGATCCTGCTCCTTCTGTGGTCCCACCTAGGACAGACAAAAAGCCTGATTTCATTGGTCAATGGGATCAGGACTTGTATGGGGCTAATGTTGAGTTTGGATTTGATGTGAAGACAGAGTTGAAGGGGAAGAACGATAAAGGTATAGAGAAGAAGGTGCCACACGCACCAGGACCTCCCAATTTTACCGGCGGCATTTGATCTTAACCAAACGTTGCAATGGTAGTTATAATTAGGCTGGTCAATGGTTGGTTGGTACTAATTCATACATGCATATCATTTTTTATGAATCATCCAGACATGCATAGTGGCCCATTGCCTTTTGCAAATATTAGGTAGGGCAGCTGTTAATCTTGCTTGTATAATTTAGAAACCTTAATCCATTTGTAATTATAATTACCCATCTGATATGGAAATCATCTAGTTCCTTTTTCTCTTAGCACATCATTGGATTGTTTATTTCCATCCTCCACCTGTATTTCACATTAAACATTAGTTGTCTAGGACTGTTTAGTACCAGATCTCTTAGATTGTTTCTTCCTGTTCTCATGTCTATTAGGGCTTGATGAGCTTCCATTTTCTCAACTAAACGCAGCTTAAATGTTCAGTTCATGGTTTTTACTATGGAAACTGCTTCCCTGAAATCGGTTACATGACTAGAAAAAGAAACTCAAAAGCACCTATTTTAAACATAAGAGAACAAGTGGACTCTCCCACGTAAATAGTTATTAAAGACATGAAGTACAGGTGAAGATTGAAGAAGTGTGGAATTTAAGTTTTGGTTCATCATGTGCTCTTTTTGTGTTTTCCATGGATGGTGAGACTGTAAGAGTGATTGAATAATGATCAAACAACTATGATGTCTGTAGTGTGTACAGATAAAATCTATGCAAAAAGCTGTGATGACCATGGTTTTAGTATGCAGTCTCACATGGGCACAGGATTGGGGATCGGATTGGATCGGCCATAAGAAGCCCTAAAATTGGTTTGATGTGAAAATCAGCCAAAACTGTGCTGACTAGGGATGTTGCACAGGACTGTTGTGGCTAAATTCTATCCGAATCCCCCGATCCGATCAAGCCGATCCTGATCCCCAGAATCATGGTGCTATCCCTTTCGGTAGGTAGCAGTTTCCTTGGGAGTTGGGATAACAATTCTCATGCTTCATGGGGGAGAGTTAAAATATAATGATCCCTTGAACCATGGTACCATCCTTCGGTAGGTAGCAGTTTAAAATATAGGAATATATCTTTTTACCTAAAAAATAGTCTGGATCCTCTCTCCGGACAGGTACTTTCCCTTGGAGAGTGGGGCCACTGGGCATGGACAGTATAAGGTACTTGTACGGGAAAATAACCCATCTCCCAAAAAAAAATGCAAAATATACCTTCTGAGACCAGGAAAAAAGGACCAGCTTCGCCACCATAGCTATCTTTGGGCATGGATTAGCTCCCCTCTCGGTTTCACATCGCCTCCTCCCAATTGTTGGGAGGACGTGGCAATCTGTCCCGATGGTCGTTACTTGGCTTTTGGGTGAATCCAAGATTCATGTTCAAGCCGACATCTCCTGTCGGCTCTGCTTGTAGGCTGGTTGTTAGCTCAGACGTGGGTCTCGAATTCACCGAGAACCACGTGGCCGCCATCCGGGGTAAGTTATCGCTATCCTCCCAAAACCATTGGGAGAAGAGGATGCGAATCCCCCTCCTACATGGTTACGGATCCACATCCTCTTCTGAGGCAGGAGGGACCTGTCGGCTGACCCAAGGGTTGGAGTTCAGTCGACGAACATACCAATACATCGGTATATGTATTGATTGAAATCTAACCCTTGGCAATCTATAGGTCGATAGGAAATGATTTCTATCCCACAGTTACACCCCAGGTAAGCATAGCCTTTGATCTTTTCTTCCCCACTAAGGCCAGGTTATCATTCTAAATTCTAAGTTTCTCTTAGGTAATAAAAACCTTGAAATGATCCATATATTCAAATATATCTTTTTTTTTTTTTTTTTTTTTTGCTAATGAAGGGTATTTGACTAATCTTGTGGCCATACTGATCCACAACTGTATAGACTGGGTCATACTAGGGTTGAATGAGAATCATTCCATTTACACCCATAGCAGAAAAGAAAGAACACATAACAGCCCTGTGTGAGTGGCCCTAAGACACTAAAAAGAATCGAACTCAATACCTTTTATTTCACGAGGCTTAGGCTCTTAATCTTTTCTCCTAATGCATGGTTCAGCTTAGTCCTTTCTAATCAGTGTCCCAAAGATAACATGTTGGGTTCAAACAGGACAATTGGATCCTCTTCCTCGCAAGCATTAATGGCGTAGAAGATGTCGAATCCAATCATTTCAAACCACCTGATCATCTGTGAATCTCTTGAGAGGTATTCTTTCATTTTGGTCTTCCTATTCTTTCCCAGCCTGGTCAGAAGCTGAATTCACCAAAAAGTGGAATCAATTATGTCATGTCATACACATTTCAATACCAGACTACAAAATGCCTTCCCTGGAAAAGAGGTAAAGAAATGCAAAGAGAGCCACCTTTTATTTTTTTATTATTATTTTATTTCGGGGGTGAGAGAGAGAGAGAGAGAGAGAGGTTTGTTGAACAACAATGGATGGTTGGCCATATTGCTTTTACTCTTTTTCTTTTTTTTTTTTAATTATGAAAAGAGGTCTATTCAAAAGAGCATTAGGATCTGCATCCTCTCCTCCCAGTGGTCTGGGAGGACAGTGGCAACCTATCCCAGATGGTTGTCACGTGGCTCTCGATGAATCTGAGACCCACGTTCGAGCCGACACCCAGTCGACAAGCCAAGCCGACAGAGGATGTCGGCTCGGATGTGAGTCTCGGATTCACCGAGAGCCACGTGGCAACCATCCGGGATAGGTTGCCACTGTCCTCCCAGAACTACTGGGAGGAGACGATGTAAATCCTGAGAAATTCATAGACAACCAAACCGGGTCAATTATTATAGATAAAAATTTGGCCACACTGTCGTCATCACTATCAGCTTTCCTGTCCTACGTCAGAGCTATTGCTTTTCCTTCAATATTACTCTCTTGCTGCATTAAAATGATCAAATTTTAGTCATGCATTTTCTTGCCTCTTCGGATTTTTTATCAATGCAATCAAAAAGTCATGAAAGAAGCTTTTTTTTATTCATTTTCTTCTCTCTTTTTTTTTCCTGTTATATAAGAGAGTTCGGATCTTTTCATTTTTGGAGAGACTCCAATTGTAATCTAGTGGCTGAAGTTCACTTGGTACAAATATCAATACATCAATATGCATGTCGCATAAACTCCAACCGTTGAATCACCACCAAAAAAACTGTCAACCTCCTGTTTAATCTCATATGCAAAAAACCCATTCAGTGATTATAGGCTCATTGTAACCATACTTGGTTACACCAAGATTAGCCCTTATCTAAAAGTTTTTTTTTTTTTTATCTAAAAAATAACCAATCTAACCATAATTCTACGGCTTGAAGGGTATTTTGACATGTGGTAAGATTTTAGGTCTCATTGTCCACAGAATTTTAGGTCAATCCAACATACCACATGACCGCACTAGGTGTATATTCAAAGTCCTTGGAACCCCTATCTATATATTTATACATCATAAGTATATCCATTAGACCATACCATATAAGCATCTAATCTCTAAGGACTAGCAAATATATTCAATGATTCACTAATATTAATTAATAACACATGTAGAGTACTATAGGTGTGTAAATGGGATTGCAATCAATCCACCCATTAGTTTGTTGTGACGACTCTAATATTAGATTTTGGAATCGATTACTTATTGAGACAAGTCTCTCAATGGACAAGAAGGCTAATTAAGAACTAAAGGAATACGAACTCTCAAAATCTTTTTAATGGCATATATAACCATATAATAATAATAATAATAATAAAACATTTACTTGGATGATACTTTGAGCAGATATTTATAAACTACAAGTGTCCTTAAACAATCCCCTCTCACCAAAGTTGAGGAGTGATGGATTACAAATAAATAAAGGGTTCAACTTGAAGTTCTACTTATTCTTTCAATTTAAAATTTGCTTATTTCTTTTATATTTTGTTAATTAAAAATATAGTAATTTTCAATATGCATTAACTATTTTATGAATTTGAAAGATTGGTGATCTTCATGGCAAATACATAAAATGATAATATAGATAGAAATTCTTCTCTTTTTTTTCGTCATTTGGATTTACAATTCATATGTATTGTGAATACATGATTTTTTTTCTTCCTCTATTTCATGTTAAAAGAAAAAATATTGAAAAATAGGGGTAATGTGTACCTAACGAAGATAAAAAAAAAAACTTTCTTATTGTGATCTTGTCCATAAACATCAATGGACAGTGAAATCTAAAGTCGTCACCTAAATTAGGTCTATAACCTATATATTGTTTCTTATCTAGAGATACACTAATGACTCATGACTTAATAGAGCAATTTTTTGTCTTACCAAAGAATGGTAAGCATCAAGTGATGAATTGGGAAGGTGTTAGGCACCCAATTCATCTAATCCTTAGACCGGTCTTCTTCTATCATATCCTTTCTTATATTTTAAATTTGATGTTTGATTTGATGGTTGCAGCTAGATTAAGTATCTAGGTATTTTGGGAATCCTAAACTAAGTTTATAAGTTGTACTAACTTAGAATCTTGTCACATAGTTTTTGAAAATAAATTACAAGTAGACAGATGAATAAATACATAAATGAATAAATAAATAAATAAATAAACAAATAAATGACTAAATGAATAAACAAATAAATATTTTAAATAAAGAAAAAAAAAACCTTGAATGACCACTCTTGAAATCACAAATCGATTGGAATCGGGCCAGGAATACTTTAGGCAAGGGTTGTGAGTGTGTGGAACTTCCAATACATACGACTGTATGCGAAGTGATGACTTCACGCTACCTACATATCTCCGAATATATTGGAGAATCAGGTCTAGGTAGTTTCAAACTACTTGACGGACTGATCGGATCTTGGATGGCATATCATTGAAAGGTCTTGGACCTCAGTTCCCCACACTCAACATGGGTGAACTAAGGTTGAGAAATATTTTTTTCTTAGTAAACCAATTTCCAGATTTGGGAGATGATCGGCCTAAGGCCACAAGTTGGATTGTAATCGGACCGGAGATCAGATGTAATCCTAATTGTTGATTGATTCACTAAACCTAAATATATTTTTTGTAATTTTTTTTAGGGGGGAATAAAGAAGCAAAAATTAAAATTACTTTGTACAAACAAAACAAGGACCAAACCTAACTGGTAGGTGGGCTTACGATCAAACGGGCTCACACAAGTCACGGAGTGGGATTTAGAATCCAAACCAAAGTTAGACTCATTGCAGTCACGCTAAATTTCTACAATGACTATGGATGGGGTCCATAGTCATACATCATATAGCCTATGGTGGACCTATGTGCATAGTGAGTCATTACAAAATGATCTAGATAGATAAGGACACATCAATAAGGGATGAGACTCATATATTAAACCAAGCATTTAAATCAAATCCAAGCATACATTAAGCCAATCATTTAAATTTTAACCAACTTAACCATATAGATAAAAATCAAGCTCAACATTAAAATTAAAGCATCACAACCATGTGGGCTGGTTTAAAATTGAGTTCTACCAAGCATTTAAACAAAACATATTCTTCATGATACATGGGCATTGGATTCAAACATTTAAACAAAGCATAAACAACATAACACATATTGGGTTCAAGCACTTAAACCAAGTATAAAATTAGACCGAACCAAACATGACCAAAAATTAGACCTCAAACAGTGAACAAAATTTTAATTCGGAGAACAAGGTGGAAGCTACAATCATGGAAGAAAAACAGATTAGAAAAAAAAAAAAAAAAAAAAAAAAAAAAGGATCAATTTAGAATACCTAAACTGGTTCAACTTACAATAAAAAAAATCTTGGATACCAAAACTGGGCCTAGCCCAAATGTATAAATTGAGCCCAGCATAGAGTTGAACTAGATTTAGCATATCATTAATTTAAACCAAAGCTTGAGACTGGTTTGGTTCAAGAATACAATAAAAAATGATCCACTTGCTCTGTTGGACCTTTTTGGTCACCTCAATAAAGAGCATTTACTTTGCTCATTCTTCCCTCAACGTCCCATGGGATTCCACATAGGCTCTCTCTTAAAAGGGAAACCCAAATGCCTGATGTCTGGATCCTAGGAGCAGACTTCGATTTTTTTATAATTATTTTGTTTTTTTTTGTTCTTTCTTTTTTTTATTCTTTTTGTTTCTTAAGTTCTTTTTGTTTTTGAGTTGATTTCTTTTTTGTTTCTTTTTATTCTTCTACCAATTCCTCTTTTCCAACTTTCCATTTTTTTTTTCTTTTTGGAATTCCTAAATGACCCTTGCTTTCTCGATAAAATTATCTCTTGGTTTTTTTTATTCTTCTACCAACTCTTCTTTTCTAATTTTTCATTTTTTTTTCTTTTTGGAATTCCTAAATGGCCCCTTCTTTCTCGATAAAATTGTCTCTTGTTTCTTTTTATTCTTCTATCAATTCTTCTTTTCCAACTTTCATTTTTTTTTCTTTTTGGAATTCCTAAATGACCCCTTCTTTCTCGATAAAATTGTCTTCTTTTGTTTATCGCTTCAGTTGTGATTGTATGATTAGAGTTCACCTGGCGCGTATATTGATCTTTATTGGTATGCACACTGAGTGAAATCTAACCACGCTATCACAGCTGGATCCTCTCCAAGGACAGGAAAGGATTTCTATCCCCCCTTCTCTCTCTCTCTCTCTCTCTCTCTCTCTTCTTTTCCACTCTAAATCTTGAAAAAACAAATCCCTCTTGAAAGATCATGGAGTCCTTCCTTATTATCTTAAAGGACATATAATTTCCTAATTAGACTAATCTAAATCTAAATCCAAATCCATTAACTTGAAGAACTAAACCCATACCCTATATATATATATATATATTTCTCACTCTCTCTCTCTCTCTCTCTTAAATCATCCACTTTAAATCTTGAAAAAGTAAATCCCTCTTGAAAGATCATAGAGTCCTTCCTTATTATCTTAAAAGACATGTAACTTCCTAATTAGACTAATTTAAATCCAAATCCATTAACTTGAAGAACTAAACCCGACCCCAAAAAAAAAAAAAAAGAAAAAAAAAATATATATATATATATATATAAACATATATATATATATATATATATATATCTCTCTCTCTCTCTCTCTCTCTCTCTCTCTCTTAAATCATCCACTTTAAATCTTGAAAAAACAAATCCCTCTTGAAAGATCATAGAGTCTTTCCTTATTATCTTAAAAGACATGTAACTTCCTAATTAGACTAATCTAAATCCAAACCCATTAACTTGAAGAACTAAACCCAGACCCTATATATATATATATATATATATATATATATATATATATATATATATATATTTTTTTATCTCTCTCTCTCTCTCTCTCTCTCTCTCTCTTAAATCATTATACTTTAAATCTTGAAAAAGTAAATCCCTCTTGAAAGATCATAGAGTCCTTCCTTATTATCTTAAAAGACATGTAACTTCCTAATTAGACTAATCTAAATCCAAACCCATTAACTTGAATAACTAAACCCAGACCCTATATATATATATATATATATATATATATATTTCTCTCTCTCTCTCTCTTAAATCATCCACTTTAAATCTTGAAAAAGCAAATCCCTCTTGAAAGATCATAGAGTCCTTCTTTACTATCTTAAAAGACATGTAACTTCCTAATTAGATTAATCTAAATCCAAATCCATTAACTTGAAGAACTAAACCCAGACCCTATATATATATATATATATAGACCAGCCCGCTCAACATATTTTCTATTTGTTTTATTTCTTCCTTTTTTTTATAATGATATTCTCTCTTTTTTTTCTGTTTTTTCTTTTTCTAACGACCTAAAATGTCAGAAATCCCCTCTCGTGACCTAAGTAACTAACATACTTGCAACATCTTAGATGCTTATAATATCCATGATTAAAAAAAAAAAGTGATTAAAATGGAGGCTTACATGTATTTGGTGGCTGAGTTGTTAACTTGGGTTAAAATTTGTTTATTTGAATAATTTAGAATTCATTTGAAGTTGGTTATTTATTTATTTATTTGGTGCCTATTGATGAAGATTTCACTTTTAATGTATTTTTGTTCATTGCATGTTTATGGATAGTTATTTTATTTTTGTATGTGTAGGAATATACATTTAATTGTCTGCATATATTTGACTCTAGATAACTAAGCTTCTTTTTTTTTTTTTTTTTTGGGATTTCTCTTTTAGGCTTCTTACTTTATAGATGACCATAGGTGATTTTTACATTGTTAGAAATATAGAGGAGAGAGTGCCTAGAACTGATTAAAAGTTGAAACTGTCCCATCCATTAATAATTGTTATTGGGTATCAAATAATTTAACAGGAACTTCTAGAAGTGGCTACATTAAATCCATAAAACGGTTAAGAACCGTCTTTATACCCAAAATTGTCCCAATTTACATCTCTAGAGTAGACATATGGTACGTGGTTATCTATAAACCCACATTGAACCAGGTGTGAATCTAACCCTAGCCCTAAAACTTGCAGCTTGTCTAGGCCTTTCTTTGGCCGGGCCCACTTACATCGCTATAGGTTATTGCCAAATCTTAATGAAACATGCAATCCTTGTCTTTGGAGATATCAAAATTGTCAAACCGAAATTGTCCAAAAATAGATGGAACCGAACCAAACTCTCCTGATATTAGGCCTGGCTTCTAAAGACCCATGAAAGGAAAATCGGATTGGGTCAACTCGAAGAGACTGAATGAACTGAAATCAAACTGGTAACAATCCAATATTGGATAAATAAGAGTCTATTAAAATAAATCTTTTAATTAATATACATATAAAAGTTGATAACAAACCAGTTCTAACCATAAGAACTCATTAATCCAATATTTTATTATATATATATATATAGAAAACCAAACCCAATTGATAACACAACCAAACATGGTCAAAACATACTAAACGATTTGTTTCTGGGCCGCCAGCGTTGGAGAAGATCCGGGCGCCAAGAAAAACAGAGGCGGGAGGGGAGGTTGGGGTTTTGCTTTTCTTTTTAAATTGGGCATTCTCGTCCATTATATTTTCATTTCCCAAATTACCCTTTATTTTGTATTGTCTTCTGACTCTTCTCTGTAAAGGCCAAAAAAAAAGAAAAACAGTTACACTTCATTACTGCATCCTCCTTAAATCATAATTGCAACCGTCCTTTCTCGAGTTTCTCTCCTGGTAGTACAGATTTGAAACCCCGTAAATACCCCTAGGACGTTATGGGCAAGAAGAGATCCAGATTACCGTCGGATTAGTATATTTCCCGGAACGCTACCCCAACCAGTTACAGATACAACCAAATCCTCTCCTGCGGTCCTGCCGCCTGCCAATGGTCGGATGTCAGTCGGCACACCTCCCAATGTATTGACAGGCAGCAATACAAATCCTTAGATCGATGGCAGAAATCTCCTGCCGCAGGAGACGATTTGGATCCCTTACAGATTGCAGGTGAGCTGGTGAGGTGTAATCAGTTACGCCTCCAGCAGATCACTAGGGTCTAGTGCGATCGATATTCAAAATATTGTGCACTATGCAGCCGTTCTCATATGAGCTCATATCTCAAGTCGTTAGATTGGAATATTTTAAGGACTACCTAACACTCCCACGATGAAATCATAACGTACGCCTTCTCACGGGGTACTAAATAAACACACCCAGACGCTGACGTGGTCCAATCCTTAAATTACTCTTTTCATATTTAACTTTCTAACTAGAATTTAGATTGGATAAATATTTTATCTTATTTTAAAAATAGAAAAACTTAGAGATTGATTTTTGGAAAAGAATTATATATATATATATATATATATATATATATATATATATATATATATATATATATATATATATATATATATATATATATATATATATATATATATATAATTTACCTAATTAAGAGATAATGTTTATTTTTAAAACATAAAAAAATTCCAAAAAAACAAAACAGTTTTGTTTCAGTTTGATTTCACAGATTAAACAAGGGTCACATGTGTCTAGTTTGGAAATCTTATTATTCACAAGAGATTATAAAAACCCATAAGATTAATATATTCAAAATATTAGATATTAAAAAAAAAAAACCAATTTAATAAATGGTGCAAAAATTAAGGGGAATAATTAAGTTGAATTGGATTTATATAAGATTTAGTTTCCATATTTTAAAATACCTACCTTTTAAATGTTTGAGATATTTTAAAAACTTGATTAATACTTTAAAGTCCTTGGATTAAGGGAGTTTTAATAGATTTAAATTCTAAAAATAGATATTTATGAATAATTATATTAATTAATATAAATTCAAGAGAAAAATGAAATAGGGTTGAGATCTATTTTTAATAGAAACATTTTCTTTTTATGGGAATTAGCATAAAAGATGCCACTAGCCGATCGATTCCAAATCAACAGTCAGGATAATTCCCATTAAATGATTGATTGTACAATAACATTACATCATCAGCTTTATGTCGATCGATACAGATTGTCGTTGGATTAGAATATTTCCGGAACCGTTGTAGATGGTGAGGTGTATAATCTGTTACGATATACACGTCGCTATAGATGTCGAAATCGTCAGCCTACAATGTGATACTAGAAGATCGACCTCATATAAGCTTTCATCTAGAAGTCGTTCGATTGGAATATTTTCTAGGAATACGAAAATTCATCAATGAAATTTAACGACACGGTCCTTACGGAGTAAAAAGTGTGACGTCTTCCCAGTATTTCATTCTCTTTATTATTTTATTCATATAAATTAGAATATAATTACACGTGGAATCAGCGAGTCTGACAAGGCATGGGAGAGTCCGTTCGTACGCTTGAGTTCGATTACTTAGAAGAGGGTAGAATTGGAGAGACCGAAGTGAGAAGTTGTTAGCAGTTAGACTCTCAGAGAGACGGAGAAGACTAGCGAGAGGGGGGTAGAGGTTTTTTTAGGGTTTTAGTTCATCGCTTCTGAGTTTACAGGTACGAGTTTCTTCACTATGCCGGAGTTTTTGTGGTGTTCATTTGTGTTAGTTCTCTCTTTTCCCCACTGATTTTGGTTTCTGTTTCTTGAAGATTTTTCACGTTGTTTGAACTCTGTTTTTGGGTGATTTTGGTGGGTTCTGTGGGTTTCTATAGAACAGATCTTTGATATTTGAAGTGCATTGTTGTAATAGAAGTGTATTTTACTGATTTTTTCAGTTTCTTATCTGTAATGTGATTATTTGCTCTGATTGTACCCTAGTGTAGGATTTTCTTCGATTTATTCAGTTGTTTATGGCTTATTTGTATTTTTCCTTTTGTGTTGGCTTTAGGAACTGTTTCTAGTTGAGTTTAGACGTTTTTTTTTGTTGATAATCTGGCTGAGTTGTTAATTTTTCTAAGTGATGCATGGATGTTAGTTTGCATGTTGTTTTCTTCTAGTTTTTCTGTGTTTTTGAAGTGCTCTTTACTATAATTTTGCAGATTGATTTCGTTTCCGAAGTTTGTTTGCTTTGTTTCTCTCTGTTGTGAAACATCTGTTTTTTTAGTTGTTTTAGCTCTCTGGTTTGTTTACACCTGTGATTTTACATCTTGCGTCTGTTGAAGTTGTTTACCGTCATGTTATTCTCTTTCCTCTTGTCTGGAGGTATGTATTAGTAGCCATTTGTTTTTCTGGCTCAGTTTTCTTGTCTTATTTTGGGATTTTAAAACTCTGAAGCAGTTTTGGACATCCAATGTGAGTTTTGCTATCGTGTTTTCTGTTCGTTGTGCGTGCACCTTTTTTTTTCTGACAACATGGAGAGTCGATTGGAAATTTTCTCCCTTCTTAAGCTTATTTGTGCAGTCTAATGTCTCATAGGGGACTTGTGCTGTGTCTCAGGTGTAGAATGCTTTAAGAATTGGTGCTCTTACTGTGGCACAGTACCACACATTACCAATGGAATTCGTGTTGGTTTAACATTATAAATAGTGGTGCCATGCTTTATCACATGTGGTTCAGGGTTTTAATGTTTTTTTTTTCTATTTTTTATTTTTTATTTTTTATTTTTATATATCTATACATAACATCAGAACTGTATACTGTATGGTTCTTTCTGCCTCTTTGCATTCTTATTTATTCCTCTTATTGCTCATTCTTTGATGAGTCTTTTGGATGTGGTTGCTGCTTAGGATTTAAGATATGGACTCAACTGATCCTGAAGGAACAGGGTCCCCTGAGGCCCTGCCGCCCCCTCCACCAATTCCTCCGAATTTGGTTCCACTGAGAGTGGACACTGAAGTCAGACCCGATGCAAAGCCTTTGAAGCCAAAGCGTGTCCCAATGGCGCGGACTGCTATTGGGCGCAAGGGCCAACAAATACAATTGCTAACAAATCATTTCAAGGTTAATGTTAACAAGGCTAATGGATTCTTTTTCCATTACAGTGTAAGTACTTGTCCTGTGTTTGCTACTTTTTGGAATTTTGACTGCTGAAATAGGAAAATGAATCTAATGGCAAGCATCTTATTTAAATTTGTTCTCTGTTTCAACAGGTTTCAGTTTTTTATGAAGATGGTCGTCCTGCCGAAGGAAAGGGTACCGGAAGGAGAGTAATGGACAGAGTCCATGACACTTATGATTCTGAGTTAGCTGGTAAGGACTTTGCTTATGATGGGGAAAAGAGCTTGTTTACAGTTGGGGCTCTTCCTGCCAACAAGCTTGAATTCACTGTTGTGCTTGATGATATTTCTTCAAATAGGTATGAGTTTGTATTTGTAATTTAATTTCAGTTACTAGTTATATTCTTTGCTTTGCATTAACTTCATGACTGATTTTGCCTTTTAGAGCTGCGGGCAATGGCAGTCCTGGTGGTAATGGAAGCCCGAATGAGAGTGACCGGAAAAGAATGAGGCGACAATACCAGTCGAAGACATTTAAAGTTGAGATTAGTTACGCAGCAAAAATCCCCATGCAGGCCATTCTTAGTGCTCTACGTGGTCAGGAGTCAGAGAACACTCAAGAAGCTCTGAGAGTTCTAGATATCATTTTAAGGCAACATGCTGCCAAACAGTGAGTTAATGCCCTGTTCTGCTATTATGGGAGTTTTGTTTTTTTTGCTAATGGCTCGCTAAAATGATACCTTTTCTCCTTAGGGGCTGTCTTCTTGTACGCCAATCTTTTTTCCACAATGATCCAAAGAACTTCACGGACTTGGGTGGTGGTGTGCTGGGTTGCAGAGGGTTTCATTCCAGTTTTCGAGCCACTCAAGGGGGTTTATCTCTTAACATTGGTGTGTTCTTACTTCTGAGATGTAGCTTGATCCTCCATTGTGATTGTTTTGAATTTTTTTTTAACTAGTTGTGTCCCCAATTGCAGATGTATCTACCACAATGATAATACAACCAGGACCAGTGATTGATTTTCTTATCACAAACCAAAAAGTTAGGAACCCTGGGGAGATTGACTGGGGGAAGGTAACAAGTGCTGCTGATCAGGCTTTTACATCATATTAACTAAGCTGTTTTCTCAAGAAAATGATTATAAATTTTCTTTGTTGGCAGGCAAAACGTACGTTAAAAAATCTGAGGATAAAGATAAGTCCCTCTAATACAGAATATAAAATCACTGGATTGAGTGAGTTGCCCTGTGATCAGCAGCTGTAAGCTTCTCTTCATTCTTGTATTATCTTCTTTCCTCCAGTAGCACTGAAATATTTCAGTTCATCTTATAGTTACTTGACTAGTACCTAAGCACCTTGTGAAAGGTTATTCAATCTATTTTTTTCCGATGATGGTTGTTTGCTGATTAGTGTGATTTGCAATTTTCTATAGGTTCACTCTCAAACGGAAGGGTGGAAGGGATGGGGATGGCTCCCCTGAGACCATTGAACTGACAGTGTACGAGTATTTTAAGGACTATCGCCATAAGGATTTACAGTACTCTGCGGAATTGCCATGTATAAATGTTGGGAAACCAAAGAGGCCTACCTATTTCCCTATTGAGGTGAGAATATTCTCTTTTATTTCTGCAGAAATAACCAATACTGATGTATTTTGTTGTATCTGGTGAATTCTTTGTTTGAGTATGTTCTAGCTTTGTTCGTTGGTTTCTTTGCAACGGTATACGAAAGCATTATCAACGTTTCAAAGATCTTCATTGGTGGAGAAATCAAGACAGAAGCCCCAAGAGAGAATGAGAGTCTTGACTGATGTAGGTTTCTGTCAATGTAGTTCTTAAACTACATTCTTAAACTACATTGTTTTTTTTTAGATGACAGTTATTTTGAAATGCTGAAGTTGTTGGTTGTTTTGGTGTTTTCTTGCAGGCTCTTAAAAGTAACAATTATGATTCTGACCCAATGCTACAGGCCTGTGGTATTTCGATTCAAACTGGTTTTACACCAGTTGAAGGCCGTGTTCTGCCTGCTCCAAAGGTTTGCTATTTACTTTGAGGCGTTATTGACAGCCTCTTTCTCCCCCAATCATTTACCACTTGGATGTTTTATAAAGAGTTCAATCACTTATTGTGCAGTTAAAAGTGGGGAATGGAGAGGACTTCTTTCCTCGAAATGGTCGGTGGAATTTCAACAACAAGGTGCTGTCTCTTGGGGTTGGGTTGTGGTGTTAAAAATATATTATTTTGGAGTATGAAATTTAAATCATAATCCTCTGTAGAAATTGGTGGAACCTTCGACCATCGAACGCTGGGCTGTTGTGAACTTCTCAGCCCGTTGTGATGTCCGTGGACTTGTTCGAGATCTTATCAAATGTGGAGAGCTGAAGGGAATTGTGAGTCATTTCATTTTTTATGCTCTATACTGAAGTTATTTGCCTCATTAACATATTCTTCTGTCTTTGCAGCGCATTGAAACTCCTTTTGATATATTTGAAGAGCGTCCACAGTCAAGACGGGGTTCTCCCATCGCTAGAGTTGAGGAAATGTTTGGTCAGATAAAGTCAAAGCTCCCTGGGGCACCCCAGTTTCTTCTGTGTCTTCTTCCGGAAAGGAAGAACTCTGATGTTTATGGTGAGATGATTTGCCTTGTTTCTTTTGCCATATAATGTACCTTGTGTCCTTGTGCATTGCCTAATAGGTGAGTTTTTTTTAATCTGTGAGGTCCTTGGAAGCGGAAGAATCTTGCAGAGTTTGGAATTGTTACTCAGTGCATAGCACCTCAAAGAGTCAATGATCAGTACCTTACCAATGTCCTCTTGAAGATCAATGCCAAAGTAAGCTGTATTTCCTTCATGGGTGTTAAGTTTCACCTATCACGTGTTTTTCATTGACTTCCATCCACCGACCCTTTACATGCTCATTTTGCTTACTTATCTACAGCTTGGTGGTTTGAACTCTATGCTGTCAATCGAAAAATCTCCATCCATTCCTATGGTCTCTAAGTGTCCCACCATCATCCTGGGTATGGATGTGTCACATGGCTCTCCTGGCCAGTCTGATGTGCCATCTATTGCTGCGGTAAAATACCTCTTTCCTTTTCCCTCTGAGGCTTATGTGATTTTTTTTCATGCAAACCTCCAGCGTTCTCCCAACACAGCTGTTGTATTTATAGTTTTCTATTTGTTTTTCAGTATCAGTAATCATCTTGAATTTGAGGTTTTAATGACATGGGTTCAGACAGGATATGCCACATGTTGCTACTTGCCATCCATTTTTTTCCCATTTTTTGAATGGATAGGGAATTTGTCTCTGCAAAGGTTAAGTTAATGATCAATTTTTATTTATTTATTATTTACAGTATGTTTCTTTTATGAAATTCGTAGGTTGTTAGTTCCAGACAGTGGCCACTGATTTCTCGCTACCGGGCATCAGTGCGTACACAATCACCAAAGGTTGAAATGATTGATAATCTATTTAAGCGGGTTTCAGATAGTGAAGATATAGGCATAATTCGGTAAAGCTTCATCCTGACTTATTTTTATCATTTCTAAATTTTACGTTTCATTCTTCTTCCACTTTGTTTGTTAAAATTAATGTAAAACTTAATAGTTTGCTGAAGAGATGCACTCTCTTTGTTTGTTCTTTATTTTTTTATATATATATTTTTTTGTATTTTTAGGGAACTCTTGTTGGATTTCTATATGAGTTCTCAGAAAAGGAAGCCTGATCAGATTATTATTTTCAGGTATCAGAGTTATTTCAATTTTGAAGTTTATTCTCTTGAAATCTTGGACTGCATGAGTGGTTCTTTGTCACTTGGCTTTTAATAGGCTTCGAGAGCTGGAATGATATGACTCAGTTATGAGAATGCATTGAAAAAACATTGAAAAAATTGTGTTTTTTTCGGGTTATAGAATGCAACTTTGTCATTCTGCTGCTTGTTGAAAATGGGAGCAGCTGATACTTTCTTCAACAATTGAAGATTTTTTTTTATATAAATCCTAAATATATTTTTATCTTCCAATTCTCTTTTTTATAATAACAGTTATTCTCTGTTACAAAATCCAGGTGATGCATGAAATTGCTGGAGTTGCTTGATCATAGGGAGTTTAGTTATACTAATCCTTTTTGATACCCAGTGGTTGTCCATTATTCTCCCTGCCCAGAAATGACCTTATACTGCATTTTATTCTGTACTCCATGTATTCACTGTTTTGGTTTTTGGGTTCAGATCTTTCTCTGATGTATATTCACCTTAGTTTCTGCTTGGATATAGGCATCTGAGATTCTTTGATTAGCTGCAAAATTGCCTATATTTTAGTTTATGGTGATACTGTGGACACTCAAATGCTTCAGTATATTGTTGCTTTGATCTGTAACATCTTTGGTGCTATTTGGGATTATCCTCTGCTTTTATTTTCTAAATTTTTTTATTATTGATCTTGATGTTTCACTTTCAGGGATGGGGTCAGTGAATCACAGTTCAACCAAGTCTTGAATATTGAACTGGATCAGATAATAGAGGTTATTTTCTTGAAATTACAGCCTATTAGTGGCAATGTGGGAAAGAAACAATATTGTTAATTTAGTTCATCATTAGAAATTATCTTGAAACCCTCTTGCCTTTTCTTTTACCATTGCAGGCATGCAAGTTCCTTGATGAATCATGGAACCCTAGGTTTGTCGTAATTGTGGCACAAAAGAACCACCATACGAAATTCTTCCAGCAAGGATCTCCTGATAATGTTCCTCCTGGTTAGCAAAGAATTTCCTGGTTTAATGATTATATTTAGAGAACCACCCCCTACCTCCATAAAAAGGAAAAGGATCAAGTATGTATTTGATCTGTCTCTCTGTTTTGTAAACTGCAGGCACTGTCATCGACAACAAAGTTGGTCATCCTCGCAATAATGATTTTTATATGTGTTCACATGCTGGGATGATTGTGAGTAGTTGAAATGGATCAGATTTTCCATGCACTGGATATTTCTTCAGTTTTGTCAACGTTTTTTTTGTCATGATAGAATTTTTTTGTATATACCTGAACCTATTGGTAGGCATTATTAGTTGATTTTGGGTACTTCTCAAAAGTTGAACCTATTGGTAGGCATTATTAGTTGATTTTGGGTACTCCTCAAAAGTAATCAACTTTTGTCCTTGCAGGGGACAACTCGACCAACACATTACCATGTTCTGTATGATGAGATTGGCTTTGCACCTGATGATATGCAGGAACTTGTTCATTCTTTGTCTTATGTGTAAGTGGATCTCACAATTACCCGGTCATTGTATAGTGATTTTTGATGCTGAGATACTTGCCTGATTCTCTTAAATTTGCAGGTATCAGCGGAGCACAACTGCCATTTCCGTAGGTAATACAAAGTCCTTCCTTTATAAATGCTTAAGCATCTAATTTATCAAAGTTAAAAAAAAAGGAAAAAAAGAGAGAGAGTTTTAGATAGATAGACTAAACACCTCCATACGCATGTCATGTAGAAGTGTTCCAAACACATTCATCTATTTGAGTGACAAACTAACTCTTATTTGGTGTGGATATTAATTATCCAAGTTCTAGGCAACTACTTTATTACAATAATATAGGAAGGACTACCAAAAATTCCAGTTTCTTGGAAGAGAAGGTTCCTAAAATATAGGCATCCTTATAACCGTAAATCTCCACAAGATGAGGAAGTGTCCCTACCTATCTAAATTATTGAAGAAAGAAAATAAAAAAAACAAATTAGGAAACTGAATTTTATCTAAACCATATCAACTAGAGCATGGGGTCTCTTAAAATGAGATTATAATTTTCATGTGTCTCATTATTCCCCGCTTGTGGGTTTATAAGTCAAACCAATTACAATAAATAAATCCAAGAGCTAATGCCCAATTCAGCCTAGTACTAAATCCTGGCCCAAATTTAGGCTGGGTCTTAAATCTGGCTTGAATTAAAATATTTTGGAGAAATTTTTCAATAGCAAAAAGAAATTATATTTTATTAGTACTGAAAATGAAAGGTTTGGTCTATGATACAAAAACCATCAATGGAGGACAACCCCATCATCCGGTTGATTTTTATTTTTTATCCTAGCTTTGTGAAGTAGGTTAAAATGAAAACATGCCAAGAAAGTTAAAAAAAAAAAATTCTTTAAAAAGTTTTCAGTTAATGAAAAGAATAAATTTCAGATACCCCAAAATAGTTTCGAAACATCATTTACCATCCACACCTTTCAAAAAACGTCAACTACCATCCAAACGTTTACCACCGTTAATCAAATAGATCTACTCCATTAAACGAATTCTGTTAGTTGTTGATGTCACCCAAAATTGATTTTGAAGTGGACAATAATGCCCTTAAGGAAATGTTAAAAGATGGTTTTACTCTCCTTCACATAAAGAGGGTAAAACCCCAAATCTAAATCCTGTTTCTTCTTCTCTAGATCTACCCTTTCTTCTTCGATTATCTTCGCTGACGACGATGTAAGCCTTTTCTTCTCCGACGATGGTGCAACGAAGCTTTCGCCAGCGGCAATCTTCATCTGAAAAAACTAAAAACTCCTCTACTTAGAAGAGGATAAATCTAAGACATAATTTCAAAGAACACTTCTCTACTCAAACGAATTTTAAGGTATCGAAGTCAAGGATTGGGAGCGATGGAACCTGCACCTGAAGAAACCATCTTGTGTCGTCGGAGAACACAAACACATATCCCTTGGGAATAATCTAGGGTTTATTCAAGTCAAGATGGATTTGGTTGTTACTGTGAAATTGGAAGCCTGAGCCCGCCAATCCGCTCTTCACCGTTGCTGGATCTGCATAAGAAATACTGAAATCGTCGATAATAGGACTCTTTTCGACCTAAAGAGATATGAAATTTGGAAGAAACGTTCAGTTTCGATGAAAATCTGAAATTCATGGGGGTTGCCTGGCTCCCTCCACTGGTAGGTTGTCAGCCATGTCATCGGAGAAGGAAGGGAAGAGCAGATGAAGAATTGAAGAATAAGAAGATAAAGAAACAGATAAAAGAAAACAAAAACGAAGAAAAAGAATGAGGCTGAGGAAGGAGGAGAAGAAAAAAAAAATTCCAGTGAGAAAAACGCAGAAAAACACATAGGAAGAAGAAAACCAGAAAAGTAGCATAGGACGATGAGTAGAAAGAAAAGAAAAACTACGTGGTTGGTCGCCTGAATAAATGGTGCTGCCAGAATAAAAATAAAGTAGAAGGAAAAACAGAAAAAATCAAGATTAGGATTTGGAAGGAAAAACAGAGGAGAATGATAGCCAAGATCCTGAAAAATGAGTTAAAAAAGAGTCTCGGAAAAGGGTCGGCCATTGACGATGGCAAGGAATCATTTTATTTCTCAGTTTCGGAGGGTCATCCAATTGCTGTAGGTTTCCATAGCTAGGTTTCAGCGGGTATTGCGTACTGATTCTTCTAGGGTTTTTACAAACTCAATGAGATGGATTTCCAGAGGAACTTCTTTGGATGACATTTTCCCCTGTTTCAGTCGTTCTGGAAAACGATGAAATGGGTTACATTGCTTAAGTCAAGTAGAAGGTCAGATTTTCTCAACAGTTAATTCCATTATCGCCTTCACCCTCTGCTATCCTCCATAGCAGAAGCTTTTGTGTTGCCGAGAAATGACTTTGCTGCGTCTCCTTCAAGGTTCAACTTTTGTTTCGTAATGTACATTGTGTTTTTTTTTTTTAGTCCATTCAAAGACTGTAAATTATCTAAGGCAAATTTGCTTTTTTTTTGATAAGTTAGAAAATGAGGTGGGTTATATTAGTAATTTTATTAGTTTTTTAAAATTTTCAATTAAAAACGAAAAGGGTAAAAATGTCTAACAGTGATTTCAATTTCTTCCGTCAGTTACTTGGGTGTAGTTGATGTTTTTTGGAAAGTGTGGGTGGTAGATGATGTTTCGAAATTATTAGGTGGTAGCTGAAATTTATTCTTTTTGAAAATTATTTCCATTAAAATAAATAAATCCTAATTGTGAAGTGTTGTTTCGATACTGAAAATTTGATCTTGTTTTTGCGCTGCAGTTGCTCCAATTTGTTATGCACACTTGGCTGCTTCACAGGTATCACAATTTGTGAAGTTTGATGATATGTCGGAGACATCCTCCGGCCATGGTGGAGTAACAAGTGCGGCAGGTGTGCCAGTTCCTGAATTGCCAAGACTCCATGAGAACGTGTGCAGTTCCATGTTCTTCTGCTGAAGTGGGAGTATCCTTTTTTTTTTTTTTCTCCCCCTTCATGGTATGAATTATAGAAGTCTCCATTGATGGCTAAGTTAGCGCTGACCATCAGACGTAAAATCTTTTTTTGCCTACGGTCTGGGTTGCCTCTGATACAGGCCGCCGTTGCCTATGATTTTGTTTCGGACTTTAGAGGAGCCGTAGATGTCTTTTGATGGCTAAGTTGGGTCGAAGTTTTGACCATCAGACTTTATCTTTGTTTGGTGTCTTGCATTTCCTCATTTGCAGGCCTTTTTTAGCTGCTGCTTATTTTTTGTTTTTTTTTGTTTTACCAGACTCTATATAGGCGGCCGCAGTAAACAGAATGGTTGATTGTTAATATCGGTTACTTCATTTGTATATCTTCTGATGCATGGATTGTTAGGTCTTTGGTTTGATGGTGTCATTTCTTGGACTCCATTTTCACCTTTTTGTTTTGATTCTGAATTAAATGGTGAAATAGCAAAAACGGGATTCTCTTGTTTTCTATGAATTTGGGTTGATTTTCGTTAGTCTCTGACTATTGGATCAATGGAGATCAGTAAAGTAAAAACATCTGTGTCTAGTTCATATTATTGTTAGCTTTATACACGGTCTTTAAACTACCTGCATATGGTGCTAAATACCGATACTGATTCTACTAAATTGTTTTAGCTTGGTTAAAATTAAGCGCGTAGGGCTCGTCTGTAGCACGAATGGCTTTAGTGGCTGCCAGTACTAGTCTTTATCCAGTGGTTTTAGGTAAGGGAAAAAATTGTAAAATAAGAAGTGTTAACATGGCTTTAATGGTTGCCGGTACTAGTTTTTATCCAATGGTTCTTTGCAAAAGAATAAAAAATGTAGAAAAATAAGTGTAAAGATGTTACTACATTGAATAAGAAATATAAGATGTTAATACATAAAACTATTTCTTTGTCCTTTTTTTGATACAGTTTGTTTTGTTCAAACCTACTTGGAAATTTAGACGGAGAAAAAAGAAGAGGAGAAAAGATGGCAAAAATCACAGTTCTAATCAAGAAAATGCAAATACGCATTAAGGGTAAATTTATCTCCTAGGAAGAACAGCAATGGCAGATTTTTGTTGTAAGCAAAAGCTTTCATATCTGATCCAAATCGTCTCCATTCACTGCAAGATTCCAGCGCCAATCCAAGCGTTGGAATTCGTCTGGTGCACATACCACTGGAATCCTTCAGCCATTGGAGACGATTTTTAAGGATCATTTCTCAAGGAAAAAAAAAACCCAGATGGAATTTGCAAACGGACTACCTATAAATGGTTATAATCCACCACTGGAATCCTTCAGCGATTGGAGACGATTTCTATGGTTCATTTCTCAAGGAAAAAAAAACCCAGATGAAATTTGCAAACAAACTACCTATAAATGGTTATAATCCATCGGTGTCACGACAGAAGGTCACGGTCACATTGTTCTAGGCAAGTGAAAGAAACCAGTCTTGAATGTAATACTCAGAAAAATCAATGAAAGGAGGAGTTTTCTTGTACTCAGTTTTTTTTTGCAAGAAGTTTTGAAGAAAATGACGAACATTTAATCTAGCAAAAGAGAAAGAATGAAAAACTTTTCAACAGAGAAGCTTTAATTGTAAAAGAGCAAAGAATATCTCACCGAAAAAAAAAAAAAAAATGGGTGAAGGGTGGGGGGTGAAAGAATAAAGAGCCAAGAAGCTTTTGAATGCAAGAAATCTCTGTAACAGATTTCTTCAAAAACTGTCTCCGCATACTGTTTGATAATGTTTTAACATCTTATAATTTTTAATCTACATTTTTTGTGTGGAGCCGTAAAAAAAAGGCTTGTACATCTTGAGTCGGATCCACATCCTCTCCCTCAAGAGAATTTGGATGAGAGGAGGCGCCCCCATTGGATGGGCGATACCTGGGACTCAGGTGAATCCAAGCCGACACCCCTCTGTCGGCTCAACTTGTCGCCTCAGGGTCAACTAAGATGAGGGACTCCACCTCTCTTCCAGATTCTCTTGAAAGAGAGGATTTGAATCCTCTTGAGTCCTGCTACGGGTTTGTTGCACAACAGACAAGCCCAATGCAATTTAAGTCCCAAATATATGACACCTTTAAATATTCCGTCGTGTATTCCCCAAATTTTTCTGTAGCCGATGGTAAAATGAATTTTTTCATATATTGTGTTGATGTTGTCATTATATTGTACGGTAGACAAGAATTCTCCTCGATAATAAAAACAAATGTATTATAATAAGAGGAAAACCAGTAAGGTGTTAAATTATTCTATATTTAATTGTTAATAAAAAATTCCTTTCTTTTTAACAAAACAAATATTAAATTTTTTTTTAAAAAAAAAATAAAAAGGAAGTTTCCGTTTGATGATGATGTGCACAGGATTTGCATCCTCTCCTCCCAGAACCTTAGGGAGGACAGCAGTAGTCTTATTCGGATGACTGTCACGTCGTGTGATTCTGAAACTTACGTCTAAGTCGATACGCAGTAGACAAGTTGAACTGATAGGGGGTATTGGCTCGAACATGGGTCTCGAATTCATCCGAGAGTCACGTGACGGTCATCTGGGTAAGGCTACCGTGTCCTCCCAAAACCACCAAACGGAGACGATGTGAATATAGATTGTTCGACAAACCTCATGCAGCTACGGAGAGATAAAATCTTCTTGAAAAATACCTCATATTTTGAATAAAATATGTCACCCCTATTGCCTATGGCTAGCCACCTCTCATAGCCAAGCATTTGTGTTATGTGGTATTAAATTTACTCCTCTTGTTCTCATCGTTTTCTAACTCATTAAATTTGAATCAAACAAGTACTAGCAATTTAGCAAGCCAAGTGATGTCTTGCCATTCGAAAATTTTAAGCGCCTACTTAAATTTTTTCTCATATAGTTAATTATTATACTTTCTTGCCACCAGCCACAACTAAAGTAGTGGGGTCCACATCATGGGACTATACCCCCTAATAAAGGGTATCCAAACCCTCTCCTCCCAGAGGTTTGGGAGGAGAGGCGGCGGCCCTGTTAGATGGCCAACACTTGAGGTTGAATCTGAACATTTTGTCCGAGTCGACACACCATTATCGGTTCTAATGGAGGGTTGGAATTCACCCGAATCTCAGGTGTCGGCAATTTAACGGGACCGCCTCCTCTCCTGCCAAACCTTTGGGAGGAGAGGATGTGGATCCTAAGAAAGGATTAGCTCAATTGATTTCTAAAATATTTACATAAAAAAATTGATTTCTAAAACAGAGTTTAGATTGAAATAGAAAGGAATGTAGGATGGATTGGGTTAACACCCTCAAATGCTAGTAATATATAATTGTTGTCTTGCTGTTTTTATTGGCCTTTTCATATTGGGTCTTAATCTAATCTTTGTGTAAGATGGTGGTGTTTTGTCTTGGTTTTTTAGATATTTTTGATGATGTAATTTGGGTTCTTCTTTCGGTGCCCTGATGGTTATATTCTTGAATTTAATAAAATATATACTTACCCAGAGTAAATAATAAAAAATTGTAAATTGATACCCAGAAATAATTTGTTAATAATCCGTGGCTTGACATGCTGTACCATAAGTAGAAGCTCTTCTTTCTGTTTTTCAGACTCACGGTCAGTTTTAAGTTGTTGAAGCTGTTGGTCGACAGCAGCTGGAACCAGAAGAGGATGGCTTTTCAAGATCTAAGATAAGAACTACCCAGCTGGATATTTCAATTCAAGAGGAGCAATTGGAGTTACTGCTTCTGCTGATCCTTGAGGTTGAAGGAGAATGGCCATCGATGGCTTGGGTTGGAACTTTCGAGTAGATGGGAAAGACGTTCTCAATGTGGGAGATCATCTCATGTTGTCCAGTCCCTTTAGTTGGAGTTCACCGATATCGATGTATTGATATGTGTACCAAATGCATCCCAACCATTGAATCATAACTGGAGTTTGTCCAACGACAAAAGATGATCCGAACCCTTGAATGTGGAAGGGATTTAGAGGAAGCACAAACGTTCCCAGGTAATAATGTTCCACCTCCTTAATCTACATTAAATCTTTCTAAACCATCGAATTTGATTTGCTACAAGTGGCACGCATCCAATGGACACTGCAACCTCTGTAGCGTTTGGAGTGCTACAGAAGAGCCAGATCCATGTAGGACAGCCCAAATTAGTCACAACAGAACACAATCTGGCGGTGTAAAGGAAGAACTTAAGCTTTACATGTACATTATAAGTAGGCCTTCAATTTTAGTGAGGACTCCACAGTGGCGATGATCATTAGCCTTCGTATTGGTCCGATATGCTGAGTCAGCATACATTTTTGCAAAGGAATCCAAAAACCTGTATCTGACTCATACATTTTTGCAAAGGAATCCAAAAACCTGTATCTGCTAAGTATCCATATTGGCCACTATCGATACTAATAGATCGATCCGACCGGGATACCTAAATCATAGAAGTCATTATCTCAAATTCTGGACTAATATGTTGGCCTTGTACTAATGGGTAATGGTTTGATGATACAATAAGTCCATAAAAGCAACAAGAAAGAATTGGGGGTATGTACTTGGGAATGTATGCTGTAAACGTCCCCCACAATGGAAATGCGTGCTGAGAAGTCATGATATGCTTTCCTGTTCTTTCCTCTTAATTTCCAATTTCTTCATGGCCGAGGGGCACCAGAACTTGTGGGTATGTACTTGGGAAAAAATAAAAAAAAGGAAATTGGGGAGTAAGAGGAACGAACAGCAGATCATACCTTGGTAGCAGAGGCACAAGCTTCAATTCTGGGTATCCAATGGTAACCCTCTCAACCTTTATACTCATATAACAGTTTTGGTTTATGTTAATAGGAGACTGACCACTGTACATAGACCACTTATAGAACCCCTAAGTTCCCATTGGTCCACCTAATGAAAAGTGATCGATACATCTTCCGATACCCTGTCATTGGTTCAGTATCGATTCGTGTCGATTTTTAGAGTGATTAATACCCCTTCTGATACTGTGAACTAAATATGCACAGCATCTCAAACTGATTCAACTTGTATTCCTCCATTGCCCATGCACCACTTTCTAGGTACTTATTTGGGATGGAAAAGAAAAGAAAAAAAAATACGGTGTGAAGATTATGGAGATGGTGGCACCAGCAGGACCCATGTAATCAGATTGGGACATTGAGTGGGAATCCATTTGTAATGACTGAATCCATTTGTAATGACTGCTGGCATCCAAACGCTCAAACGGTTGAAGGAGCCAGTTAGTTACCAGTACTTGGATGAGGTCACTGAAGAGTTCATTCAGGGGATTTTAGATGCTGGAAAGAGGACTGGGCACCAGTTGTACTTCGTGTTTAAATGATTCTGTAAGTACTATTATGCAGAAGTGTTCAATTTATCACCTATCTGGATTCAGATTTTTGACATATTTCTATAGAAAACGAGACTGAATGGTTTCATGTTCATGTGATTGCTAGATTTTTTTTCTTAATAAGCAAGTCCCAAAGGTACCAACAGGAATACCAAATACCCGGTCCATTTTGCTGTAAGGTACAGAATGACTTCTACCATACTGTAATCTAGACTTACTAAAAACTTGTGAGCATAATGTCCCGGCTTCAAAGACCCCTTTAAAAATGCCACATCGACCTGGCTTAGGGAGGGTTTAGGGTTTATAAGCAGGGAGCTTCGGAGGTTGCAGAACTCGTCTTCTTCGGAGGTTGTGAGAATGGGAGATGACTGGATTCCATTTTTTAAATGGGTTTCTTTTTCACGATTTCATTGGTGAAGCAGCGGGCTCTACAGTACTTTGCATCTCACAACCAGTTTTTACTGTTGCTTTAGTAAAAACTGTTGGATGAAATGGTTGCCATGTACCACTGATTGAATAGATACTGGACAATATCCAGTTCAACTTCAACTTGAGACGAGCTGAATCTGAACGAATCCCAATTGGTTTGGAGAACCAATCTCCCCCTTTACCTGCAAGTAAAGAGAAAACGGAAGAAAATGAAAGGAAAAAAACACAGAAGGAACATTTGTTATCATGATGGTGTAACCTAGCTTACAACTGTTGTTATATTTGATAAATATAGTTTTCAAACGTAAATTTTTATTTTACTATTATGATGAAAGAAATTGATTTTAAAGTGAAGTGAGATTTAATTAACAATTTTGAAATGTTTTAGATTTAGTTATACTATCATATGAAATAACGATGACAAAAAAGATTCTACTTTAGTATTAATTTAAGTTCACTTTCTTTTCCTTTATTTTACTTGCAACCAAACACAGCCAATGGATTAAGTCTAAGCCACTTGTCTGACTCCCCAAGAATCTTCAATTGATTCTCAGACACCACCTTTCGAAAATTTTATGAAGCTAAATTGTGTTATCTGTGATTTAGAGCGGAGATATAATAACTTCACAAGGCCAAAGTGTGTCCCTGCGTTTGTTCTCCAGCCCTCTGAAGGTTCCTCTTTTTTTAATGATATTTTTGGTCTGTCCCATGGTTGTGATTTCTTGTCAGTGAACTATTTTACCAAAAAATAAAAATGAACCAATTATAGCATGACAGAACTGACCCATCCGAATTCCAGTCTATTATTGGTCATTTCCCAAAAAATCGAAAAAAAAAATTCCAGATACAACGGTTCTCCCTTTTTTTTTTTTTTTTTTTTCCCCTTATGTACAAGTGGAGGAGAATAATCTGACCCACCATCTCACTAAGCTCGCAGAGAGCTTCAAAATTTGCACAAAAATGCTAAAGGGTCAAACAGATCAAGAACAAAAATTAACTCACCACCGAAGAGGTGGAACCATCTCAGTCCAGAACTCCTCTACCGGTATTGCTCAGTGTGCAGTCAACTCCAGTTCCCTTGCCAAGTTAGACCGGTTTTTGCCTTGCCCGATAAATGGGTACTCCTTATCTCTATCAGCAGGGCCACTACTGTTACTGCTACTCGCGTCTCTAGCTGCTCTTTCTTTTGCACGGAAGTCATCTAAGCTACGGAATTCTTCCCTCAGCAACCTATCCAATTCTGGGTGTTTCTTTAAAGGGGCTTGTTGGTCACGCCCTTCACGATAATGGTGAAATGCCCTGCCACAAAAGAAATAATTAAACAGCCGGCAACGAAGGTAGAAGTAGTACCACCCAGTAACAATGTCCCATTGGTAAGGACCAGTGAAACAATTGGAGCTCTCTTACTGTGGTAATAACAAGTTGAACAGACCAATAGCATTTCTTTGAAAGAAACATGTCACGAGGTCACGGGTAAAGAGGAATCTCAGTAACAAAAAGTACGACAGTAGCTACAAAATCACAGCTCAATGAGTGCTAGCAACATAACAAAGTCAAATGTAAGTAGCAAGAAGAGAGTACACAATAGTTTTAGCCGTAAAAGTCTGTGAGGTAGCAGTTTCATGAAGCATAGGTACTGGTTGTCTAGTTACAACGTACATTTTGTCCCTAGTGATTAGTTGCAGAATACGAATAAAAAAGTCTATAGGCCGCCCCCCTACCACTCCCCCCCCCACCAAAAAAAAAGGACCATATATATATATTCACTCAAGAATGGAGATCCTAGCCTGAATCTTTTCCAAGTGCCCCAAGAGATCATATTCTTTCCCTGTTTCAATCACAACCGTCCTTTCCGAGTCATTTGGTTGTTGTGACTGCTGCTGTTGCTGTTGCATTTCACCCGTAGGTGGTCTAGTATAAATCCTTCCAGATCGTAGCATTTACTTGCTCCCTCTTAGGATCGTGCTTCTGATAATGTTTTGGAGGTGGCCTTTGTTGATATATATATATATATATATATATATATATATATATATGCCTAACTTCGGGACTCTAAAGGAGAAATGGAGTGATAATTTAAATCATCTTTGGAGAGCAGGGAATGGAATGCTAACAAGGGGTGATATGCTACTCCGGGAGATGTAGAGTGCATAGAAACTTCTTTGATCATGACGATAGGGGAGAAGATCTTCTGATTCTTTGGGACTACAAATGACTTGAGTCCACTGGCCTATCAAAGGAGTTTGAAGGCAGGCAGATCTTGGTATTTGGAGAGACAAGGCAGGGGATAACATCCGAAGCACATCGACAACTAACCACAAGATGCCACTCCTATAGGAGCCTTAAAGGGTGCGGGGTGGAAATGAATTGTTGTCTTACCTCGCCAAGAATACGGGTATACCTCCCATCCTCATATATATATATATATAGGACACGTAATTTGGTCAGATCCCGCAGTAGTAAGAATTTGAATCATAGTTCTATCAAGGCAATTAATCTCATAGGCAAATACAGTTTCTAGTCACCTGCTGCAATATTCATTGATTAACTTTCTCGACTCAGATTGAACATAAAGAGGAACAAAGTTCCACTTTAGCAAGGTCTTCCAAACATTGCCGACTAAGTTTTGCCCTCCTGGTAAAAGGAAATAGAATGTGAAAAATGTCTCCACAAAGATATAGAAATTGTTGGTTGGGAAGGATAAAGAGGGACCTATACCTTCTAGTTTTTGGTATCTTTGTCAAACAGCTTTGTAACTCTACTACAATAAACCATTCATTGTGTCATCCATAGACTGACACTCATGTATTTCAACATCCTCATCTCAATTATGCGTGTTGGATGGCACATATCCTTCATTTGCTCAACATTTTTACTTCATTTGATCATGTTTCACTATTCAACCCTGTTTGAAGCCATATTCATAGCTAAACCTAAAGCCTCACATTCCTTGTCACTACTACTCCCCAGGTAATCTTCAGCTTACCTCTAGTTCTTTCAGCTCCTCTGATCTAAGAATTATCACACTTATATCTGCATCAAAATCATTAATTCTAAAAGAAGAATGACATAGTGTGATTGATCAGAAGACCAGCTACTACTTTTCGACCTCCATGGCCCACACTATCTGATTTCAGAGGTTTTAAACCTAATTTCTTTCTTGGGCATTGTTCAATTTTCATCATTCTTTTAAACCCCTGTCTCAACGTATTCTGAACCCTATTTTGTGAGAAATCTAATTACTCCAATTAAAACCCTATTCTGTCCTGCGTTAACTCTTGTCTATTTGCCTAATCTTAGTCCTAAAACCTTAGTTTAGAGCTAGGATTTGATTTGTGGGCCCTACAGAAGAAAGTTAATCTGGCTAATAGGCTTGTAATGTTGATTTCAAAAGTGTTTGAATGCAACTACAAGAAGCATATAAAGTTGCAATTATTTCATACTATTTTATCCAGTTGAGTGAAAATCACGATAGAAATAGTGCCACTAAAATCATAGCAAAGGATATTAGTGCCACGGAATTCTCTTGCTGCAAAAGTTGATGCCACCTGAGAAGAACCTCGGACTTGGATCTAGGCAGACCATTTAAATTGCCACTCAAAATTATGGGCTGGCCTTTAGTTTCATTTGCTGAGCAACCAATCACCTTAGAAAATATTGAGCAAAACCAAACGAGATGACCAACTGGGCGACCAGAATTAGTAGTTGGACTGTCTTGATTTATCAGATCAGAATGAGGATGGATATGCTGATCATTTCGGTTGGTTGGTCAATCATGGCTTCTCTGCCAGTGAAACCCAGATGGGCCAATCTTAGAATCTTGGGATGAACAGTCTCATAAGAAAGTTTCTACTGAATATTTTCACATTCAAGGGTAGTGTGAATTTGGGTCCCGACATTTTTCATGAATATACAACAAGTAAAAAGAAAAATTATTAAGAGAAAGACGAGTTTGAGGGTATAAAAGAAGCACCACCCCAATCATCTGAAGAGGGGGGAAAAATGACACTTACCAATATTTTTCAAGGCCATACAAATTTCCTTTATTGTAGACTTCGAGGGTGAGCTGTTCAAAATCCTCGTACAGGTCTTCCCTAAATTGCTTCTCCAAACCGTAACTGGGGACAGAAACAGAAAGACACAAAGTATTGCACGTGAAATGAAAGTATGCATTTCAGTCTCTTTCTTTTCAATTAAATGGATGCATTTCTGTCTCTCTCAAGTATACATTCCTGTCTCTTTTCAATTAAATGGTTCCTATAATTACCACGGTGAAACTATAGGATATTGGAATTGAATAAACTGGGGTAAATACCTGTAAAACCTGAAAAGGCATTCTAATCCATAATTATATTTAGCAGCTGCATCTTCTAGGGCAAGTTTCCGGAACTCATTGTACATAGAAGGGGAAAGCATGTCTCTGAGGAAAAATGACCAGAACCGGTACAAGGTATTCATTTCCTGTGAGAATGGAAATATGCACAGATTTCACGAACCAAATATTTGCCTAGTATTAAAAGTAATCATAAAATATAGCAAATCATATGACAAGTTTTATTTAAAAATGATTATTTTTACACTCAAAATAAAAATTTAATGAAGTTATCTAAATCTGCATTGTACTAGTTTGCAAGAGAAAATGGAATTTCAACAATGACAGCAAACTGAACCCCTACAATATCAAATATGAAAGCATAAACTTGAAAATAGAAGTGAAAACAAGCTACTGTATGTAAGGCCAGCCCACAGAATCATTACATATATGCAGGACCAATAAATGTAATAAAGTAGGATTAAAATAATAGGAACAGAAAACCATCAACAGCCATTATTTTTTTTTTTTATTCTGAGTCAGAAAAACAAGCCAGGTGACATCAAGCAAAAGGATAGCAATCCAGGAAGAGATCCAAACAAAACAATACTTGATTGTTTTTATCATCAATCTGAACTAATCTATGACTAGAGGAAGAGAATAATTTCACCGAGCAAATGCAGGTTAACAGCATGAGGAATAATTCTAGAAAATCAATATTTCAGAAGCTAAGGACCCATATATTGCAAATCTGTGAAGCACTGCCAAGGTGATATTCAAGAACAAAATAATGATATAAATGCCCACCTCGCTGCAACCAATTCCCAACCTTTTCCGTTCATTTAGGCAACGCTTGTGGAATTTTAGGTACCTAGTTGCAAGAGACCATGAGAGACCACAATAACATATGTTCTAGAACCTTCTATCTCTACAATCAGAAGTTTGGATGCTGCATACACATTAACCAGATTCCCTTACTTTTGCTGTCTGAAACCATTTTCCTCCAAAAGCTGATGACTTGGATGCTGAAATGATGGAAAGGGCTTCGGCATAGAACCCACGGGTGGACTACCAGAAAGGATCCCATGAGGTGAACCACTTAGTTTCAAAGACAGAGCCCTGTGAAATTAAATATTTTAAATATTATCAAAAGTTGAAAGGCAACTGAAATATATAATTTGATTAAACATGACGAGGAATTTTGCAGGACAACTAAGGCACACTCGCTTAGAAAAGAGAATTGTATGGTGAGCTCACCCTTGGGTTTCTGGTGGTGTTGACCCAAAGAAAAACCCAACCGAATTGCTTGGCGGACTTTCTGATATGATGCCATGACGATTACGAGCATTCCCATGGTTCTTAAAATTGCTCGAAAACAAGCGTTGTTTATGGGATGATTGTTGCTTATTAAGGCCCTTATTTTGCCTCCTCCGGGAATTAGCAGGGCCAGACTCTTCAGAACCATTATTTCCAGCAGTATATATGCTAGCTTTTGAGTTTGGTAAGCCAGGTGTAGCGATGGTAGGTTTGGAATCTCCATCTTCATGATCTAGCTCAGAGTTATTCCTTCGATTCTTAGATCTTTTAGCTCTCAACTCCTAACAAAGACCAAAGATAAAAACCATTATAATTTAAACAAAAATTGCAATTAGAAGGTAGCAGAAAACAACAGCAACAGCCTACAAGCATGATTCAATCAGCCTATGAACCAACCAATCAACATTGACACACCTACCTGCTCATAAAAGTAAAGGCCATCATTGATTGCAGAAGCAAGTTCATTCGAAATGGGTTTTGATTCTCTTTGTCCAGTTTTGTCAGCTCCACTCACCCTAATATTCTGCACATTACTCAAATAGAAAACAAATTTGCATCAAATAAAGAGTAAAAGTAGCTAACACAAAATTGCTCAATTAATACATGGAGACTATCTATGATATAAGATCAAATAAATTGATTGTTATTCCTGGTACAAGATCAAATTATTAGTCCCTTGAGCAGTATAGTCTTGAAAGAAACTACAAATTAGCAATTGCTGCAGAATTAACAAAAATTCTTGAAAATGTTTTGGCATGTCACAGCAACCAATCAAACACAGAACTTCAAAATACAGATGATTGAAAGAAATATCAAATAAGAGCAAAATATATAGAAATCCCTGAGTTGGAACAATGCATCATGACCCATTTGACATTCACAAGCATCTGAATAATCTGTCCAATGGTCTTACCTGGGTGACAATTATAAGTCTCTGAACATCCTGATCATTAACATCTGCCTCATCATCATCATCATCAAGCCTTTGCACAGCAACACCACTGGAAGATGCACAGGGACAGTAAGCAAGAGAGCAAGCCATATGAGTACAGGAAGTGAAGTGATGAAAAATATATGAAGCAATCTCCAAAAAGTTGTGTAGTGCAAACAACTCAATTCAATTTCTTTCCCAACCCATAACACATTTTTTTTTGTAGTAGCAATAATGAGAGAGAGAGAGAGAGAGAGAGAGAGAGAGAGAGAGAGAAGGCTACAAGAAAAAGCGGTTGCCCAAGAAAAAAAAAACCAGCCAAGAAGATGACAAACCAAATCTGAACAAAAAGATGAGGAAAGGCCCGTTACATAACTCAGATCCAGTGAAACCACTTTAGATAGTATTACAATAAGTACAGTTTGCAGATAGGAATGGAAATAAGGTTCCCTAATCCTATAGAACCATTAGATCTAATTACATTACTACTCAGCCATGGCTTCATTTGGTGAGCTCATACCAGGATTGGTCCCTACCCAGTAATGCCAGAACACAAATTTCCTTATGGCCTTGAATTAGTGACTGATATGATAATAATGGCTTAACCGCTCTCATATTTGCTCCATTCGGCTCCATCTAACTGTTGTTTGAGGTTAAGGTCAGCCAATTTCTAGTTTAGAAGCGCCAAAAAAACATATCAATCCTGAACCATTGCCACATTAAGATGGAATTGGGATCCAGTGCCAAAATATGTTCAACATTAAGGCCAAAGCTGGAAACACGTAAGCCTCTGTAAACACAGCAGAGTACTGGTCTCTATTGTGGGTTAGCAGACTCGGCAAATCCTAAAAATAGGATCCCTATTATTTGTCTTGGCAGAATTGCAGGGTCTCACATGTTTGCATAACCATCTTCTCCCAGAAAAAATTTAAAACCAGGGTCAGTACCTCTTCTAATGTCACTGCTGAAGCATCAGAGCCCAAGGAACAAGAGGAGCCCCCACACATGCAAACACATCAGGAGTTACTTAAGCGTTAGTCAAAATATTCATAAAGCAGATGCTGCACCAGAGCCCATGGGCCAACCTCTGAGTCATTAATCAATTCATAGCATTGCTCCAGGGTTCTATTTTGATCATTATTAATGGAATGAATTGGAAAAGAATATTGCAAAAAGCAAAACAATTCCCTCATACACCCATCAATCCAAAACATTAGAAGTTTTCCTTAGTTAAACTTTATCAATGTCTTCGAGTTTCACACTGTTGTTTATGATGTCTTCAAATTTAAACTGGTTCTCAAAAACTTATCTCCAAGTAAATAAGAAGTCTACATAGAAAAACAGAATCAGAAATAGCGAAATCCAATTTTACAATAAATATCCATTTTGAACTTAAATAGTAACTTTTTAGATTTACTCAAAGAGAAAACAAATTTATTAAAAATCAGTATATTTAATGTAAAAACCAAAATAACCTTTTAAAAAGGACTAAATTAATCCCATAAATACAATAATCCTTTACATTCTGATAGGCAGAGACCACCCAATAAAAAAAAAAGGCATACCAAGTGCATGAGGTTTCCGAGTTCCGCCATTTTTTTTTTTTTTTTTTTTTGGGGGGGGGGGGGTTCTAGGAGGGGCTAACGTATGCAGCCTTACTCCCGCTTTGTGGAGAGGCTGTTACTAGATTAGAACCCCAAAACCCAAAATATAAACTGTGAAGTTTGTTGATTCCAATATTCTAGGTGTCACCTAGTTAGAGCTGTTTATTTTCTTTCCAGATATGTTTAGATTAAAACTAGAGTTTTCTTCTTGGACTCTATTAGAGGTTCCTACTTGGTTTACCTCTTGTATTATCGGCTCTTGTGAATTTTTTTCACAATAAATAAAGCATGAGTTTGAGGGGGGAGAGACACAACATTATTCTCTTCCCCCTCTTGGTTCTCTTTCTCCCACAGCTCTCTCTCTCTCACTCTTGGTTTCCCTTTTTCTGCATTGTTACATACACATGCTAACCTGATTCCACATCAAACCACAGTTTTCAGTTGTTATCTACTACACTCCCCGACTTCCAACATCAGTATACTTCCATTCCAAAATACAACTCCGCTCAGTTCTGTCATTCAACTCTATGAAGGGAAGTATCTTTTGCCATCACATAAAACTTTTCTTACAACATTCAGCCCAGCCGAAAGGTTAAAACCTAAAGAGAAAGGCATATGACTGACGCCCAAGTCATTTTCAGCTTCCACCCTCTCCTTCTAACACCATTTCCCTACACCCCCTTTTTTTCTCCCAACACCTTCAAGTTGATTATCTCTCTCTCTCTCTCTCTCTCTCTCTCACACACACACACACACACACACACACACACACATTGATCTTCATTGGTATTGCCAAAGCATACAATCAGCCTTCCTTCATTTTTTTTAAACTAAAGGTGCTACTCAATTGAGCAACATAATTCCCATCAAAATAAATTGTGAAAGTCAATGTACCTGCACCAATATTTTGTTTTATGTTTCATTCTAATTTGGGGTAACAATGGACCTATCAAACATTGACTGTAATGGGTAAATGCCTCTTTTTCTCCTGAAGTATATGCTATGACAATCAAATAAATGTTATACAGATAATTAGTCAGCAATATGACCATCCTAGATAATACTCATTTTTTCCGATTTCTAAAGAAAACTTAAAAATTCAATAATCCTAGAAAAACTTCAGCAAGGAATACTGAGAGAAAAATAACTCTTACCTGGTCTAACACCGTGAGCACCAAAGGAAAAATAAAAATCCACAAAAGGAAAATAAAGCAGAGAATGAACAACATGTTTACCTTCTACTAGATGAAAGATGAGCTTTATTGATTGTTTCCTGCTCCAATTCCAGTTCCTCGTCAAGCATGAAAGTACTCTGTTCCCCTGCGTACCCAAAAGGGTCACTCACAAAGTCATTTGATCGGCCACCCAAATTATGTTTATCCAAATCTGATGGCACCTCAATGCCTTGATGTTCATGATCAGCAAAGCTGGCAGGGCCTGCATTTCCTAGGGAAGATTCAGAGCTAACACGACAATCAGTGCTAGTATTCTTGATGTCTGAGATGCCATTACCCAAATCACTGTCTCGCATACAGCTATGACTAGTGGCAGGCTCAGGAAATATGTTCTCTGAAGTCAACCCGCAATTAAATGCTGTGCTTGGATCCCCAGTTTCTCCTCCCAATTCTCGTGCTTCATCAGAAACCAACACCTTCCCAGTGTCACATTCTGAAAAACTGCTCCCTATTTTTGAAGTATCTTTCTTTGAAGGGGAGTGTTGTACCAGGCTTTCATCAATCGGCGGAAATTCCCTGGTCGCTTCAAAAATGCCTTGATTAATATTACATTTATTACCTCCATTTAACTCACTAGTCTTCAAAGTTACAAAAGCTTTCTCATCAACTTTGCCATCTTGTGCCTGAAGTTTTGGTGATAGTGTATTTTTACCAAGCCATTTTGACCAGTCATCACGTTTCCGTATCTTGTCACCCTATTTGAAATACCAGTTAGCATGACTTGAGTAAAGCAACAAGATAGAATCAATAGACAGTGGAACAGTAATTCACTAACGGTACTTTCTGTTTTTGGTGCAAGAAGATAACAGCACTTGAAGGCATAGATAAACTGTGTAAGCTACAAAAACCCACATACAGATGGCAATTAGTCAAGGTATCTAACCTGCACTTCTATGCTACTTGAGCTCTGGAGAGCATCCAGAATAAAGGGTATATTTGTAGTCATTCTCTTAACCTGCAACTCAGAACATAACAATCACAGGATAGAACAAACATATGTACACTACTTTATGCTATGTGGTAGTAAGAGTGCTACTAAGAAAATATCTAAACATCTTGTGATTAAATAGACTAAAAGTCTAAAACACTGCCATACTATAAGAACATAGAAGTTTACACATAAAATATACCAGAAAAACAAGTAGCACTATGAAAAATTTACCCTATTAAAGTCAGCAATTTTGGATATCGAAGCCCATCCTTGGTCATCCATTAAGGAAAGCAAATAAGGGTCCTTCTGCAAATTTTCATCACTGCAAACAAAAATGGTTTCAAGTATGGGGGTTAAAGGAATGAAATCTGCAAGCTGAACCAATAACTACAGCAAAACATTAATTCTACCCATAGAGAAGCAGGAAAAACCTGTGTTCAATAATCATACGAATCATTCATGTTAGTAATGTCAATATAAAATGTGTATTTGCACAGAAAACAAAGAGAAATATATAAACAGAACTTTATTTTCAAAGGGAAAAGAAACAGAAATACAGCAGTATACAGTATGGTATTTAGGACCACTCACCTGAAATAATACTCGATTTGTTTCGCTATGTTAGTCCTCAAAGCTACAGTCTCAGGTGCTGGAATAGGAAACCCAGGATGAGGGGGATGTGCAATAAATCGAGGTGGGGGACCCCTAATTGATTCTGCGGGAGCAGCTGGAAGATAGTACATAGGAGCACCTGTATTGTAGATGCAACAATTTGAGCCATAAAATAACAAAATAAATAAGGATTCAAATTTTATTTAAAAAAAAAAAGTGATGCAAATAAGACAGAATTGGGGCTCTCTTAATGAAAATAAGCATTGGGCTAGGTAATATGTATATCGGGCCTTGGATTCAATGGATTTTTATTATAATGGGCCAATTCAATGGGCTTAAATCATGAGTAGGAGGTAGGAATATGGGATTTATTATTATTTAATTGTTGGGTCCAGTTGGAATCCTAGTTCTTTATTTTATTTGTTATTAAGTGTTTTAGTAAGGCTGGAATAGGTCTTTAAGAACCCAGCCTTGTTTTAAGCTACTGTCCTTTCTTTAGGTTGAGTTTTAGTAGAAATAGACTACCTCAAAGATAAGTTATTATCCGGAGGAGTTTTAGGACTAGTTTGATTCATGTTTTGAGTCTTCTATATAAGTTTGTAAGAGGCTACAGCCTTAGACACGAATTTGATGAAATAGACTAGGTTGCTGTCTTTTCTTCTTCTCCTTCTTTTTTTTTTTTTTTTCCTTCTTTGAGAATGTGAGACTCATAACTTTTGGGAGATTCAGCAACCCTTGGTGGGCACCAAGGTATGCTGGTGGGAAATCTCGGTTCATATACTTTTTTTCTCTTCCCTTTTTCTTCATTAATCGAGAAATTATACTGCTGTTCTGTTGTTTATAATTCAGTTTTGAACCAGTTATACATCAGTCCATCCCTTGTTTATTTTCTGGATGATATCTGGTTTAACCTTGATCTCAACCTAGTTCTGATGGGCTATTATCAGTGACTGCATATGGATAACTGTTAAGTACCTCTACTGCTCTCAATTCTCAGGTTCACTATTGGATTTTGGTTGCTGATTTGACTTAAGTCTGATGCATTATTTCTTCATATGCTAATTAGAATCCATAATCTAAACTTGTTCCTACATTTTTTTACTTGCAGCATTCTAGAACGAGAATACTCCCAATTCATCCAGGAGTATTCCTAGATTCATATCCAACCATTGGATAGGTCATTCATTGATATTCTTCTCAATTCATTGTTGGATATCGGTTACTAATTATGGCTTGCATCTATTGGTCAGATTTTGACTCTTTGAAGTCAGTCAAAAATAGAGTTGCCTATCAACCCTAGTCCTAGAATCTAATGAGGGCTTGTTCATATCTACGAATCCAACTGTTAGATTACTTCCAAATTTGGATATCTTATTCTTGTTGATATTCTCCACATTGTTCTTTAGGTTTGGTTTGCATCCAAGGGTTGTATTTGCTGCTATTACTAATTCTCAGATTTTGTTCTACTACTTTACCATTATTATGGCTATTTGGATTTACTTTTTTTTTGGGGGGCATGTGTGTATTTAACCTTCTACCCGTGTTATTGATTTTTTTTGTCCTTTTGCTGTTATTATATTCCTTCTGCTGTTTCTAAACAATAGTAGACCTTCTTTCTTTCTTTCTTTTTTTTTTTTTTTTTTTTTTTGGTGGGTGGGGGTGGGGGTTGGGGTTGGGGGGAGAGGTCATGAAGCGCTTCATGTATTATACTAGAACCCAAGATAAATGGGAAAAGAAAGTTCCAGAAAATTAGATTTTCAGGCTAGGGAGAGCTACCCAGCCACTCCTAAGGAGTACAATCATACAGCTCATGTTTTTTTGGCGTAAGTAGATTTTTTTTAAATCCAGAAGAGAGAACACAACAAGCAAGACCAACAAAGGATGGGAACCAAAACAAACCAAGCAAACCAGAGGCTACCAAATAGCTGAACAAAAAGACCACTCCCAACAAGGGCGGCCCAAAAAGCCCACCAAAATGCCAAAGAATGGGGCCCATTACACTAAAATGGAAATATCTCCAATGAAATCGAACAAAGTTCACACGTCTTCGAGGCGGTAGCTCATGTTACTGATTACTTTCGGGAAAGCGAATGTCTTGGGTTTCAGGATATAGGATTGCCAACAGGTCCAAGGCCACATCATAGAGGATCGAGACCTATAGTTAGACAAGTAACCCCAGAAAGATTGCATATACAAAGACTACCTTCAACGCCCCCAAAAAAATAATATATATATATATATATATATATATATATATATATATATTCTTGCTTTCATGACTTTTAAACATATGATTTATATCTTACTTCTTTGAGCTTTGGAAAAAATTATATTGAAATTCCTTCTGACCTATTGGACAAACTACAGAATGAATACATAGTCATTGCCATCTATTCCAACCAATAAATAACCCATGTAGCTGGCATATGTCACATGTTCCAAGAATCAAGACCTGTAGTTAGATGGGTCACAAAAAACATTCTTCTTAGCATTGGTAGCTAGTTTCCAACATGAAATGATATATGTAAAGAGTAGATTGAAGGTCACAATTGGACTTTTGAAGCCTAGTTAGAATTCATTTCAAGTTATCAAGTATATACCATGGTTTGGATCATCTTTTCAAACTGTCTGTGGATATTTAATCTAACAAGGGTCTGAGTCTAGATCCTTTAATAAAGAATAGATGACAAGTTAGACAAGTTATCAAGGCACCAAACGGTTCAACGATTCTAGGAAACAAGATTTCATAGCCAGAGAAATCCTATATAATCCATAATAACAAGGAAGATTATTCAAGAATTGTTTTAAGAATTAAGGACAAGAAAAGGGATCTAATTCAATGACATTGCCCCTGCATAAGGTGTAGCCTTTTACCTGTTGGATTAGCGACACATGACAACCCTTTTGTGAACTGATTATGTGACTCTATACCAAACTCCTACGCCACATTTTTGCACTTGCATTGTAAACAATTACGTGGAAAAAAGAAAAAAAAAATTCCAAGAAAACAAAGGAAAAATGATGCATTATAATAAAGGTTTGAAATATTACCATGGAACCCTGGGCCATTTATGAACCCTGGAGCTGGAAAAAAAGGAGGAGGCGGCCTTATAAAAGTCCTTGGTCCAACATTTGGTTGCATATTAATATTGTCTCTAGGACTGAACGCCCGTTGCTGACGCCATGCATAATTCATACGGCCACCAGGTTCTTGTATATTTTGTCGCCTATTTGCAAAATTTCCAATATATACATTCCGATCTCCACGTGGAGGAGGTTGAAAACTTCTATTAGCATCAACCGAACCACCATGACTAGGTGGACCAAAAGCTTGCATGGGGGGCTCACACCCAGATTTTACCATTCGAGGTTCTAAAGTTGAAAATGGTCCAGGACAAGGCTGGTACGCATACTCATGAACAGGGATGTGCGGTACCGGTAAAACAGTATGGAAAACAGGCGGCATTGGTGGTTGGTGAAAAGGTAAAGGAACTGGGAATGGGGGTACACCATTTGGACGAACATTACGCTTAGATCCTGCTTTCTGATGATGCACTGGCACATGTTTATAAGAAGGGTTAGGGCTTACCAACCCATCTAATTTTGGAGGCCCAATTGATCCCTGTCAAAAGATACTACAATATTAGCAGTGGGCAAAAATAAAATCTAAAGTCTAAATTTACAACAAAATAAGGGAGATGAAATCTCAATATGGACCTTGAATAATTCATATATTGCAAGTTTTCAATAAGATAATTATGCCAAACAACTGATTTCCTTCACAATAAAAACATGAATTTGGAAACAAGCATATAAACTAATCTTAAATAAAGAATAATAATTTAATTAGTTGAAGCCTCTAATATAAAAATCCATATGATAAGATCAAACCATAATAAACTGACAATGGATGCATACGACTAGCATTTTTAACGTGAGAAAAGGTTTATTCATTGAAATAAAATAAACTAAATTTTCCATATATAAACTGCTTAGGCTAACACTACTTGTCCTAGCGTCTGACACTTATAATTACTTCCACTAGATCATTTGTATGCATAGATACATTTAAATCCAAGGTTCAAAATATCGAGACTTGAGGGTGTCTCGACCCTCTAAGAAACCGAGATTTCCAAGATCTCGGCGAGACACTTAAAAAAGCCGTGAAGGCTTTAAAAGTGTCTCAGGGCTCAAATGGTCATTCTAAGGCCATCTACTCCAGGGAATCACTCATTTAGCAAATATAATCACATTTAGACAATAAATTTGAAAAAATAATCACATATGGTGGTTGTTTGGATTTACACGCATCTTTGGTAGCGTCGGTCTAAAGTTCAGATGTAAACCTAAGGTAATATTGGCTAATTCTACATAATGTTATACTAGTAGAAGATCAAAGAAGACCAAATGAGCAAGTAAAATTATATTTTAGGGGAAGAATAAACATAATAGCACTTAATTAGTTAATTGTCATAGTCAAAAAACCCAAAGTTGTCAAGTAGACCATACAATCATGATTCACACATTATGCTAAGACTAGTCGACAACTGGTTGACAATGTTGAAAACTGGTCGAAAATGTCTACAACAGTTGAGAATTGGTCTAGACTGGTTGAGACCAGGTCTCATATGAGATCTCGTCTCGACCTATTCAAGAACTTCGAGATCTCGCCGAGATTTTGAACCATGTTTAAATCACACAATTGCTAATTAAGTAATTTAAATCCAGTCCCAAACTAGAACTGAAAATAGACTAGAAACCAGGATTTCCAGAACAAAGCAATATAACAACTTAAAGAGGAATTCTATAGCAAGAAACTGAAGACTAAGAAAGGCTTGATAACTAAATCAAGTGTTCAGTATAAATAACTCTAATGATCCGGAGAAGATTTCAACAACTTGGGTGCTAGAAGATGGTGTATAGGTTTCTCCTAGTGAGATTAGGAAAACAAAACACATTTGTAGCAGCAAAGAAACCAACAATAATATAGGACTGCAGATCAGAACTCCAGCGAAAATATAATAAAAAATCACAATGTGAAGTTTGAGGTCAAACTATGCAAATTTGAGGGAGTAATATAGCTAGCAATCAAGATAGAATATAGGCAGAAAACAGGGGTGCTGCAGAAATATATATATATTTTTTTGGGTAGCTGGGGTGCCGCAGAATGTTATCATGAGGAATTAAGGCATAAAATGACCTGAAAAAATTGATAATAAAACCAGCTGACAGAAAGGACAAAAGGCAGGAATCCACCCGTAGCCCCTTGCCATCCACCAAGAATAAACCCCTGAGAATTCAATCAGGCAGCACTGAATCCACAATGTGAAATCTATTCATCGAAATCGTGGGTAGACCCTGTGGCCTTTACACCAAATAATAACCTTGGACAGGACCTGTTCCAAATTTAATTTGGACAGACTAAATCCTATTTCCAAACTGAAACTGAAAAATAAAACTAAGACTGAGTCACATAGCTATCGCCAGCTCAAAGGACTCCTATATCAAAATGGAGGCTACAGAAATAAATCAAAAACCAAAGCTGGAACAGTAGCGACACAATTGCAGCAACTTCTAGGGCAGTAACTAATATTTAGAAAGTAAAACTCCCATATGACACTATAAACCACAACCAGACTAACTCCTAAACTCTATAAGAAACACCGTATGCAAGTAAGCACCTCTATAGCTATTTTGAATTTTCTGCATAGTAGTAGTTTAGGATCATAAAAAGAGATCTATTGATGGGGGTTAAGGCCATCAGTTGTCATAACAATCCTTCTCCACCCCCCAACCCACCCACCCCAAAAACAAATACCCAAACACACACACAAAAATGGTAAAAAACAACATAGGGATCACAGCTGGGAAGAGAATGTCAGAAATGATAATGTTTATTAAATTGAGCAGAATTTTTGTTCTTCTTATAATTAACTCACAGCTGGCTGCACAAAAAAAAAATAGATACATAAATATGAAATCAAACATGAAGCAGTTCCCAACTACGCAACATCTCTGTAGTCTATTCAAGACATAGATTCCATACAAAAATACCATAACCTCTAAAACTTGTTAACCAACAACAAGGAATTGACTCATTCATAGGGGTCCATTCTAGCACCAGCGACAGCACCTTTTGGACAGGTGGTAGCCCATGGATGTTCTTTTATCTCTTTACCTCTTTTACTTTCCTAATGTAATCGGAAAACAAACAGAGCCATTAAGACAACAAAATCAGTCAAATAAAAGATTCTTGGAGAACAGGAACTAACTACTCCATGAATCTAAAGTTGGAAGGAAATCAGGACAAAAAGAGAAGTATAAGTGGAATAAATTGAATTATGTGACCTGTAATTTCTATCCATATTAATATCTTACTTTGAGTAGGAATAGGATGTCACAAAACCCATTTGATGAGGAAATGTATTGTCGGGAGATTCAAGGTCCAAATATAATTAGTGAATGGGAGAATAAACATGGAAACAGAAACCACCCACCTCTGTACTAGGGCCGCACAGTTTCAAAGTGATTTGATTTCCAATGTGGTAGTGAATTGACAAAAATATACATTGTGATCAATTTGACTTCCAAGGGAAGGTATTACCCTGTGGTGGTGATCTGACAAAAATGTACATTGTAATCAATGGCAACTGATAAGTAAGAAGCATTGATCTCCCTAAATAAGATATGAAGCTGTAATGAATAAATTTCCCAGATAATTTAGAAAAACAAATTTTTTTTATGGGGCATCAAAGAAAGGGGAAAAACCAACTTTTGCACATTACCACAGCAAGTTTGCATCTTTTAGAGTTAATCAACCACTGTAACATCAAACGAAATTAACAAACCAAATAATTCATTGGCAACCCTCTTGGGTCAATTGACGTTTTAGAGAATATATAGTCCACCTTAAGTTTTGTACCGTCCCAGCGTTAATAAATTAGATTTCTAATTTAAAAACAACAAATAACCCGTATCAGTAAAACAACCTTCACTCGACTGACCTGCGCAGGAGGTGGCGGGGGAACAATATCCACAGTCTGAACAGCAGCAAGCTCAAGCGGCTTGGGAGAAGCGTCCGAATTCTTTGCTTCAGCCAGAGCTGGCCAAGATTTAGCTCCCATGACAGGAACCTCAGCTCCCTTCACATCAACCGGTTTCTTCCACGGGGACTTCACTCCCTTCTGCTCCTTCTGATCATCATCACCACGCAAACCTTCTCCTTCCTTGGCTACTATCACCATTTCCTCGATCTCACCACTACTAAAATCACAGCTATTCTTCGAACTCCCAGTACCTTCGCAAGGAACCTCAATAGAATCTCCACTCACAGCATTACCAGCTGCCGAGGAGAGAGACAGAGCATCGACGGCCACAGCAATGGAGGGACACTCCATCGCCAGAGGCGTAATTCAGCCTGAAAACGACCTAATCGAATGAACCCTTTGCATCTATTTTAGTTTCTCTTTTTATTGCAATCTCCAGAGATTACCGTCAGCCATTAATAACGATTAAACTTACCTCTTCAACGGTAATCATAGTGTCTGAATCTGAACTCCAGATGCTAGTAAGGCTCAAAAGCTAGGGTTAGGATTTTGACCTTCAAAAGCGGTGCAAGATTAGGGTTTTGAGAAGAGAACGGCACAGTTGCAGACGGCAAGAAGGAGAGTGAAACACAGTTGAAGAGAGTGAGAGAGACGGAGAAGGGGACCAAACGCGGTTGGAGAAACCCTTTTTACATCAGAGATCGTTAAAATCTTAACTTCCGTGATTTGTAGTGTTAAAACATCGAAAACCCTTAAGTTGGAGAAATCACCCGTGTGGCGTATTTTTCGCACGTGCATATATACTTGGATCCGAAGCTTGGGAGTTTGCAGGTTAAAAAAAAAAAACTTATAACTGCTGGTTTATATTTACATGTCTCCGTAAAATCTTGGGTCCACATTCTTTTCCTCCAGCAATCGAAAGTATTGGAATTGCGGTCCAACAATTAGAATTCAATCGATACACATATCAATACATCGATATATAAATAGAATAAAATTCAATTCTTGACAATCGAAACTATCACATGAGAGAATTTCTATTCGTAAAAACTTATGTAATTTCTAAACCTAAAAAATGTAAAATGTGATGGATAGACCATGGACCATACAGTCCAACCAGTGTTAAAACTCGGTTGGCTTTGGATTGGGGCTGTCATTTGTCAACCCTCTCAATCATAGAATCAAGTTAAATTAATTTAAAACTCTATCGATGTCCTTTCATTTTAATCCTCCCATTTGGCTTGGGTTAAATCTGGTCCACCCATGCTAATGCATCCTTCTTTTGTTGGGTTGGATCAAGGTGTTAGAATCTTGGGTTATGTTTCTTGGGTAGTCGATCACTTTTGTATAAATTTATAGCATTCCATCTAAACCATTGTAATAGTTTTAGCTAAGGAGAAGGAAAAACTTAAGGAAAACCCCCAAAATTTATCGGATTCAATCTTCTCCAGTGCATTGGGTTGTGGATTCAAATCCTCTCCTCCAAGAGAATTTGGAGGAGAGGTGGTGCCCCATACAGATGGACGACACTTGGGGGTCGGATCTCCATCTGAGTCGATTCCGAGTCGACAAGCTGAGCCGACATTGGATGTCGGCTCGGATGGAGGGGTCAGATTAATCCGACCCCCAAGTGTCGCCCATCTGTATGGGGTGCCACCTCTCCTCCAGATTCTCTTGGAGGAGAGGATGTGGATCCATTGGGTTGTCCAGTTCAGATCCAACATCTAGGGAGGACAGCCCAATGTGTTGGTATACGTGTTGATGGGTCTTCTCTAACGGTTGGATTTGCACTGGGCTGGCTAGTGCACCGAAAAGGATCATAATCTAAATGTGGATAGTGGTGGATCATAGTTGTCTCTTCACCCTCTATAAAGGAAAACTATCCCCCTTATTTATAACCTATAAATCCTGAGTGACAGAGTTACTGTGGACATGTGTGTATTTTCTTTTCCTATTATAGTCCTTTTAATCTCACCTATTTTGCCATATATATAACTTTTTTTGGGGAAGAATTCTATGGTGAAATGAAGGGTGCAAGGATAGGAAGACAGAAATTTGGATATGACGGTACGGGATTTGTACGCCTTTGAAAGTGGACGACTTCAGATCATGCATGGAGTCGATTAGCTGGTCAATAGACCAGAAAAATTTTTCCCTAACTTTCTAATGAGTGATAGGATTGCCCAAATATTTTCCATCTTCTACCATCTATTTACCTATGAAGTGTGTTGTATATATAGAAGTATCGAGTGATGGAAGATTTGTCCTAACCCCTGAGGGATTTTGCACAATCACAAACCTACTGTGACTGTAGATATCGTTCTTCTCCCGAACTCTTCGTCCTATCTAGCAAGCTATGAGCTTTGTATAGGTTGGAGTTGGAGTCTGATAAGGAGATTGGTGCGAGCCCGCAACTCAATCCCAATTTTTTTGGGGTCGATTGCAAGCAAATGAATTGGGAGCCGTCAGATGCAGATCTTTTGGGGAGTCTTCTAATGGCAACTCCGAGAACTTCAAGATTAGTTTGATCTCGCCAGCTGGCAGCGCATTGAGAATGAAGTGACATGGGCATTCTGGGAGGACCCATGATTGCCCATTCGAGATAATAGCAATTGGATCCTTTACGGGTCCGATCTCTAAGGTGGCATTTTTATATGCTTGCATGAGGCTGGCCATGTGTCTTCTTGTTGTTGAGACACACATTCTAACATGTGTCTTCTGTGATGGGTGGAGTTGTTATTCCCCGAAGAGAAGTATTAAATGTCAACCATTCATTGACAGTGAAAAATTTTGGCGTACTAAGGAAAGAAAATTATAAACCCCTTTTGTCATGAGGATATCTGCTAAGGTAGAAATAGGAGATGTGATCTCCATTCTTAAGAACTTGAACACTTTTGTTCAGGAAATAATCTAATGCATGGATCACTCTCCCAAAATAGCTCAAAAACCAAAATTCGAAAGACTCCGTTTGTTTTGACGTATAATTTTATTGTAAAATATTACGTGAAATATTTTATAAGTTAGAAAAAATCAATGTTTATTTTCAATAGGTAAAAGAAATATAAAGTTCCGTTTCCCGTTCCTTTAGAGATCATTGTATTTTATCTCTTGGAAACAAACATTAAAAAGCAAAATTATTAATATTTTTATCAAGCCAATGGGCACCCGGTGGGGCTCTGTGGTGGAGGAAAAGGGTGCCACACGCAGGCACCGAAAATGTTGTGGACACAGTGTCAAAGATGCGACCTCTGACTTGCCAGCACCAATCGCCTAGTAGTCAAACCGTTGGGCTAATCCTATACAGCCATGGCAAATTAGCCAAAGAAATAAGCTATTCTCCCTTTGTTTATATCAGATATTTCATTTCTAATATATCTCAAAAAGGATGTGTCCATTATATCAGATATTTCATTCCTAATATGTCTCAAAAGACCAAGGACAAAGAATAGCCATAAAATATGAACCTCTTCAGTAGCCTCTTAAATTAAAGCTATTAGGAAAATTTGAATTAAAATCAATAAACAATTAAAGCCTGTTTATCAAGGCCATGTAACCTGGGTTATTATCGTCTCCAATTGCTGGATCCTCGATTAGGATCCAGCGGTCTCTCTTAACCAGGTGCATCTATCGATGTATTGGTAGGCATGCCAAGTTAAAGAGAGACCGCTAGATCCTCGATTGGAGGATCCAACAATTGGAGAGGATAATGACTCATGTAACCTGGCTGCTGCTGCTGAAGCATTCATTTTAAGGACAAACTCAACAATACTAACAAGTTTTATGAAATAAAAAGTGGATCTGCGACTCAAGTTTCAGCAATACACTTGGTGGTAATTTTCATGGTCACCATTGAGAAAATAATGGGAAATGAACATTTTCTCTCAACTTCATTGACATGGATGAGAGATGAAGTTTATGAGAATTGGTTTAACCATGAATCGATTCACTAACAATAATTACCAGTTAATACAATAGGATAGAGATTATGGTTTTACAAGAGGGTGAGGGAGATGTAGGCTGCATTGGTATGTATTATTGTTCTTAAATCATGGAATGCATTAAAAAATGCGGACCATTTTGTAACATGCATAATGCAGTTGTAATCTCTTGGCAGTTGAGTATCAAGAATTTGATTAATCTGACACTTGTAACCTTAAGTAGATCTATGTGCAAATTGAATTATAACTAATGAAAAGATAAGTATGTAATAGGATGTCTAGATCAAACACATTAGATATGAATTGGAAACCTTATTGTACTCAAAATCAAGTTAATTATAAACTGGTATATTGCAGTATTGGAATTGATCAACAAACTTCTTTGTTGTATTTGGACTGAATCACATCTGTATTGTTGACATCTCTATAAACATTATTTTTGAGGTGCAACTTGGGACCAAGAAGCTTGAACTCTTTAAACCAATTTCTTGGCGTGGGCTGAAGATTTTCAGCTTGTAGGTTGTACCCATAAATCCTAGCTTGAAGTTGGGCCAGGTCAGGCCACGGATTGAGGCTTAAATTTAAGCCTAGCCCAACCAAAACTACATGTATGCATATATACGGTCTAGATATGCCGGCGAGGCCCGGCGACTCAATTCTACATCATTGACACTTAAAACAAAGCTGACCAAAATATCTACAAGCCTCTTCCCTTATGTGTTTTACAAAAAAAAAAAAAAAAAAAAAAAAAAAACCCAAAAATGCCCCTAAAGCCAGTTAAATTGTATGTAAGTGACCTATGTAGAGGCAAGCTAATCACCTGGTTAAAGGGTTTCATGGAAATCAATTTGGAATCTTATTATTTTGACATAAAATATATAAAAAAAAGACAGGAATGGGCTCACGGAAATAGTTGGTAGGCCCTAATAAACCCCTCCCTTTCTTTTTCTAATAAACCCTGATGATCCTTTTGATCTTGGGCCAATTCTTTGGCATGAGTCTTCCTCATTAGAACCAATGTGCACACTTCTAACAGATAGATCTCTTGCCCATAGCCAATGCTATAAAATCTATTTTTTTTTTCTTTCTTTTAAAAATAGATTGCAAAAGACATATAATTTACATTACCTTTATAAGATGCATGACACAAAATGGTTAGTAAAATGCATGCATTAATTGTGAACAATGTATACAATATAAGAACTTATTGCCCTGAGGTGGTCACTTGACTTTATTTTTTTATGTTTTTATCTCGAGTCGAGATGTATGTTATGGTAATATGAAATAGTCATGACGATATGCAACTTCAAACGTCAAGATTAAAACATTGGAGGAAACCAAATATATGAATTTATTGGTAAGTATAAATTTATTTTTTTTTTTTGATAGGTAATATGCCTGTAAAATGAATGGATCAAGCTTCAGTTTTTGGTCCTTTAATAAAGGATAGATGTTTTACCAAAAAAAAAAAAAAAATGAAGGATAGATGGATAAGTGGATAACTTATCAAGGCACCAAGGGCCCAATGAAATCTTCATAAATCCTAGTCCACAGTTTTTGGTCCTCTAATGAAGGATGGATGATAAGTGGATAGCTTATCAAAGGCACCAAGGCCCAATGAAATCTTCATAAATCCTGGTCCATTTGTGAACCCTGGAGCCGAAAAAATGAAGATGATGGTTTTGTAAAAGTCCTTGGTACAACATTTGGTTGCATATTAATATTGTATTTAGGATTAAATGTTCGTTTATGGTGACATGTATATTTCATACGGCTACCAAATTCTTGTACGTTTTGTCTCTTATTTGCAAAATTTTCAGTATATGCATTCCGATATCCACGTGGAGGAGGCTGAAGAACTTCAATTAGTATCAACCAAACCACCACGAGCAGGTGGAACAAAAGCTTGCATGGGTGGTTGACCAGACCCAGTTTTTTTTAAACTGAAGTTCTGCCAGTGGAAATGATCTAGGACAAGGCTAGTAAGCATACTTGTGAACGGGATGTACAGTACAAGTGAAACAGTAAAGAAAACAAGCAGCATTAGTGGTTGGTGATGAGGTAAATGAACTGAAAATTTAGGCACACCATTTGGACGAATATTACGTTTAGATCCAGTTTCCATGTATTAGCGCATTTTTTTTATAGGAAAGGTTATGATTTACGTACCAACCCATGTAATTTTAAGGACATGATAGATTGTTGAAAAATGATACTACAATGTTAAAAAGTGGACAAAAAATGAATCTAGAGTTTGAATTTATCAACAAAATATGAGAATTGGATTATCAAATAATTTATATTTTGTCTAGTTTTCAGTAAGATTATTATGCCGAACAACCAATTTCATAGGAAAAACATGACTTTAGAAACAAGCAAATAAATTGGGCTTAACTAAAGACTAATAATCCACTTAGTTGGAGCTTCTAAACCAGTTAAATTGTATGTAAGTAATGCAAATTCAGTCCCAAACTAGAACTAGACAGAGACTAGAAACCAGGATTTCCAAAACAAAGAAAAATATAACAACTTAAGAGAAATTAAATAACAGATTCTGTTAAAGACTTGGAAAGGCCTGATGACTAAATCAAGTGTTCAATATTAATATCTCTAATAATCTGGAGAAGATTTCAATAATCTGAGTACTAGAAGATGCATCCTTCTTTTGTTGGGTTGGATAAAGCTGCAGGTAGAATTTTGGGTATTTGATCCTGTTTGTGTATATTTATAATAATCTATCTAAAACCATTGTAATCATTTTACTTATGGAAAAAGAAAAACCTTCAACCCACAAATATTTTTTTTGTTTTATTTTTTAACTAGGGAAAACCCACTAAATTTACCGGATTTCGATCTTCTCCGACGCATTGGATTTTTTTTTTGGATAGATTGGTCCCAAGGAGATTTGAACTCATGATCTCTTAATTCTGAAGTATTGGTCTTTATTAATTAAGCTATCCCCTTGAAGTTACGCTATGAGTTGTCTAGTTCAAATCCAACAACTGGAGAGTACAATCCAATGTATCCACCGTGTTAATATGTGTGTTGACTGATCTTCTCCGACTGTTGGATCCATCCTAATCTTCTTGTTACTCTATGTTGATTGTGTGAAAAGACAATAGTACTATCCCTGGATTCCTATCTAACCATTGATAGTGGTGGATCTTAGGTTGTCTTTCTTTTCTTAGGCAAAGATTTTAGGTTGTCTCTTCACTGTCTAAAAAGGAAAACTATCCCCCTCATTTATAACTTATAAATCCTTAATGACATAGTTATTGTGGGCATGTGTGTAGTTTCATTTCCTATTATAATCCTTCTTTTAATCTCCCGCCTTTCCGAACTTTTTAATGAATAGTTCGATTGCCCAAATATTTGTCATATTCTAATTTATTTTATAAAATATTATAGCTTCTTTTATATTTATTTTAGGGAGTTCGATCTTCACCATCAAACATCGTTAAACTAGAGAGACGACACAAATTGATTTTGGATGGAAGTAAATGGCTTATTAAAAAAAAACTCCACGTGGTTGGTGCTTTTGGAAGTTGTTGCTGTTGGTAGTTGATCGAATTATTCATTTGGCTGGTCTAGCCTATGGGGGAGGTAGCAAGTGAACAAATGAGGCAGTTTCAAAAACTCAGAAATCACTTCGATGCCTAAGTTAGAACCAAACACAAGTAGTATTAGTCTCAAACTTACTTTGTAATATACATTTCTACAGGGAGTCTTCTAATGGCAGCTCCGAGATCATTGGGTTAGCTTGACCTTGCCAGTTGGAAGTGCATTGAACCCTAGGTATTCTTTGTCTCTTACCAAAAAAGTAAAATTTAAAACAAACAACCACCTTGGTTTGGTAAGTTTAAGACAAGATTAAATTAAAAATGTATTACAATGGTAGAAACTTAATTAATAGTAATAGAGTGTGTACCTAAGACTCCTGCTACTATAGGTTCTAGGGAGGGACATAATGCACGTAGCCTTACCGCTGCAATGCGGAGAGGTTGTGGTTGTTTTTGTGTTTCGAACTCATGACCACCATATTGCAATATGACAACCTTACCATCACACCAAGGTTTGCCTTTTAATTAACAATAATATAGTCATCAAATATTTCTGTGAACAGAAATGAATAAAGGATCATTGCTTCGGCCCCGTTTGATAACACTCCAGCTCCTTACTTCTTAGTTCCGGAGTTAATCCAGAGTAGAATGACGATCGATAAACACGGTTAAAGTTTTGACTCCCATGGAGTGAACCGCTCCAAAAATGTCTATGGGAGCTAAAAAATTGGAGCTAAAAAAACTTACTTCTCTTACTCCGGAGCTATTACCACTATCGATTGCTATCACCACCACCACCCCTTCACCTAAGGGTGTTAACGGGCCGGTCCGGGCCGGTTTCGATCCGGGCTGAATCGGTGTCGGGTTTTATAAGCCCAGCCCAAAACATGTCCATTAAGAGTTCGGGTTGGGTTAGGCTGCGCTGGACACAATAACTAACGGGCTGGCCCGGTGTCGATTTGTTATCGGGTTGGGCTTATTGAGGTGATTTCGGGCTGATTCGGTCCGGACCGGGCTTATCAAGCTTATCGGGCCAATTTTATATGTAAGATATATTGCTTATTTTATTATTTCTTATAAAATTAGCATCATTCCTTCTATATGTATGTAATTCAATAAATTGTAACAGTTAACATACTTTTTTCAACTATAGATTCATATAATCTTTCGGATCAAGAAGTGAACTATAACAGTGTAATATAATCCATCAAAATTTAAAACCATAAAAATTAAGAAATTGGGCCCGGATGAATCTTACCGGTGTTCGGACTAGTTCGGGCTTCTTAACGGGCCGGTCCGGTCTGATTTCGGTCTGGGCTGAAACGGTGTCGGGCTTTACAAGCCGAAACCGAAACCTGTCCATTAAGGTTCGGTCCGGGCTGGGTTTGGGTTATTTCGGGCCGGCTCGGTCCGTGCTACCGGGCCGGACCCATTTTTGACACCCTTACCTTCACCACCACCATCCCACCACCACCCACAGCCACCGCCACCGCCACCACCACCACCACCACAACCACCCTTCACACACCACCATGGCCTCCGCCACCGCCACCACCACCACCCACCACTTACCAACGACGCCGCCATCACCACCCACCACCTACCACCACCCACCACCTATTACCACCACCGCCACCACCACCTACCACCACTGTCGCCACCCACTGCCACCGCCACCGCCACCACCACCTACCACCATCACCGCCACCACCACCCACCACCCATCCCCACCCCCACCCCCACCACCCCCGCCTCTACCACCACGATCGCCGCCACCACCACCACCCACCAACACCTCTGCCGCCACCACCCACCAGCACCACCAGCACCCCCCTCACCGCCATCAACACCACCACCACCACTACTATTAAACAACATTCTGGAAGCATAGTCTTTTGATTTTGGAGCAGTATTATCAAACACTATTCTACTCCAAAAATCTTGACTCTGGAAAAGAAATAGAAAATGACTCCAGACCAGAAGTAGTTCTATGGAAACTGAAGTGTTATCAAACGGGGTCTTCAAGACTTCAAATTCCACATAGCCCACTCACACATAAATGCACAACTCAAAGAGAGAATATGCAACGATCTCAGATGCTGTGCCATCAACATCATCATCACCTTTTCTCTATTTCATTGGGATAGATTTAGATGAATATTAAACATTTAGTATTGAAAAATAAATTATAAAAAAATTTATGATTTTTTTTTTTTGGAATTTAAGGACGTAGTACAGGAGTCACTCGTTAGCTTCTAGGTGGAACATCAATCAATTGTTTTATAAAATGCTATTTTAGGAGTTAAACTTCCATTTGTTCTTATTATTCGGTGGTGCAGTAGCTAGATCTAAACAATTACCCCTTCATGTGATCAAACTATTTCTTTTGGCTATTTTTCAAATTCGATAAATGTTGGTTGATTGGCAATAATCCTTACTGTTTCTCCCAATTCAGCCGTTCTATTTTAAGTAACTATTCTATTCTGAGTAGTGAAGAACACATCCACTAATTCAGCTAATCCCCTTATGCCTCTAATGAAAGTGAAAAACCCACTGTTGAAGCCACATGATTCCCCGTTTCAACAGATAGACAACACATTTCCTAGAACAATGGCTACATCATTGACATCATGAATAGAATTAAGTATAGACATAATATAAATATAATTCGAATCCGGACCAAACTGGGACCGATAAATATTATCCCTAGTAACTAAACCGAAATTTTTGGTATTAGTTTTGTCTGGATTGGTTATAGGTTAATTCGGCCTGGCTCGGTCCTAAAATTGATGCCCCTAATCCGATTCATGACGGTTTTTTGACAACTTTCTTTCTCGAAAAAAGCAAATGATCACCCATGTAAGTGATAACAAACCTTGTCATTGGGTGTCTAAACCTTGAGATATTACTAATGCGACAACCCTCTTCCCCTGAAATACCAAAAAACTGTTTATGTATATGTGACTTAATTCCGTGATAATCCATCGAACGTGCATTATAGGGAATCAATCACACCAAATTTTGTCATTGATTGATAACATTTAACCGGACCTTTAAGTATCTTACACGTATTAGACCCAAATTCAATGGTAAGTATCTTACATGTATTAGAGCTCTAAGAGCCTAAGTATGGATTCTGGGGTAATTTCGACAGGGTAACAGTGTTTAAATTGAACATACCTTTCTCCTTGCTAAGATCCTTTATTTATAGATTGAAAATGGTGAGGCTTGGGATCTCCTCTATCCCCCCTCGACAGCTGTCCATACCCGCGTGCCTTTCCCGCAAAGACTGTGCATTCCATATGTCTGGCAGGGGTCTACGACCTCCTTTCATAGGAGGCGCCTTCATTGTCTGTCTTTATGACCTCTCTTGTCCTACGGGCTGTAAGCCTTGTCCCCTTGCCAGGCGAATAGAAACGACACACGACCTTTGTCGGGCTTAGAATGCATATTTGATAAAATATTTTCCCCCGTTCGGATAGTTGCTATTAGTACTCACTTGTCAGAATTTGTTGTTGCGCATATCGTGCCAGGTCATTTGACATTTTACACGCCTTGATTCGGATCGGGCTTGTCTCAGGTTGATGTTTTAACTTGAGACTGTCCAGTGGCCATATGATAGTTGACAAATGGCATTACATAGATCCGATGGCAAGGATTGATTGGGAGTAAAACAAGTTTGATTGGGAGTAAAACAAGGTAAAAAAATCGTCTCCCGTGCGTCAGTCCTCCAGCCCGTCAGATATACGTGTCGATGCATTCCAACCCGTCAGATGATACGTTTGGAAAACTGGTGCGGGAGACGATTTGAGTCCTAAATCAAGAGTAGAAAATACTGAAACACATAATCAGTGTTTCTCCCTTGATTTCCGACCTCCGCGGACTCAAAGACGAAAAGAATAGAGAGGGTTTTTTCGTTCTTGGCTTCCAGTTGTAGACCGCCGACCACCCATCTTTTGCCTCTGCGAGCAAGTTTGGCGGCTTGATGGAACAACAAGTTTGTTTCATTGGACGCTCTCTCTCATCCTTTCTCTGAGTTCTTCAAATCTCTCTCACCCCCTCTGTCTCTCTTTGCAAGTCCTTCGACCGATGCGTATATTTCTTCAAAAGAATCATTTGGAAGTTTAGCAACTTTGTGCGAAGATCGTGAAATGATGGGGTTGAAAGAGAGCCGAAGATGAGTAGCGTTAAATATGGTGATTCAGATTCTGAAGTAAATGACAGTTCATGCTTTTTCGCTTTTCAAATTAGTCACTCAATGGCACTTTGTTTTGTTCTCCAGAGCACTGTGTCCTACAATTACATATGCTTAATCTTTTTTGGTCCACAAGAAGGTGGATGGGATGGTTTTTATGTTTGATTTGATGTAGAAGCAAATCATAAACAGTGAGTTAGGAGACCTTCAAGACTAATTTCTAGGGATTCTTTAGGAAGAAGTCTCTGGTTTTATTTTTGAATTTGAAGATCTTTTCTTCTTGCGCATGACTGCTCCTTCGAGGAGTGCCTCCATTTGTGCAAGCCTTTCGATTTGTCTAATTCCTCCGGCCTCTTTCTTCGAGTAAGTTGTTCATCTCGATTTTCCTTTATAGTATTTCTTTTTCCTTCTCTTAACCCTAGACCTAGAATGGCCCGTAAAAGGTTGGTAAAGGGGCAATCCAGTGAACCCATGCACCATTGTGAAGCCCAAACTCCCCCGGCCTCTCCTGAAGAACGCCCTGGTAGTAACCCTATCCGTTCATTCCCTACTACTCACAGTGCATTTGGTCTACATTGTGTGGCTTCTTACAAGGAATCCCTTATAGATGAGGCTGGTATAGCCCAGATAAGAAAGTCATACCTGATTCCCAACTCAGTGGAACTCACCACCCCTGAGAAAGACGATTGAGCTTGTCACCTGTACTCCCACAGGATGATAGTAAATGAAGATAGGAACCGAATCCTCTCCCGCGGCAGGAGATTTCTGCCGCTGATCCAAGGGCTGGGGATCAGCCGGCTCCGCTACCAATACATTGGGAGGTGGGCCGGCTGAAATCCCGCCCTTGGCCGGCGGCAGGTGGGCGGGAGAGGATTTTTATACATGAAGATATGCTTGCTGTTGGATTCCGCTTTTCCGGTCACGAGCTAACATACCAGATATTGGACTACTACGGTGTAGCTCCGACTCAATTGACCCCAAATTCTTGGGCCCATATGCACGCATTCATTATCTTCCTCATGAAACACCATGAACCCCCTTCCGTGCATTATACAATTTTACTGCCATGAAGTGGAAGAACCTGATTACCTAAGACTCTCTTTGGTTTGTATTATATAATGTATTATGTAATACATTATGAAATTTATGATTGTTTGGCATGATTTATAATGTCTATTTATAATTAAAATAGATAGATATAATGCATAATCTACAAATTGTTATTAGTTGTTTATCATTATAACCTATTTGTCATTATATAATGTATTATGTTTAGTGGTACCAAACGGTCATTATTTATTACTCAGAATCTATTATCATAATTGATTTGTCACAATTAGCTCATAATACATTATATAATACAAACCAAAGAGAACCTAAGTGAGAGAGTATGACTGTACCTATTACTTCTCTCGTCGGTTGACGAAAGATGGTATCCCCAAAATGCTAAGGGACTTTCCTAACGTTTCTTTTTTGCCTCAATAAAGAGAGGCCACACTTTGGAAGGTCAATCCACGCTCCCTATTGGGAACAAGTGGAACCTCGTCGAGGCCTCTATTCTGAATACTCCCCCAAGTCTTAACTCCTGTGGAAGTACGAACCCTTCAAAACTTGGATGGAAAGGGACTGTGAAGTTTAGAAGCCTGCAGAAAGAGGCCTTCTTATACAAATACGGTCTTGGTGAGTCTATTTCTTTCGACCCTGGCGCTTATTTATTTTGGGATACAGCTTCTAACCTGGTCTTTTGTCTTGTAGTGGATGGGATCGATGAATCTATGTGGGAGAAGATTCACGGGGAAGATGAATTTACAGAACTTGCCATGTTGTGGGTCGAAGTTGCTAATGCTGTTGCTGAGCGTGTGTCTGAAGGAGTCATAGTTTCGACCCCTTCAACTGAAACACCCGAGGCATCTCCTATTGAGGTCGTGCCCACTTCCACTATCCCGACCAAACCTTCTCCCAGCAAGGGCAAAAGGAAAGATGTTCTCATCATTGAAATTCCTAGCAATGGTTAATAACTTCGACCCCTTATTACATTTCATCAGACTGGTTTCTGTATCTAATTCCCTTCTTTTGTCTTTTGTAAGAGATGACAACAATGATGATGACCAGGTGTCCCTTGTCCAACGTAAAAAGAGGAAAACTTCATCTATTGGCGAAGGGCACGGTGCTGCCAGCAAAGCTACCCCATAGATACCTCCATCTCTCCCGGAGAGAAGACTACCGACCAGTGCTCCTTCCCTCAAGACATCTGTAGTTCCAGCTTCCTTGGACACTGGGGCTCGAACTTGACCCCGTGCCCAAAAGGGCAAGGCACTTGTTCCTCCTCGACATGTGGCAACACTGGCTGGGGTTGCGGCTTTGGTTGGGGCTGATCCTAGAGTCATAGTTGGGTCGTCGGAGCCAACAATGACTCTCTTTGCTCCTTCCATTCTTCCTTCTATGGAGGCGTCTACAACCTCCTTAGCATTTTCGACCCCTATAGGCACTAGTCAGTCTGTCCCTGTTGGGACCCAAGTTGCCTCTCGAGGGATCCACTTCACCTCGAAATGGAATATTGTTTCGACTGATTCGGCTGTATGGGAAACTGTGAGGGCTAGAGAGTTTATACACTATGGCTGTCTGCCCGTAGATGTGCAACACTTTGAATCATTACCTTTGGGGGAAGTATATGATAATCAATGCGGAGCCCTGTTGTCGGTATGTCCCTTCCTTTCTCATATTCTCCCCCCTTTGTTCTTCCTTGACCTTCTTTTCTAACATACACCCTTTTTCTTTACTTAGTTGATGAAGGGTACACAAGTCTTCAAGGAGATCCTCAAGAACTTGTATCGTGCCCAGGGGACCCTTCAGGCATCGCTTGCTGATGCCACGAAGACTATTGAGGCTGTCCTTAAGGCCCAGGGGTACGCAGAGTCTAAAATGACCGCTGTCGAGCAGAAGAGGGAAGCAGCCGAGAAGCTTACTTCTGAATATAGGACCAAGAGAGAAAACGCGCTGGCTTCCTTGGAATCTACCAAGAAGATCTACTTTGATCTAAACAAGATATACACCGACCTGGAGATCGCACATAACCAATCTATCAAGGATCTTTGTGATGTCCGCAAGGAACTCAGCGACCTGAAGCTAGCCAGAGACAATTTGGCAAGTCAAAACTCGGCATTGCAGCAAACCAAGCTGCAAGGGTCGAGAGACCGAGTTGACAAATGAAGTGCTTTAGTTGATTGAGGAAAATGCTCGTCTACATCATTCTCATCTCCAAGAAACCAAGATTCTCAGGAACAAACTGATGGAATCCCTTGAAATGAAGAAGCATGTGGATGTGGAGAAAACTCGAGCTATTCGCAAAGCTGCGACGCAATTTTACAACTATGTGGTCATTGAATTTCCTGAACACGACCTTTTGAGCTGTGCCATTTTGACTAAGGTACTCCCCGACAAATTTCCAAAAAAAAACCCTGTGGCTGTTACGAGGTCGGAACCTTCATTAGTTGATCCTACTTCTGCTGCTCCTACTACATGGTCATAACTCTCCACTGTCGTTCTATCCCCTATGTTGGTTCCTCCAGTAGCCGTGGTTCCTCTTTGATCATATCCTTTATACGCAGCTCCGACAGATCCCTTGCAAGTACCACCAGACTCACCTCAAAAAGATTGAATGTTAAATCTACGTTCCTAAGTATAGATTATGAGTTCCTCTTCGCGGGCACTGTGTGTTCTTTTTTTTTTTTTTTTGGCTCTCAGCTTTTTTTCTCCTTGTATTCTCAAACTTGTCTATTAATGAATGAACTAAACTTTTGGTAAACACCAATTCATTCTGGCTACGCTTACTGCTTACTACCCCCTAAGTTGATGGGGTCAAGCTTTAGTCGGCCTCGTCAAGTTGTACAATGTCAATCCTATAAACTTGCTTTGCGAATCCATCAACTTTTTCTCCTTCTTAAGGTCAACCCCATCGACGGGCCCTGGAGGGGCGATTTTTTCTCTTAGGACTTAATGTTGGACTTTGTGTTGATTGTTGGCAACTTGGTAGATGTGGCAGAGTTGATGAGCATTCAGTTAGAGAAATGAGGAGAGAGAGTGTTAGTGTAGGAGAGAGAATGTCAGTATTGTGGCAAAGATGGAGCACTGGTGATGTGTCACAGTTTCTGGTGATGTGGCACAATTTCTGGTAATGTGGCATAGTTTTGATGGGATTATTGGCATTGCCATGGCATCGTCGTCATAATATGCTGCATTACTTGAAGAGAGAGAAATTGGAGAAAGAAAGAGGAAAGAGAAGATTATGTCGTGGGACTCAGGTGTGGGTGGGACCCACTGGCAGCCAGCTTGGCCGAGGGAAAGCCGCGGGACTACATGGCCAGCCGATGGCACAGCCAGCAGGCCAGCCCTGCAGCAACAACAGCAGCCACTTGGCAGCAGCAACTGCCCAGGCTGCAAGACAGTAGCAGCATGCCCCACTGCAAGCAGCCGTGTGCATGCACATGGCTTGGCCACGCGTCTAACATTTGTTCGATAAAATGTCTTGAGAGAGAGTTGGATCTTCGTTAGAGAAAAGCACCTCTTGGTCGATACAAGTTCTACAGGGTTTTATTAATTGAAATTTCGATTACAGAGGTCCTTCTCAATAAAGGTAAGGGGCATTTTTGGTATGAAAAGAGAAGAAAATGCGAAATCGGCTACCATAAGGAGCCACACGTGCACGATTCCAATCTGGGGGCCCAGAAAAAGCGAGCTCCTGTGTAGCACGGAGGTCACTTCTAGATCCTCTCGAGTGCCTTCTGGTTGGATGGACGTATGTAATATGGTGCACCCCATGTTATGAAGACTGTGCCTTGATTCAGTGCACCGCATCTACCATGTGACGTCGGAGATGATTCTTTTCCAACGAATGAAATTAAGTTCGATTTCTTCAGATACGATGGAGCAGATCCAAAGGCCAGAAATAAATCCCGCCTTTTTAAGGTAATCCAATGGTCCCTGCTATAGATCCTTGTTCGGCCAACCATATCTCGACAACGCATAAGGCGGCAATGATTGCGTGCGGCGTGGGTGCACGGTAACAGTTTGAAAGATTCCATTTCTCTTAATTTCATTGGCCAAACTTCAAACTGACATAACCTCTTCATCTGAGCTCCAAATCAGTTCGTTCAAGTTGCAGTTTCCTTATTTTTGAGTCCTCTATTCGTTGGGCAGTGTTGGGAGTCATGAAAACAAAGAAAGAACGTGGAAATGGGTGAAAAACATAAGGAAAAAGGTTTTCTAGGGTTTTGTGTCATGTGGGAGTGATCAATCACCAACTACCTCTTATCTGTGCATCAATGGAGTGCTAAATCCCTATGAGAGGTTGGTAGAGTTTTTGTTTTTATATCTATGGTGATTATTGTTTGTGAGGGAGAAAAACAAGTATGGTGAGCAAGAGATTTGTTGAAGATTGAGGTTTCTCAATTCTTGAGGGCTGTTGGAGATTCCAGTGGGCTATTGAATTTTTACAGACATCTCCAGGCATAGAAGAAGCATTGGTTGTAAGATCTACTGAACTTTGCATATTGTTTGCTTCTCAAATTTATTTGTTAGCTATGTGAAAACTGTTGAATACCTAGCTAGCTGTGGGTTTCATTGTAGGGCAATTCTATAAGTCCAAAAATTATTATTTGCTTCTCGTGGACGGGGGTTAAGCGTGGTGTATGCAGCATGTGCTGAACACTGGTTGTCATTGCCTGAATCTTGACGTTGTTTGCCCTCTCAGTTTTATGCTGGGAAAACCTAGGGTTAGTATTCTTGTTTTGTTAGAGACTAAAAGTTGAGTATGAATATATACGAAACCCGTTAGGAATTATTCCGTAAACTAGCCGTCACACACTGAGGTGGTGAACCACATAATTTTTCTGTGTTCATTGTTTTATTTTTTTGGTATATTTTGGAGTGCGTGGAATGGCTTGCAGGGTGGGTGTGCAAATTTGGTAGATTTGGCCACTGAGTGGTAGCGAGGTGGATTTGCATGCCCTTGTGTGTGTGTGAAAAATTATATCTCCATCAACTCTGGGTAGCAGTGAAATTATGAGTGAAAAATTTCAGACGCTGATTCATCCCCCCTCTCAGTGTCATCTCAAGTTCATCACTTAAGTCAAAGACAACCCCCCAGCTAAGAGTCTTCGACCAAGCCGGTCAGGCTATGTAGGTCGAATTCATCGACGGGCCCTGGAGGGGTGATTTTTATTTTTTTATTAAGTCGAAGACTACCCTCAAGCTGAGTGGTCTTTGACCAAGCCGGTCAAGTTATTCAGGTCGAATTCATCGACAAGCCCCAGAGGGGCGATTTTCAATTCGTATCGCACGTAAAGAAAGAGAAGTTGGAGTCGAGAACACTTATCTTTGTTAACTTGAAGAAGTTATACATAATATTTTCTTAGGTTCTTTGAGTGCCATTTTCGTGGTATAGTCACTCCCTTCATTGTTTCTAGGTATGCTTTATTATTCAATTATGCTTTATGGCCTCTCTTCCTAAAACTTGGTAACTGTTTAATAGCCCTAATGTACTGGGAGGAACTTCTTGCAATGGCAAACTTTGTGTGAGAGATCACTACCATTTGATGAATTTAATGTTATTTGAAAAAGATAGAATAGCCCTCAATCCTCTTAGAGTCTTCTAGCCAGCAGCAGTTGGAACGATCCTTTGGTGACTTGATTTGGAATATTCCCCTAAGCAGTGGACTGTTGCACATTTTTGGTTGGGGGTGTTAATTGTTTCATCCTTGTATAACCACTCTCAATCCAATGGTTCATGAAAGAATCAATACCTATTAGTATTATTGTTTTTTGTTGGGAGTTTAATTTCACACTCACTACTAAATGGTCTACAGTCTCCTTATATGCCTGGGAATTGCTCCACCAACTAGTTTGGGTTCAAAATGATAGACGGAGGAGGGACATGGGCGATTTTGGCAGATCCATGATCGCCAGTCCGAGATAATAGCAATCGGATCATCTACAGGTTCGACATCTGAAGTGGCATTTTTATATATCGTTATTCCCCTAAAGAAGTAAATGACAGTCAGAATTTTTTATGTATTAAGGAACTATCAAATTCCATGGGACATATGAGAAGGAAAGAAAATTAAAAACTCCCATTGTGTGCCAAGGTAAAAATAGGAGAATGTGAGCTCCATTCATAAGAACTTGAACATTTTTATTCAGAAAATAATCTTATGCATAGATCACTTTCCCAAAATAGTCCGGAAACCAAAATTCCGAAGTGATCCTAAGGTAGACTTATAATTTTTATGGTCACCATTGAGAAAATAATGGGAAAGGAACATTTTCTCTCAAATTTGTTGACATGGGAGATGAAATTTTAAAGAACTGGTTCAATCACGAATCACTGGCAATACTTACTAGTTAATACAGTAGGGCAGAGATTATGTTTTTACAAGAGGCTCAGTGGATTATTTCAAAATCTCAGTCCAATTCAAATTGAATATCCAACCAAATCTATATTTCATTCTAAATTTTGCTGGTTACATTAATTTCCAAATCAAAATTTTTTTAAGTGGACGGGAGTTGAGGGAGATATATGTTGCATTTGGTATGTATTCTTGTTCTTAGATCATGGAATGCGTTAGAGAATACAAATCATTTTAAAACGCATTTTTTAGTTCATTATCTTTCTGAAAAGGGAAAAAGAAAGTTACCTCCCATGTAACTTACCTTAATGAGTAATGACAGTTAAACACCCAAGTTTTAGTAAAAGACAAATGACCTCAATTTTTAACGGTGTTAAAATAATATTTTTTGTAGACAATCAAGTTTCTGAAACCAATATTGCTGGGGAAAGAAGAGAAAACCCCTCTTTCACTCCGGGAGGTGCAGGCGCTCCGGCAGGAATTGCAGAGTGCGGCCCTTCTGAAATGGAAAACCAAATGGATCGTTGATGACTTGCACATCCGTTGGAGAGAAGGGGATGATTGGCCGGAGTTGCAGGAATAGATTCCAGCGGGAGGAACACTGGCTACAGGTAACTCGTCCGAGCATTTCATGCTCTCCTCAAGCTCTCTTCGTTCTTCAAGCTCTCGTTCTTCGTTCTTCAAGCATCTGCTTCGTCTTTTCTTTTTTTCCCTCTTCTCTCTCTTCTCTTTCACTCTTTTCTCCATTTTTTTACCAGACCACGGTTTCCGTTTTCTCTTTTTGTCTCATTCTCAAGAGACTTTCCACTTATGGAATCTACGTAGAGGTACTTTTGGAGATTTTTTTTTAGAAAAAAAAAAAAAACTCAGAGAGAAAACTAGAGGAGAAAAAAACGAAAGCAAAAATCTTCCGAGACTTTATCTTCTCTGAGCATCCTCAACCAATCTCAAACTAAAATCCATCATTGCCAACAATTAAAAAGCAAGGAGAGTCAACTAAAGAAAAAAAAGCTAGGATCTGTTGGTTTTGTAAATTAGAGATAAACCCAGCAACTATGAATTTGATTCATTTGAATTAGAGATAGATCTTAGGAATCGGATTGGTTTTGTGAAGTCGAGAGAGGTTATAGGTTTAGGGTTTGAAATGGAGGGAAAGGAAGGAAGATCATCTCCGTGAAATTTGTTTTGAATCCCTTCAAATTTGAGAGAGAGAAAATGGAATGGTTGAGAGAGAAAGAGGAGATAGAGAGAGAAACACCCTTCTTGTGTGACGTAAAGACCTCGATTTCGAGTTCCGCAGAAAGAATCGGCTTCTCACTCGCTCTGGGCGTTATCTCCTGGGACCTTCATCCCCTTTCTTAGCGAACCGAGTTCCGTAAAGCTTCACGTCGATTTCGAATTCTTGGGTTTTTTTTGTTGTTGTCAAGAAGCCCATTGCCATTGTCTCTTGCACACCATTTTTTTTAAGTCAGTCTCCCTTGTAAAGAGGGTTAATCTGGTCATTAAAATAAAATTGACCTCTCGCCATTAACATCTAATGAAATATTCCTAACGACGTGGGTCTATTTGTATTTTAATAGTGTTTTTAGGGAATGTATTTGTCTTTTCTTAAAACTTGGATGATCAACTATCATTAGGATAAATTACAGGGGAGGTAACTATCTTTTTCTCTTCTGAAAATGCATAATGAAGTCGTAATTTCTTGGTTAGTTGAGCATCAAGAATTTGATTAATCTGAGATTTATAACTTTAAGTACATCTATGTGCAAATTGAATTATAAATAATGAGAAGGTAGGTATATAATTGGATGTCTAAATCAAACACATTGGATAGGAATCGGAACTCTTATTGGACTCAAAATCAAGTCACTTATTTACTTGTATATTAGAGGAGTATTGGAATTGATCAACAAGTTTTTTTTGTTGTATTTGGACTGAATCACATTCGTATTGTTGACATCTTTATATACATTATTTTTTAAGTCTAATTTGGGGCCAAGAAACCTGAATTCATTAAACAAATTTCTAGGCGTGGGCTAAAGTTTTTCGGTTTGAGGTTGTACCCATAAATCCTAGCTTGAGTTTGTACCCATAAATCCTAGCTTGAGTTTGGGCCAGGTCAGGCCACGGATTGAGGCCTGAATATAAGCCTAGCCAATCCAAAACTACATGTATCCAGATTCCTTATAAGGTAGGCACACATATATATATATATATATATATACAAAGTTCAGTCTAGATATGCCGGTGAGGCCTGGACCGACCCAGTTTTACATCATTTACACTTGAACTTAAGTTGACCAAAATATCTCCAAACCTCTTCCCTTATGTCTTCTACCAGAATAAAAAGAAGAAAATTTACCAAAAATTGCGCCCCTAAAGCTAGCTAAATTGTATGTAAGTGATCTATGTAGAAGCAACCTAATCACCTGGTTAAGGGGGTTCATGAAAATCAAATTTAGAATCCCATTATTTGGACATAAAATATAAGAATTGATAGGAATGGGCTCATGGAAATAGTCTGGTAGGCCTGATAAACCCCTACTTTCTTTCTTTAGTATACTACTGTTTGGACAATTTAGACATTCAAATTGATCCTTTTGAGCTTGGGCCAATTCTTCGGCATGACTCTTCCTCATTAGAACCAATGTCTACACTTCAAATGGATAGACCTCTTTATTCCTTAATAGCCAATGCTATTATATCAATTTCTTTTCCTTTTAAAAATAGTTTACAAAAGACATAAAATTTACATTACCTTTGTAAGATGCATGACATAAAACAGTTAGTAAAATGCATGCATTTATTGTGAAAAATGTATACAATATAAGAATTTATTGCCCTGAAGTAATTACTTGACATTGCATTTTTGAGTTCCTATCTCAAGTTGAGATGTATGTTATGATAATATGAAATAGTCATGACGATACAATTGCAATCGTCAATACTAAAACATTGGAGGAAACCAAATATATGAATTTATTGGTAAGTATACATTTAATTAATTAATTTATTTTTCTTGATATATAGTATGCCTGTAAAATGAACGGATCAAGCTTGAGTTTTTGTTCCTCTAATGAAGGATAGATGATAAGTGGACAAGTTATCAAGGCACCAAGGGCATAATGAATTTTTCATAATTCCTGGTCCATTTACGAACCCTGGAGCAGGAAAAAAATGGAGGTGATGGATTTATATAAGTCCTTGTATGGTCCAACATTTGGTTGCATATTAATCTTGTCTTTAGGATTGAACATTCGTTGATGGTGGCATACATGTATAGTTCATATGGCTACCAAGTTTTTTTTTTTATTTTTGTATTTTGTATTTTTTTTTAACGTTTTGTCACTTATACTCCGTTTGTTTCGACATAAAATAGATGAAAATGAAAATTTTACGATAAAATAAATTTTGCTGCTGTTTGTTTTGTACTTTGTAAAATTTATCTCCATGGAAAATTTTCCAAAAACCATGTATATTCTAGGAAAACCTGGGTAAAATTTTCTCTTAATTATCCGTAAAATATTCTTTGACATTTGCTAGACATTCTGTTTAGTCTTCTCACAAGCCTCAACAACGGTCTTATGGAGACCACACCTTAAAAAATACTTTCATTCTTCTAGAGCTCAATTCTCTCTGCAACTTACTCCTGCAAACCTTCTTACTATGCTATTCTCTCTACAACTATGACTCGATTCACTGCCTAACCTGTGGATTACATTTTGTTGCCATCAATGTCTTTTTGTGGCCGTTGTCGTCTTTTCGATTGAGAACTGAAGTTCCCTCTTTTCTTGAAGATAATTTTGACGATCAGTGCCTAATTCAACAATCATTTAAGGTATGGCTACTTTACAATTTCAATAATTTTATCAGGTAAACTTTAAATATCGATTAAACTCAAGATAAAAATTTAAATTCTCAATAGCCCTACGTTGCACAAGAAGATAAAGCGAAAATTTGGACCTTCAAGATCACCTACAATTGTTAGAGAATAAAAAAACAAGAATAGATCAGATTTCATTGCTGAAGGTGTCAATTAAACTTCAACCCGTACCGAAACCGTTTGTTCTTTAGGAGTCCAAAGAGTTGAAGCGTGTGAATCTGTCAGTGCTCTCTTCAAAGATAAAGCAGCAGCTTCAGGTACGGTTAAAATATTTTTGTTCTTCGCTTGTGTCACGTACGATTGAAGGTTTCTGTATTATTTTATTTATACGGTTTGTTAGGTATTAGAAGTCCATTTTGAAATCAATCTGATTTTTACTAGTTTGAGTTTGAATATGTTCAATGCTTCTCTGGTTTCCTAGTTGAAAGTTTTGTTTGATTATTTAGCCATATGATGCATTCCTACATAACATTCAAAACACCATTGTCGATAGACCTGCATGTTATATGCTGTTTGGCTTGTAATGATTTTTGCATACACTGATCAGCCATTGTAAGTCTTGACAATGTAATATGTGATGATGAAATCAAATCAGTATTGAGATAATAGCCTATGGATCCCACTAAATTGGGGTATTATTTAATCTGAAAAGGGTAAATTACACAGACACCTCCTCTACTGTAGTGAAATTATACAGAATTACCCTGTTTTTACGAAAGTTACATAGAATACTCCTATAACAATATTATCATACAACCTCACCCCACCGTTACTTTCACCTTAACGGCAAAGGGTAAATTTTTTTGTAAGACAAAAATACCCTTAGTATGTGTAAAATGACTAAAAAGATCTATTGTTCAGTTTTACCCAACAAAACCCTATTCCTCTTTCTTCTCTTCTCTACTTTCGTTTTCTTCTCAGAACGAAGTAAACTACTGTAGAGTGCCACATATAACAACAACAAAGGTTCTCTGGAACCAAGATGTTCAAAGTTCTGGTCAAGATCAACAAACAGTCAAGGCGAAGAAAATTCGAAGCAGGTAACTCATGATGAAAACAAATTGAAATAAAAAAAAAAGGAAACTCACTGAGTGGAAGAACAAGGGCATATAGAAGAGGTGTCAAAAATTTGAAAGGAGGGCTTCTACTTTGTCTTGTCACAACATTCTCACCACAACAAAATCGCACAAAGGGAATTCAGAAGACAAAATCGAATTCCATTAAATTATTCAAAAGGAATCTGAAATAAAGAGCGGAGCAAACTTACACGATTGGAAAAAAAAAAAAAGGCTTACCCACTAGAGGGATAGGACACTGGCGACTATTTTTTAGAAGAAAGTCATGGATTGATAGAGTAAGTCGGCTGAGTTCCAATTCCAAATCCAATTAAATTTCAGAAATCTGGAAAAATAGTAAAAATGGCCCACTTTTCTAAATTGTAAGAGTCACTGGTTCTTTATTCCTGAAACTGTGGGTTTCGTTTTCATCTTCTTTTGTAGAAACCAGGAGAAAAGTAAAAGTATCATAATCGGTTTGGTAATAATTCTTATGAATGACTGTCGTTTTCTTGATCTCTCCCTCTTACTTTTGGGTGAACTACAAATTAACGGTACTGAAGGGTCAAGAAAGAGTTCAGAATCTAAAAAGACGGAGATAAAGAGAGAGAGGAAGAACATACACGAAAAACATTAGGGAAGATAAAGAGAGAGAGAGAGAATAGAAGATGTCGGCGACTACTGTAACTAGGTGAACTTTCCATTTGAATCCCTTTCTGAAATCCCTTTGAATCTACAAATTAATGTCGGAATGTTTGTTGTTTTTCCCATGATCGATGGATTTCAGAAGGAAGAGAGAGAGAGAGAGAGAGAGAGAGAGAGAGAGAGAGAGAGAGAGAGAGAGTGAAAGAGAAAAGAAAATGATACGCAAAACAGAAGTAGAAGTTGAAGCAGAAGAACGGTAAAAGAAAAAAGGAAAAAAAAAAAAAACCAGAATAAGGGTATTTTTGTCTTAAAAAAAATTTACCCTCTGCCGTTAAGGTGAAAGTAACGGTGGGGTGAGGTTGTATGATAGTATTGTTATAGGGGTATTCTGTGTAACTTTCGTAAAAGTAGGGTAATTCTGTGTAATTTCACTACAGTAGAGGGGGTGTCTGTGTAATTTACCCATCTGAAAAAGTTATGCTAATATTTTTAGGTCTTGCTAAAGTCTATGCAACTTAATCTATTGCCTAGGCTGTTTTCAGTTAAGCATCTTATCTTGTATTTACTATGGTCTGCCATTGCCTCGGCTGGTTTCAGTTCTCTGGCTTTTGCTATATCTTTATAATAGTTCTGTTTTTATGCTAGGTTTTTACTTTTGGTGACTACATGTATACTCACTTTTATTTATGCTTCTTGCTAATGAAATGTTATGTAGGATAGGAGCTGTCAAATTTTCAACTCAAAAGTTTAAACTAGTGAGTGGAGGGATTCTCCATATATAAGACCCTAAGATTCCAATCTCATTAGCAATATGAGACTATTCTCAATACCCCCCCTCACATGTAACCCCACTTTTAAGTGATACATATGTGGCAATACATGACACTCTTTTTAGGTGACTTAGTCCCTCTTTTTAGGTGACTAGTCCCTCTTTAGGTAACTGATCCCTATTTTTAGAAGGCATATAGTCCCTATTTTGGGTGACTGTCTCTCTATTTTTTTTTTTTTTGGTAAACGTCCCTCTAATTAGGTGTCTCTATTTTTGGGTGACCGTCCCTCTTTAGGCGACCATATTTCCTTTTTGTGCATCTCTTTTTTAGGATTATGATGAGAATGAACCTAAAACTTTGATACCATGTCAAGTTTTCAACTCAAAAGTTCAAACTAGTAAACGTAGGGACTCTTCATATGTAAGACTCTAAGATTCCAATCTCATTAACAATATGAGACTATTCCCAATAAAAACATAACCATTCTATCCCACTCCGATTCTGAGGATGATGCAATATTTTTTGCACAAAGTTTTGGGGACACAGTGGATAAAAAAAATATTAAACCAAGGGGTTGGGGGAGTGGGTGGGGGATGGAGTGATAGGTCTATTTGTTCGATGGCCCCTACACTATCAAGTGGTTCACTTTTTTTTGTTGTTAGTTTGAGCCTCCTTTAGGTTTTTGTCCTTGTAATATTATTGCGGTTGTATGTTGTTGTGCTTATAGTTTTTGGAATCAAATTTCCAGTTATCCATCAAAATTAAAAATATTTAAGCACTTACCCAAAAAAATATATATATATATATTTAAGCAAGAAAACATCATCCCTATTTTTGTTCAAACTAATGGCGAGGAATTTGGAATAACGTTCATCTTGAAGCATCTTCATATATTATAGCAGCAGGATTTGGTAGTTAAATGATTACGTATCAGGTCAAGACTAAATGCAGTTTAATTACAGAGTTAGTTGATATATTATATTACTCTTAACTTTCCAATGTGTTGTCTTTGCATCTTTTGATAAACTTGACTCAATTACATACATTCTTATTTTTCAGATGGTATGCATTCCATTGTACAAGAAGAGATGATGAAGCATGCAAGGGAGTACTGAGGGCATTTAAGACAGATGCTCCACACCCAATGGAAATGTAATTTTGGCCTTTAAAATCCTATTCTTCAGTCTTCACATTTGGTGTGGTGGATGCCTGAATTGACAGTTTTCTAGGCTTTATGCTATAATTTCATGCTCATGGTGTATATGATGCCCCCAGAACATGATATATATAGTATGCTTTCAATAGACTTCAATGGATATAGCTTTTGTGATTGCCTTCTGGACTTCATTTCCTCAAGATTGTTAAGTTCTCCATAAAAATCTTTAGTTGGTTTTATTGCAGTTCAATCTCCTAGTTCTGCCATTATATTGTATGCATTATGTACATTTGTTTAATAGGTTATATATGATATATAAATAGATTTTATATTAAAAAAAAAATAGAACATATGGTGGTGTTTCCCAAATATGGCCGGCCAGTGACGGTAGAAAATGAATGGGCTCTATGTGCCAATTCGATCCGGGTACCTAAAACCACATTACTGCGTGAGATGCTTTTGAAACATGCTTTTTAACTCGTTCTCTTTCCAAAAATGCATAATGCAGTGGTAGACTCGTAATCTCCTGGTAGTTGAGCTTCAATAATTTGATTAATATGAGACTTATAACTTTAAGTAGGTATATGTGCAAATTGAATTATAACTAATGAGAAGGTAAGTATGTAATGGGACGTCTAGATTAAACACATTGGATTTGAATTGGAAATCTTATTGGACTCAAAATCAAATCACTTATTTTACTGGTATATTGGAGTATTGGAATTGATCAAAAAATTTCTTTCTTGTATTTGGACTGAATTACATCCGTATTATTGTCATCTCTACATACATTGTTTTTGAGGTGCAACTTGGGGTCAAGAAACCTGAACTCTTTAAGCAAATTTCTAAGCGTGGGCTGAACTTTTTCAGTTTGTAGGTTGCACCTATAAATCCTAGCTTGAGGTTGGGCCATGTCAGGCCACAGATTGAGCCCTGAATTTAAGCCTAACCCAACCCCAAACTACATGTTTGCATATACGGTAGGCATGCCGTACCATATGGCACCATCTATATTTATATGTACAAAGTTCACTGGTCTAGATATGCCGGCAAGATCTGACCCGGCTCAGTTTTACATCATTTACACTTGAACCATAGTTGACCAAAATATCTACAAGCCTCTTCCCTTATGTGTCTTACGAAAAAATAAATAAATAAATAAAAAATTTACCCAAAAATGCTTCTAAAGCCGGTTAGATTGTATGTAAGTGACCTATGTAGAGGCAAGCTAATCACCTGGTTAAAAGGTTTCATAAAAATCAATTTGGAATCCCATTATTTGGACATAAAATATAAAAATGAACAGGAATTGGACTCATGGAAATAATCTGGTAGGCCGTGATAAACCCCTTTCTTTCTTTCCCTAGTAAACCACAATTTGGATCATTTAGACATTAAAATTGATCCTCTTGAGCTTGGGCCAATTCTTTGGCATGACTCTTCCTCATTGGAACCAATGTCCACACTTCTCATGGATAGACTTCTTTTCCTAATAGCCAATGCTATATATCAATTTTTTTTTTATAATAGATTACAAAAGACATATAATTTGCATTACCTTTATAAGATGCATGATACAAAACGGTTAGTAAAGTGCATGCATTTGTTGTGAACAATGTATACAATATAAGAACTTATATTGCTCTGAGTTGGTCACTTAACATCTTTTTTCTATGTTCTTATCTTGAGTCGAGATGTATGTTATGGTAAAATGAAATAGTCATGGCGATGCAACTTCAAACATCAAGACTAAAACATTAGAGGAAACCAAATATATGAATTTATTGGTAAGTGTACATTTGTGTACATTTTAAATTTTTTTTTGGATAGTTAATTATATGCCGGTGAAATGAACAAAAGTTTGAGTTTTGGTCCTTTAATAAAGGATAGATAATAAGTGAATAAGTTATCAAGGCACCAAAGGGCTCAATGAATTCTTCATAATTCCTGGTCCATTTATGAAAACTGGGGCTAGAAAAAAAGGAGCAAACAGCTTTATAAAAGTCCTTGGTCGAACATTTGGTTGTATATTAATATTGTCTTTAGGACTCATTTGTTGCTGTTGGACATGTATAGTTTATACGGCTACCAAGTTCATGTACGTTTCGTCGTATATTTACAAAATTTCCAGTACATGCATTTTGATCTCCACGTGGAAGAGGCTGAAAAACTTTTACTAGTATCAACCAAACCACCATGACCACTTGGAACAAAGGCTTGCATGGGTGGTTGATCACACCCGGATTTTTCAATTTGAGGTTCATGTGGAAATAGTACAAGACAAAGAAGCGTATATGTTAACAGGGGATGTGTGGTACAAATTAAAACAGTAAAGAAAACAAATAACATTGATGGTTGATGATGAAGTAAAGGAACTGAAAATGTGGGGACACCACGACGAACATTACGCTTAAATACGACTTTCGGATGATGTATTAGCGCATTTTTTATAATAAAGGTTAGGACTTACCAACCTATGTAATTCTGGGGATCGATTGATCGTTAGAAATGATATAACCGAGGGCAAAAAATGAATTTAGAGTCTGAATTTATCAATAAAATATGAGAATTGAAATTTTAAATAATTAATATTTTGCCTATTGTCAATAAAATATTATGCCAAACAACCAATTTTATAGGAAAAACATGACTTTGGAAACAAGCTTATATAAATTGGTTCTTTATTTATTTAAGCCTCTCATTTTAAATCCATGTTTATAAGATAATTTCATCATGCGTATTTGCTGACACCACAATATAAAATACTGACAAATGGATATTAATTGGAGAAAAGATTAATTCATCAAAATAAAATAAATTTAATTTTCCATACATAAACAACTTGGGCTACATAACTTATCCTGGCATCTCACACTTGCGATTACCCATGTAGATAATTAAATCCTAGAATTACCAATTAAGTAATACAAATCCAATCCCAAACTAGAACAAGAGACAGAGACTAGAAACCAGGATTTCTAGAACAGATTAATATAACAACTTAAAGAGAAATTATATAACAGAAAGCTGAAGACTTTGTAAGGCGACTAAATTAAGTGTGTGTTCAATATAAATAACTCTAATGATCTGGAGAAGATTTCAACAATCTGAGTACTAGAAGATAGATTTCAACAATGTGAGTACTAGAAGATATTGATGTTGTGTAGGGTTCTCCAACATCAAATAAGACACGAGCGAGAACTTTCGTTTCGCCAATTGAAGAGTCTAAGGTTCAGATTCAAATCATCTCCTCCTAGGAGTTTGGGAGGAGACTCGGCTGCCACCAGTCGATGCCCGACACGTGGTTATCGGCTGGATCCAAGCTGTCCAACCATTTGATAAGGTGAAACACAAAGGACGTCGGCTTATGCACGAGCACTGGCTGGACTGTTCGGATCCAACCGATGCCCACATGTTACATGTTGGACATCGGTTTGTAACAGCCTCATCTCCTCCCGAACCCTTGAGAGGAGACGATTTCGATTCCCAAGGTTCATAGCTCAAAACATGCATAGAATCCATATGAACCAGCAACTTAGAAAATTCCTTGTCAACAACTTCTTAAATTCCGTAAATTGTTCTTCAATTAAAGCTCATGAACAATGATTTTTTACGCAAGACACTAGCAAATATAGCACAAATTTGAACATCTTGAAATAGTCCAATAAGGCACCTAAAGCCATCTAAATTGTATGTAATCGACCTATGTTTTTTTTTTTTGGGTAAAAATCGACCGATGTAGATGCAAGAATCACCTTGTAAGCAGTATAAAAAAAAAATAAAAAAATGAATCACCTTGTTAAGGGCTTCTTATTCCACAACAACGAAAGCAAGGAGTTCCCTGGAAATCAAATTTGAACCCTTTGATTTAGACATAAAATATAAAAATGGGCAGGAATGGGCTTATGGAAAAGGGCCGATGGACCATATTAAATCCTTACTTTCTTCTTCCAATAAAACTGATCCTTTCAGGCTTGGGCCCATTAATTCTTTGGCATGACTCCTCCTTGTAGACCCATCGAGCACGTAATGGATAGATCTCTTACCAAGAAGCAGTCGATGTTATAATTTTCGTTTTTTTTCATAATAGATAACCAATAACATAGAAATTACATTTGTCATACCTTAATTCCGACTGAACCATAAGTGTGAGTGAACTGCCACTAAACCAACGGTTCACACCAGGATCTCAATAAGACCGTATCAACAGCCAAACCAACGCACACTAACCATAAATCAGAATAAAATACATACAACAGAAGTTTTTGAATTAAATGAATTGAGTTCTACATGATAAATAAATAAATTATTCTCATTATTCAATGAACCAAAACGTAAATAAATTTCTATTACATTGTCTTATAAGTCACTAAAGGAGAATAAACACTAAGTCCTAGAGATACACACAAAAGTGGCACTCACATGACTCGTCATGCTTGTCGAACCCTGCTTGCACATCCAAAGTAGTAACACCACCATACATTGGAACATCTACGTAGTCCTTCACAGTGTAACCTGCATCAACATCTGAAAAAGGTGTATATACAAAAAGTTGAGCTCACAACTTAACTCAGTAAAGAAAACAAACAATGCAACACACAAAATACATGAATAACATTCATATTTGGTTCGGTATAACTTGCAAAGTGCTACAGTAAGGATAGTTGCCACTACGCCTCCATGCACGAGAGTGTGAGTACGTCCAACGGATCACACATCGCTGTCATCCCACATCACTCACTCCAGTATGGATATAGAGCTAGAGTCGGGTGGTCAGGCTGAACCACGGTTCCACGTTCTCCCCCTGATATCCTACACCGCATCAATATCTACACCTCTATTGGCGAGGGTTTGCAAGTTGGTTCGTCACTAACTAATTCTCTATGTCATCACAGTATCTAAGGTCCTATCCCAGCACAGCTCCCTAAGGAATAAAGATAGGACTCAAGTCTGGCGATCAGGCTGAACCACAATATCGCGTCTTCCCCCTGATATCTTACCCATACTAAGCATACTAAGATAGTGACAATACGAAAATGTGCTAATGTGAGGAATGATCTAAGACCCAGGCCCTTTCTATTCTACACACCAACGAAAACAGTCATATGTCTAACAATCACAACCTAGCATAGCGAGTATGCATGAATAGAATAATAGCAGAATGTAAATATGACATGTTGATATGCACATACAATACACCATAGAAACAAGAAGTAATAACAATGTTTTACTATTATTAGTTAATTAGGGTTTGGTTCCAATTCCCTTACTTGAGGCTGGATAACAAGCCTTCTCTGTGTCATAGAGTCCAATCTTGCTGTCAAAAGATCCTACACGACATTAGGGATTGATTAGAATTAGTTTCATAGGGTTTGCGTTGGTCGGAACCCAACTTGGATAGAAACTACCAATTTTATACATATCGATCGTAGGTCACTGTACAGATGTGCGACCGGTATAGTTGACCATACAAATCTGGTAGCCTTCGGGAGAGATACCCGTTGCAGTACCGGTCTCACACATGTGCCACCGGTATGTCGATCGAACAGACTCCGTAAGTCCACCAATCGACCACATTATCAACGTCGGTCTTCAACTTGACTTCTAGGGTTTCTCTTAACCATTCTAGGGTTGGGCACAGTATTTCCAACTAGTCCATTCATTCATATTTTCGTTCCTGTAACATTACCTAAGAATTTCCTACTTACAGATCTAGGGTTTATCGACGAGATAGGTTTTGGATCAATACCTAATCTTTCATGGTATTGATCATAATCTAGTCCAACCTAAGAACAAGATAGGTAAGGGTACTCACTGTTGGTCTATGAACTACGATGTTCTTCTTCCAACGGAGTCTCCTCTGCAATCTTCCTCAGCTCATTTCTTCTCTTCAGATCTCCTTTCGTCTCTAGGGTTTATGAGAGTAAACAAAAAGGATCTAAGGTGGGTAAAGAGTCAATATAGGTTTTAGGATAGTTTCTGTCACACCCCAATTTCGGCTGAACCAGAAGTGTGAGTGAACCGCCACTAAACCAACGGTTCACACCAGGATCTCAATAAGACCGTATCCACTAATACAAACCATTGCACATAATCACAATCAGAATACGATTAAATACAGTGGAAGTCTTAAATTAAATAAACTGAGTTCTACATTGTAAGTATAGTAACCAATTATTCTCCACACCAAAAGATAAATAAAATATCTTTAAACAATTTATGAATCCAACTGAAATAAAATAAAATAAATTAAAACCATCCTAGAGGTACACAAAGTAAGGGCACTCGCATGAAGCGTCATGCTCGTTCTCTCCTTCTTGCATTTCCAGGGCATCAACTCTTTCATATACTAGAGCCTCCACGTAGTCCTCCACAATGTAACTTGCATCAACATCTAAAAATAGTGTGTACACAAAGGTGAGCTCACAACTTAGCTCAGTAAGAAAATCAGACAATGCAACAAACAATATACATGAATAACATTCACATTATGGTCTGGTTTTAAGTTTACAATGTGCTATAAAAAGGATTGGCGACCACCGCACCTTTATACACGAGTGTGTGAATCCACCCAATGGATCAAACACCACTGTCGTCGCACATGCACCCACCATTGAATAGAGATAGAGCTAAAGTGTTCGGATCAAACACCGCCAACACTTCCCCTAATGTCCTACCCATACCAACACATAAGTCCCTATTGGCGAGGGCTTGCAAACTGGGTTCGTAACTAACCAATCATATATGTCATCATAGTAGGCCATATCCCAGCACAGCTCCCTACGACATAGAGATAGGGCTCGAGTCTAGTGGTCAGGTCAGAAACTATAGTGCCACTTCCTCCCCCTGATACCCTACCCGCACCAAGCATGCTAAGACAGAAGCGATACAAAAATATGCTAGTGTGAGGAATGATCCAAGACCTCAGGCCCTTCCCATTCCACACACCAACCAAAATAATCACATGCCTAACAATCACATCCTAGCATTGCGAGTATGCATGAACAATATAATAACTGAAAGTAAAGATGACATGCCAGTATGCACAAACACCATTTCACATAATCATAATTATTAACAACGTTTTATTGTTATTAAGTTATTAGGGTTTAGGTCCGATTCCCTTACCTGACGCTTGATTGCTAGCTCACTCCACATCATAGAATCCAAACTCGCTATCACAAGGTCCTACACGATGTTAGGGTTAAATTAGAATTAGTTTCTTAGGGTTTACGTTGTTTGGAAACCAACTAGATCAAAATATATCCCTCACAGTGTATATCGATCGCAGGTACCGATTGCTGCAATGTGGGGAAAGGTGCGATCGATATGGTCGATCGATCCCCCACAGATCAGTTCCCGAGAGGTACCGGTTGCAGTACCGGTCGCATATGGTGCGACCGGTATGATCGATCGATATGCCTCCGGAAGACCACCAACTTGGTGTTCACCTTCCGTTGGTCACCCCCTATTGGTTCTGGGGTTTCTCCTATGCATTCTAGGCCTGATCAACGAATTAAAGTTGTTTCATGTTCCATTCAAGTCCTAGTTTCGATGATCCTTAGCCTAGAATACGAATCTAGGGTTCATCGACTGTATTAGGGTTTGACAGCAAATTTAAGGGTTTTAGATCAATACCTCGCCTTGCATGGTATTGATCAATTCATGATTAATCATTTATAATGCTTAACTTAGAGAAAAGTTCAAGCACTTACCGTTGGTTCGCAACTATGATGTTTTTCGTCCAACGGCGGCTCCTCTCTCACCTTTCTTAGCTCATTCTCCTTCTTCGATCTCTTTCTCCTCTCTAGGGTTTGTGAGGATCAATCAAGGAGTTTTAAGGAGGTTTAAGGGTCCTTAAATAGACTAGGATAGAGTTTATGAAGTTTCCCTACGTTAGAAAAGTTCTTAGGCTCGAGATTTGGCAAGCGGGGCCCACGGAGATCCATTTCAGGATCTAACCAGTTTGCCCGTGCAGACATACCGATCGACCGGTACCATCGACCTGTACCATAGATCGATATGAAATATCATACCTTTAGGTCCGTTTTCGTACCTGGTTGTCATCCGCTCGTCCCGTCTGGCCCGGTGATGATTGGAAGACCTGTTACGACATGAATTAAAGGTTTAGATCGGGTTCATGGAGTATGGGTCTTACAGTTTCATTCATAAGAAGGTCTCTATGATTAAGATTTGGCAGGTGGGATCCATTGGAATTCGTTCCCAATCCATACAGTTAGCCCGTATAGATATACCGGTGGACTGTTCATAAGACTGGTATGTAGACCGGTATGTCTCATGACACCTCCCATTTGTTCGTTTCTATTATTTTTGTACCTGGACTTGTGGTTCGTCATCTACTCATCTCGTCTGATCCGATTATGATTGGAAGATCTGTCACGACAAGAAAACTTGGGTTTAGATCGAGTTCGTGGAGTGCGGGTCTTATAACTCCCCACCCTTAAAAGAAATTTCATCTCGAAATTTGCATGTAGGTCTCACAACATTACCTTTATAAGATGCATGACACAAAACGGTTAATAAAACATATGCATTTGTTGTGAACAATGTCACACTCCAATTCTGAACCAACCAAAATGGTGTGAGTGAACCGTCACTGAACCAACGGTTCACACCAGGATCTCAATAAAACCGTGTCCACTCATACAAACCATTGCACATAACCACAATCCGAATATAATAAATGCAGCGAAAGTCTTTAAATAAATGAATTGAGTATTCTATTGATAAATTTAAATAAATATTCAATTATCTAAATTCCAAACATAATTAAATATCTTTACATCACTTTAAAAAAAATAACTGAAACAAATAAAATAAAATCAAAGGTATACGTAGAAAGGGTACTCAGATGAAGCGTCATGTTCGTCCTCTTCTGCCTGTACGTCCAGAGCAGCAACACCTCCATACGCCCGAGCGTTCATATAGTCGTCCACCGTGTAACCTGCATCAATATCTAAAAACAATGTATATACAAAGGGTGAGCTCACAACTTAGTTCAGTAAGACAATCAGACAGTATATCAGTATTATATGCATGAGTAACAATCATTTTATGTTGTGGCCTGGTTTAAGTTTGTAATGTGCTATAGAAAGGGTTGGCGGCCACCGCACCTCTATACACGAGTGTGTAGCATCGCACAGTAGATCACACCACTGTCGACCCACATGCACCCATCATGGAATAGAGATAGAGCTAAGGCATCCACTACCTCCCCTGATGCTCTACCCATACCAATAAATAAGCCCATACTGGCTAGGGCTTGCAAACTGGGCTCGCAACTAACCAATCCTATATGTCATCAATGTAGGCTCTATCCCAGTACAGCTTCCTACGGCATAGAGATAGAGCTAGAGCGTGGTGGCCAGGTTGGAGACCACAGTGCCACGACCTCCCCTTGATGCCCTACCCGCACCAGGCATACTAAGATAGAATAATATGCAAGTATACTCTATCCCAACATAACTCTCTACGGCATAGAGATAGAGCTAGAGCGTAGTGGCCAGGCCGGAGACCACAGTGCCACGACCTCCCCCTGATGCCCTACCCGCACCAAGCATGCTAAGATAGAACTACGAAAAGGTGCTAGTGTGAAGAATGATCCCAGATCCCAGGCCCTTCCCATTCCACACACTAACGAAAACAATCACATGCCTAACAATCACATCCTAGCATATGGAATATGCATGAACAAATATAATAACTGGAAATAACAGATGACATGTGAGAATGCACAAACATCATACCAAAGTTTCAGGGTTATTAGCAACGATTTACTGTCTATTAATTATTAGGGTTTAGGTCCGATTTCCTTACCTGACGCTCGTTTGATAGCTTGCTCCATGTCGCAAGACCCAAACGTGCTATCACAAAGTCCTACATGATATTAGGGTTCAATTAGAATAGTTTCTTAGGGTTTACGCTGGTCGAAAACCAACGAGGTTACAAAAATTACACTCATAGAGCTGACCGGTTGCATGTACCGATCGCAGCACTGTGGAAAAACCTACGATCGGTATGGTCAGTCGGTCCCCACAGGCCACTCCTCGAGAGGTACCGGTCGCGGTACCGGTTGCATGGGGTGCGACTGGTATGGTCGACCGGTATGTCTCCGGAAGACCATACTTCTGGTTTCTCGACTGCCGTCGATCACTCTCGATTGATTCTAGGGTTTCTCCTACACATTCTAAGTCTGAGCTTTGAGTTAGGGTTGTTTCCAACTCTATTCAGGTCTAGTTTTGATGATATTCATCCTAGAACTCGAATCTAGGGTTTAACGACTAAATTAGGGTTTGATGGCAAAGTAGGGTTTAGGTCAATACCTGCTTTGCATGGTATTGATCCAAGCAACCCAACCATCCTAGAATCATAATGTGAGAGAGAGAGTTTAAACACTTACCGTCGATCGGCGTAAGGTGCGTCGTCGAACGGCAACGACGACTCTTCCTTCTTCTTCCTAGCTCCTTCTCCTTCTCCAATCTCCTTCTCCTCTCTAGGGTTTGTGAGGATCAATGGAAGGGATTCTAAGAGATTTAGAGGGGTTTAAATAGGCTAGGAATTAGGTTTAGGAAGCCTCTTAGGATTAGGAAAGTCCTAGGATTCGGAATTAGGAAAGTGAGACCCGCAGAGATCCAATTCTGGATCTTGGTAGTCTGCTGCGCAGACCATACCGGTCGACCGGTACCATAGACCGGTACCATCGACCGGTATGAATAAAATTCATACTTAAGTTGGTCTGTTTGGTCCGATTTCGTACCTGATTGTCATCCGCTCGTCCCGTCTGGCCCGGTGATGATCGAAAGACCTGTTATGACACGAAATCAAGGTTTAGATCGAGTTTATGAAGTGCGGGTCTTACAAACAATGTATACAATATAAGAACATAGTACCCTAAGGTGATCACTTGACGTTGTTTTTCTATTCCTATCTCAAGAGAGATGCATGTTGTTATAGTAATAGAAAATAGTTATAACAATACAACTTCAAATTTCAAGGCTAAAATATTGGAGGAAACCAAACATATGAATTTATTGGTAAGTTTACATTTACCATAGGCCTGTAAAATTACCTTTTATTTTTTAAATAAAAAAATAATGTTTTTTCTTTTAATCAGGTTAAGTTTAGAGTGTGTAAGCATATAGATTATATTTTATTTGTTAGAAATGGAAAAATTGTAATATCCTTGTTGGTACGGCCTTAAACAATAATTAATTTTGATCATGTTGTATTTAATAATCGAATATTATATATATAATGTAAGTGTTGTATTTAATAGTCGAATATTATATATATAATGGAAGTTTTTAATAAAAGCAAATTTTCATTTTTTTATCTCTTTTGGTTTGATGTTCGTGTCCCTTCAAGGTTTTGATTTTTGAATTTATTTTTGGTAGAGTTGTGAATCTTAAAATTTGTACCTTTTTGGTTAGTACCTATTCTAGTAAAAGTACCTATGCATAATAGGCATGTGAAGAGACACCTCTTTCATAGAAAAAATGTATGTCTTCACAAAGAGAGGTGATGAAGAGGTACATGCATTCTATAAACACTCTACCCATTTCAATTCTTGTTAAATGTTTTTCAAAAGAAAAAAAACTCTCTACTTTTCATTCTATTTTTAGATTTTGTGTGCATTGCTTTCTTACTCTCTTTGTAATCACATTTAGGTGTGCAACCTTATGTGATTTGAAAGTTGTTTTATCTTGGATGTATAAACGTACGAAAACCCGGATTGCACTTATAAGGGGCGTTTAAAAACCTTAAGGAGAGTATTCTGATATGACTCAACTCTACACTTGTTCTTGTTACTTCATCAACTTGTTCGTGTTGCTTCATCAAGTGGATAGATTTCAAATTTCTGATTCAAAAGATGATAAGTCTTGACTCATTACGTTAATTCGTCTTAATTAGTTACAACCATAATTCAGAAATTCGGCCAAAATTTCAGATTTCGGTCGAAACCTCTCGGTTTTGATCAAATCCGAAACAAACCATGATGCCGGTACCTTTTTTACATAAATTAGGTCCGAATTTATGGTTTCGGCCAGAATTTTGGTCCAAAATCTTGATTCGATCGATATTTGAACGAAACCAGTTTGAACAAATACAAACCACAAAAAGTTTTTAACTATTTTAATTTATGAACTAGGCCCATTGGTGACGTTAGTCACTTTTTTTTCTTTTTGGTAAAAGTGACGTCAGTCACACCACCCAATCTGTAGTGAACTTTGCTTTCTCAGCTATCTACTTTATAGTATTTTGTTTTCTTTCAATTCTTTTAAGTAATCCATGTGGGATTAAAAGACTAAAAGAAATGTTTGTTACCAAGTTTTTCTTCTTATAATATTGTGATTTTTTTTCAATTCTTATAAAGGTGTTTTTTGTATTTTGTTCTTCCTTCCATTGAGTTAAAGGTTCATGTGTGACTAAAAGGAGAAAATTAATATTAAATACAAACAAGATAGACACGTGTCTCTATCTTAACAGAATCTCTCTCTTAGTCTCTCGATCTGTTGATCTGAAACTATGTTTTTTTTTACCATGTTTCACCGAAATTTGAGCCGAAATCATTGAAATTTTGGTTTTTGGCCTGGCCGAAACCCAGCACGAAACCGAAATTACGATCCTTGGTTACAACAGAGCAAAAAAAAAATTTGTAATGGGATAGTTGGTTGTATTAACCTATAGGGCACTACACAGAAATTTATGAATAGAACTCCCATTTTTTCGAACTTAAATCATTTTTGTGACTATTGTTAGAAGGTGAAGCTTGGGTAGGTGCTTTTTCTTTATTGGACAACAGTGCTAACAACTTTGGTAGGTTTTGTTCAATAATGTTATTCCAATGCTTGTTCCATCTGTGAATAATCAAACGCACTATGCTTGGGTTTTTAATTTGACATAAATCCAAATTTCTTCTATTATTTGAAATGTGAAGTATTTATTGAAAGGTAGGTAATCATAAAATAAAAAATTTGCATTTTAGCAGGGAGATGAATAATAATATCATTTTTTTTTTGTTTTTTTATCGACAATTTTGCCATTGGTTTTCTTGTCCATTATCAAAATGGGTTTGCTGAGAGAAGACAACATTTTTCCCGAGTTGAGATTGATTGCCATTTGTTAGTGGTAGTTTATCATGTATTTTTTTTTCTTTTTTTTTTAAATAAAAAACTTTATAATGTAGGTCTTGTATTCTATCATGTTTTCTTCTTCTGATTATTGTAGTAGTTTTATTGCTGGAATTTATTTATTTATTTATATATTAATCAGCAACAGTAAATATCTTCCATCCTTTCATTCATAAATATATCTCAAACATGTACATATGATCCTGATTCATTAAACCCCATCTCACCACAAAAAAATAAAATAAAATACACTCTTTAGATTGAAAAAGAAAACAAAAGGTTAGTATAATAAATAAGATCCCCTTTACAAAATCAATCTTCAAAGAAAGAATACCAGGTTGAAGCAAAGGACTTGATACACTTAGAAAATTCTTAGTGTCTAGAACCCAATCAAAAAAGTTAGATTCAATATCCATGCAAAGTCTGTGTGCGGATTTCTTACTGGGCTACCTGTAACACCCCAACCTAGTTAGGATGTTATTTAACTTGCTTTCTTTCTTTTTGATAGGTCCTGCAAGTGATTTGTTTATATTATATACAATTGTATGGATAAATTCATGTCATATTGTAAGGATGTATATATATATATGTTAGGCTAAGTGTAAGTATAGTATATTTGTATATTAAAACTAGGGAAAATACACCCCCAATAGCATGGCTTAATGTCACCCATCCATCTTTTTATGATAATATCACTAACACCCTTTGAAGACACCTAAACGTTATTCAGACTCATAATAATTAAAAAGACTGCTTAACGGGGAGGCAGACAAAATACCTATTAGTGCTTTAGCAATAAAGGATTTATCATGCAAAAATACTTACCTTCAAAACTTCAATTTCATTTTTTTTTCTCTCAAGGCACTAAAGGGTTTTGAAAAAGATATAAAAGCTTTTTTACCCCAACACCATTCATTTTTATTTTTTTATAATTTCCTTTTTTTATTTTCACATATTCCACTTCAGGTTTTTGACGAAGAAAATGGAAATTGATTTGCAACCGTCGCCTCGCAAATTCGACGGAGCAGAAATAATAAATTGTAGGAAGGTTATTCCTTCTCGGCTTTGATAGCGAGAGCGATGGAAACATTAAAGCTGATCGACAACTAAATGAAGAAGAAATTGAAGATCCCATTGAAAATTCTTTAATGGTATCGATGGGTGGCGATTATTCTGAAATTGAGATAAAAAAAACAAGAGGTTTTTTCGGAAGAAGACAGAAGCAATCATCGATAAAAAAAAAAAGCAGATCGAACAAAGACTCCAAATGGAGGTCCTGATTTCCTAGACTCAAATGAAACCATTAATGGAGATAGCAAGTTCTCCGACCCATCCATGAGTCGAACTCCAAACAACTTCATCCCTCTTTAGTGGCATAGATTCGTGAGTTGTGGACATTATGGCTACAATGAGAACATTGTCGAGTAATGACAACTTGGCTATCGGCTACAGAAACTGCGTAGTTGCAGACAGCTACAAAAGGAGAAGTAGAAAGAGTTTGAAACATTGAATGGATAATTAATCACAAAGAAATCAGAAATTTACATCTTTTTCTTTCTAGCTACTTTAGCAGTAAAATACCTCAAAATGGATCACTCAAAAGAGTAGGACATTCTAAGTTTAGTCCACAGTTATCACTTGTGAAAAACCATTCCTAGAACGACTATATATATTTAATATTAATGTGTGATTTTATATGGCATAGTAGCGAAAAAGGAACTCTGATAACCTACACTTCTTCACAGAGATTTTTCCTATTCATTTTTTCTCACTTGTCAAAAGAAATAATAAAAAAGATTTGGTTAGTTTCATATTGTTTCATATCTTAAATCTTTCAATCTAATATATTTGAAAGAAAGTGTGTTTGGATGACAGAGAAATTGGAAGTAGAAAACTTACGGCAATGCCACAAAGCAGGTTAGAAAGAAGCTTGCATTAGCAGGAAGACCCAGTACCCAGAATAGATATAAGTGTTTGGATTTTTCTCTATGGTCTTGAACGTACTGAATAAGGTCCTACATACACTAACTTCAAATAAAAACATTTAACACTGTAAAGTAGAAATACTTCCCTGAGCTGGCTCTCACAACATGAGCCTCAGAAGGGATTCCTTCAGCCTCGGAGAGCATCATAAGAAACTTTAGCAATAAAGCCAGGAACACAATAAGTGCAAGTTGAGGTAAATAAGCTTCCAATACTGTTTTAATTTCCTCCTCCTTGACAATAGGCTTTAGAAATGGAAGTAACTTCACTAGATTATCCAGAGTAGTAAGTGCAGAGATTAACCCAATTGGAATCATGTAGAAAAATATGATCAAAGCCACAGCCACATAAATAATACTTTGTCGAATCCTTCTCCGTTGTTTTTAAACTAAAAAACAAGTAAAGTTTCAAAAGATTAAAAATTAAATTCAAAGTTTTATTTTTATTTTTATTTTTATTTTTAAGGGAAATTTAATTTGGATTTTGTTTTGAGTTGAATATGGAGATGATATAGATATAAATATGGATATGGATCATATATACCCTTTTGAAAGGGTGGTAACTTATATCTTTTGGTATGAAGAGGTATACCTATACCCCTTCGTAGTGATCATTGGAGAGAAACTTATCTTCTATAAATAGAGGATGTTGCCTCATTCCAAATCACTCAAGAACCCACTCTGTACTCTTATTCAGTTTCACATGCATTACTGAACCCACTCTGTCATCTTGACTGTTGACTTCAGCCATCGATTTTTCTAACGAGGTCCTAGATTTTGTGTGCATATATCTAAAAAAGGTTTTATCTTGGAGGTTGATTTACAGAACTCATTGCACCATAGGGGATGAATAGAATCTCAAGAACCCACTGCACCTTAGGGAGAGTGTTTTGAACACGACTCAATCCATATGTTTTCTAATATGGTTTTGCACTGTAAGTGGTTAGATCAGTTTTTATGATTTTATTATATATTATATGTTTGCATAATAGTATGATATATAATTGAGTTATATGCATGAACTTATACAAGATATTAAGTTTTAAACTATTTTATTGCTATTTGGTATTACGTTATCTCATAAAACATAATTGTAAGGTTACTCCATTTTAATTGACAGGGTTCAGGAGCTTCTGTAACTGTCCATGAGTCAGACATCTAGAATGAACAGCCTGAGCTGTAGAAACTGCAGCCGGCTGAAAAAGACAATAGCTAGGAATTGTATCTTTAGTTAAGCCCGATATGCTAGTTTCTTTTTCTTTTGTTCCAGGGGGAGTGAATAGTGTAGCCCATACCATTGCTAAGGAGGGCCTTAACCAATACAGGGGAGGTTAGTTGGCCTCTATCTACTCCATGATTGTATGATCCTCTGGTTGTCCCCTGTTCTGTTACTCAATATACTTTATTTTTACCCAAAAAAAAGAAAAAGAAAAAGACAATAGCTGCTGTTTGCTGCTTCTCTCTAACGGTGGTCTTCTGTTGATCAGATTCTAGTCTTGGGATTAGTTCATTAATCTTCTCATTGCAATAATCTATTGTGTTTACATTTTTGCCCATAAATCCAAGGAAACCAACTCTGCTTGTCAGTCGTGGTGTTCTCTGGTGTTCTTTTTGTTAGTATTTTTTTCCATTCCAATTAATGATGGCTGTTGTTATGGCAGAAAGCATTTTCAAAATTTGGATTTTATTATGGTGAGGAAGACATGGAGTATTCTAGCTTTCCAAGTGGGACTGAACGTTCTGTGAAAAAACTTGCAAGTGAGTGGTTTTGAAGAGGAAGAACCAAGAAGAAGACGCGTTGGGAAAAAATGTTGGAAATGTATATAAGCTGTGAAAGTTGAACATGTCATGCATTCACAATTATTTGAATTTTTGGAACTGTTGTTAATGTCAAGTTCATGGAATTTTAGAATTTGTATATCGAAGTTATGAATTTATGATTATTGTACATATGATGTACTTAGTGTGTGGAATATTGTAGATATTTCACAAGGAATGTATGAAAATGTGAATTATAGCAATCAATATTTTTTTTAAAGAAAGCATAAACCGTTGTTAAACATAATACTATAATCATTTACGACTGTAAATACGGTCGTAAATATAGCTTCATACGATGGTATTTAGATCCTGTTGTAAATATTAAAACAGCGAAAACTTAGTTACGACTGATTCATTCCATCGTGTATATAATATTATACTACATACATTAATAGCCGTCATATAAACATAGTTTACGATGGAAAAGTACTGCCGTATAATTATTAGCTTGAATTTGGGCCAGGTCAGGCCACGGATTGAGGCCTGAATTTAAGCATAGCCAACCCAAAACTACATGTATCCAGATTAGGGGTGCAAGTTTTATCCTAATGATCCTAATCCGTCCAGGCCCGCCCTGAACCCTGTCAGGGTTGAACCCAGCCCAAACCTTGACAGGGCTGGGTTAGGGTTTAATTTTTTATCAACCCTGGCAGGGTTGGGTTGGGTAGGGTTGACCCCCCCGTCTGGCCCGACCCTATATATATATATATATATATATATATATATATATATATATATATATATATATATATATATATATATATATATATATATATATATATATATATATATATATATATATATATATATATACTTTGGGAAGCGTTGCCGACTTTAAAAGGAGTTGAGACATTGTCTGAGAGACTGAGAATCGACTTTCGAAAAAGATTATGTGAGAATCGAAATCTCCTGAGGAATTTTCCTTGTTTTGAGTTAAATGTTTTTTATAGTTTGATTTCGACTTCATTTGCTGATCTATTAGAAAACTGTAAGAAGATTTTACTTTGTTTTGAGATATGTGTTTTCAATCTTTCTGTTGTTCTTTTACAGATTGAGTATGTTGTTTAATTTTTATTGTTTCTATTTTATTTATTGATCTTTTAGGGTTCCTTTCTGTTTTGGCTACCAATCTTGTTCATATTTTGTTCATATTTTCATCGATAGAGATTTATAATTCCCATGAGTGTTGTAATGGACAATCAAAAGCATGTTTAATGATCGATAAGAGATTTCGATTTGAGTTAAGATCAAATGAGTTTTAAATGAATTGTATAATTGATATCGTTTATCCTCTTCTTTTTTTTCCTCTCTTTTTACCTCCTCCTGAATCAGGGTTAATCAGGATTAACCCGGTCTCGTCAAGGTCAATCAGGGTAGATTAGGGTTAGGCCCAACCCTACCAGGGTCAGGGTTAGGGTTGTACATTTTCTGACCCTGGCAGGGTTGGGCTGGGTTAGGGTTAAATTTAAATAGTCAGGATTGGGGTTAGAGTTTTGAAAAACCCGACCCTGTTGCAGCCCTAAATTCCGGATTCTATATACGGTTGGCATACAATATGTATATCACCATGTATACATATATGCAAAGTTCACTGGTCTAGATATGCCGGCGAGGCCTGGACTGGCCCAGTTTAAATCATTTACACTTGAACGGAAGTTGACCAAAATATCTACAAGCCTCTTTCTTTCTGTATTTTACCACACAAAAAAAAAAAAAAAAAAAAAAATTTGCCCCTAAAGCTAGCTAAATTGTATTGAAGTGATGAATGTAGAAGCAAGCCAATCACCCGGTTAGGGGGTTTCATGAAAATCAAATTTAGAATCCCATTATTTGGACATAAAATATAAAAATGGACAGGAATGGGTTCATGGAAATAGTCTGGTAGGCTCTGATAAACCCCTACTTTCTTTCTTTAGCATACCATTGTTTGGACAATTTAGACATTAAAATTGGTCCTTTTGAGCTTGGGCTAATTCTTTGGCATGACTTGTCTTCATTAGAACCAATGTCCACACTTCTAATGGATAGACCTCTTGCCCTAATAACCAAAGCTATAATATCAAAAAAAAAATTTATAACAGATTACAAAATACATAATTTACACTATCTTTATAAAATGTATGACACAAAACGGTTAGTAAAATGCATGCATTTATTGTGAACAATGTATACAATATAAGAACTTATTGTCCTGAGGTAGTCACTTGACATTGTATTCTTACATTCTTATCTCGAGTCAAGATGTATGTTATGGTAATATGAAGTTGTCATGACGATGCAACTTCAAAAGTCAAGACTAAAACATTGGAGGAAACCAAATATATGAATTTATTGGTAAGTATACATTAAATTTTTTTTTTATATGCCTGTAAAATGAACGTATCAAGCTTGAGTTTTTGTTCCTCTAATGAAGGATAGATCATAAGTGGACAAGTTATCAAGGCACCAAGGCCGTAATGAATTCTTTGTAATTCCTAGTCCATTTATGAATCCTAGAGTAGGAAAAAAAATGGAGGTGACGGCTTTATAAAAGTCATTGGTCCAACATTTGGTTGCATATAGTTCATACGGCTACCAAGGTTTTTTTTTATTATTTTTTAATTGTTTTAAATATTTTATATATGTTTTGTCGCTTAGGTTCTTTTTGTTTCAACGTAAAATAGATGAAAATGAAAATTTTATAGTAAAATCAATTTTGCCATGAAATTTTTTCAAAAACCATGTATTTTCCAGTAAAACCTAGCTTGGGTAAAATTTTCTCTTAATTTATCCGTAAAATATACTTTGACATTTGCTCAACATTTTGTTTAGTCTGCTCACAAGCCTCAACAACGGTCCTATGGGGACCATGCCTTAAAAAATACTTTCGCTCTTCCAAAGCTTGATTCTTTCTGCAACTCACTCATACAAACCTTCTTACTATGTTATTCTCTCTGCAACTACAACTCAATTCACCGCCTGACCTGTGGATTACATTTTGTTGCCATCGATGTCTTTTTGTTGCTGTCATCGTCTTTTTGATTGAGAACTGAAATTTACTTTTTCTTGAGGATAATTTTGACGATCACTGCCTTATTCAACAATCAATCAAGGGATGTATGGCTCCATTGTAATTTCAATAATTTTATCACGTAAACTTTAAATCTCGATTAAACTCAAGGAAAAAAAATTTAAAATCTCAACAGAACCTATCTTGCACAAGAAGATAAAGCAAAAAATTTGGACCCTTTGAGATCACCTGCAATCGCCAATGCCGTGATCTTCACCAGAGAATTTAAAAAAAAAAAAAAAAAAGAAAAAAAAAAAAGAAGGAGAATAGATCAGATTCCATTGTTGAAGGTGTCTATTCTTAGATTCCATTGCTGAAGGTGTCAATTAAACTTCAATTGGTACCAAAACACTAGAAACCAGTCATTGTCTTCGTTGCCATCTGGTATGATTTCTTTTCTGATTCCACTTAAAATGATTGGTTTTTATTGTGATTTTCTATTCAGTCTTCTATTGACACAATTTGTTCTTCAGGTATGATTAAAATATTTTTGTTCTTCTCTTGTGTCAGTACGATTGAAGGTTTTTGTATTATTTTATTTATTCAGTTGGTTAGTGTTAAGTGTTCAATTCAAAAGTTCGAACTTATAAATTGAGGGACTCTCACATATATAAGGCACCTAAGGTTCTAATCTCCAAGCAATGTGAAATTATTCTCAATACTTAAGTATTAGAAGTCCATTTTGAAATCAATCTGATTTTTACTAGTTTGAGTTTCGAATATTTTCAATACTTCTCTGGTTTCCTAATTGAAAATTTTGTTTGATTATTTAGCCATATGATACATTCGTACATAACATTCGAAACACCATTATCAAGAGACCTGCTTGTTATATGCTGTTTGGCTTGTAATGATTTTTGCATCCACTGATCAGCCATTGTAAGCATTGACCATGTAATATGTGATGATGAAATCGAAACAGTATTGAGATAATTGCCCGTGGATCCCACTAAATTGTGGTATTATTTAATCTGAAAAAGTTATGCTAATATTTTTAGTCTTGTTAATTCCACTTGTTCTATAGGCTTTACCCTATCAAGTATTCAAGTGGTCCTCTTTTTCCTGTTGTTAGTTTGAGCCTCTTTTATGTTTTTGTTCTTGTAATATTATTGCTGTTGTATGTTTGTTGTCTTTATACTTTCTTATTTTGGAATCAAATTCTCACTTATCCATCAAAATAAAAAGAAAAAAAAATTGTTGCTTTCCCTGTACTATACCTAAATACAAATGCTCCCAAAAGTTTTGAAAAAAAAAGACAAATGTCCTTTATTTTGAAAAATGTTAAAATGAATTTTTTTGTATGGATAATTCTACCCTAAATATTTTATTACTTTAAAAACGTATTATCGTTAAAAGACTAGACTATTTTGTCTCTGATTAAGCACTAGCAACCTATTTTGTCTCTTGGATGCAGAAAGATGCTGGCCTTCAACTCGTCAGACGGATGAGGAGCACCGAGTTTCCTTGTACTTGGTAGGTCATCAATGATTTGGTCTCCTCCATGTGTCGGCTTTGTAGAGAAGAGGTACCTCAGCCATCCCGTTCCTAGAGATATGTTAGAACCCGTGTGGAGTTCTTGAAGATGATTCCCAAAGAAGATTATCAGCCATCCCGTTCCTAGAGATATGTTAGAACCCGTGTGGAGTTCTTGAAGATGATTCCCAAGGAAGATTATGAGTTGGCTTCAGGGCATATCCAGATCTTCAAGTGCGTCTGTGCGGCCACTGCTCTCGTTATGCTCTTCCTTTCTCCCATTAAAGGGAACAAGCAGTGTGCGGAGGAAGCAATTGGCTTATCTCACTTCACACATCGAGTTACTTCTAAAATCCGCTCATACTCTGTGTACTTCCAGCCTTCCATTGTGTTGGAATTCGGTAAGTTGCTCACCAGAACTTCTCGTGAGGATCCACTGTACATATCATGTCGAAACACTCTAGGTTCGTTGTTAGAAACCATCACGATAGCACACGAGCCCAAATACTTTGGTAACGAGAAGCCATCCGTTGTAATCCCGGAGTTTTACGCATTTGTACATGAGCTGGTGTTACGATGACAACACATGTTCTCAAAGATTACATATGAACAGTTGTGATGAATGGTCACCTGCAATCGTGCAACATGGCATCAGATGGTTATAGATGGATTACAAATGTGTAACTGTAGAGAGTACATTATAACAGAAAAGGTGTAAGAAGAATCCTGAAAACTGAATTAGTTAGGCACCAATTGGTGCATTATCATTTGTCTATAAAAGCAAAGGAATGAATAGATGGATCATCGATCAATTTAAAGTCATTTTCTCTTTCTTCTTTTACTCATTTTATTGTTCTTCTTCCTATCTGCTGGAAGTGTTACCCTCGAAGTAGCTGTTCTGTTTCAACTCTCACAACTGGCGGTGGCTGTCTGCGGGTTTAGAGTTAAGCATGAACTTGTCGCAGATCTGCATTCTTGTTGCCCTTGTGGTGAGGAATTGAAGATCAGTTGGTTGGGGATGGTGCCATGCGTATTTAAAGTCATTTTCTCTTTCTTCTTTTACTCATTTTATTGTTCTTCTTCCTATCTGCTGGAAGTGTTACCCTCGAAGTAGCTGTTCTGTTTCAACTCTCACAACTGGCGGTGGCTGTCTGCGGGTTTAGAGTTAAGCATGAACTTGTCGCAGATCTGCATTCTTGTTGCCCTTGTGGTGAGGAATTGAAGATCAGTTGGTTGGGGATGGTGCCATGCGTATTACTTTGCTTGAGGGTGGTGATAAAAGTTCATTCAATGGGATGAGATTGAATTACTCCACAATATTTTCCTTGAGTTGCTGGAAAAGATTGATTTCTGGCTGCGTAAGTAGCTGGTGAAAGTGAAGGCAGTCGACCTGTATGGTCTCAATATCTTGCTATATTGAAGGAACTGAATAGCATTTCTAAACTTTATCATGGCTCTGAAGACAAACATCGTTCTGTCATGATGTCAAGGCGGAGTTCATTATATACGCTTATTAGATACACAAAGCGAAGTGATGAGCACCGCTGGTCTCTTGAGCATAAAAATGTAACTGATTTTGAATCTAGAAGGCATTTGGCGATGATGATGTTTCTTGAGGTGAAGGATGAGTGCAAAGAACTTCACGAGATGCTCATCGACTTATGTGCAATATCTGATGGTTGGGGCTTTCGGGATTTTCCAATTAGGGTTGAACAGGGATCTGAGGGTTTGGAATGAGGTTGAGGTTACGAATGCAGGGCGGAGTTACCGCAGTGTCGGAGTTGCATGTGATGGTAAGGGCTTTACATGAAGGGTAAAAATGGTACTTTACATGAAGGGTAAAATGATCATCTTTATAAAGGATTAATTTGATCATTAAATAAAATTTGAACTCCCACCATCAATATCTAATGGAATATTCCTAACAATATAAGTCTATTTTTATTTTAATAGTGCATCTAGGGGAGGCATTTGTTTTTTTCGAAAACGTTTGGGAGCATTTGTCCTTTAAGCATAGTACAGGGGAGGCAATCGTCTTTTCTCCAGATAAAAAATATTAAAGCAAGAAAACATAATCCCTATTTTTGTTCAAATTAATGGTGAGGACTTTGGAATGGTGTCCTTCTTGAAGCACTTCATATATTATAGGAACAGGATTTGGTAGTTAAATGATTTCGTATCAGGTAAAGACTAAATGTAGTTTACAGAATTAGTTAATATATTGTGTAATGTTAACTTTTCAATGTGTTGTTTTTGTGTTTTTGACAAACTTGACTCAATTATATTTTTATTTTTCAAATGGTATGAATTCCATTGGACAAGAAGATATGATGAAACATTCAAGGGATTACTCAGGGCATTTAGGACTGAGATGCTCTGCACCCAATGGAAATGTAATTTTGGCCTTTAAGGTCCTACTCTTCACATTTTGTGGGTGATGGTTGCCTGAATTACCAGTTTTCTAGGCTTTGTGCTATAATTTCATGCTCATGGTGTATATAATGTCTTCAGAACATGATATTGTATGCTGTCAATAGGCTTTAATGGATATAGCTTTTGTGATTGCCTTCTTGACTTTCTTTCTTCAAGATTATTGAGTTCTCCATATTTATCAGTTGGTTTTCTTGCAGTTCAGTCACCTAGTGCTGCCATGAAATTGTATGCATTATGTACCTTTGTTTAATAGGTTATATATGATATATAACTGGATTTTATATTAAAAAAAAATAGAGCATATTGCGGTGTTTCCCACATATGGCCAGCCAGTGACGGTAGAAATGAATGGGTTCTACGTGTCGATTCAATCTGGATACCAAAAACCATGTTAGTAAGATGCTTTTGAAACATGCTTTTTTAACTCGTTCTCTTTCTAAAAATGCAAAATGCAGTAGTAGATTTGTAATCTCCTGGCTAGTTGAGCATCAATAATTTAATTAATATGAAAATTGAATATAACTAATGAGAAGGTAAGTATGCAATTGGACTTCTAGATTAAACACATTGGATTTGAATTGGAAATCTTATTGGATTCAAAATCAAATCACTTATTTTACTGGTATATTGGAGTATTGGAATTGAACAAAAAATTTCTTTCTTGTGTTTGGACTGAATTACAGCCGTATTATTGTCATATCTGCTGTATACATTATCTTTGAGGTGCAACTAGGGGTCAAGAAACCAGAACTCTTTAAGCAAATTTCTAAGCGTGGGCTGAAGTTTTTTCAGTTTGTAGGTTGTACCCATAAATCCTAGCTTGAGGTTGGGCCAGGCCAGGCCACGTATTGAGGCCTGAATTTAAGCCTAGCCCAATCCAAACTACATGTATGCATATACGGTAGGCATGCCATGCATACCATATAGCACCATCTATTTATACATACACAAAGTTCATCGGTCTAGATATGCTGGCAAGGTCCGGCCCGGTTCAGTTTTACATCATTTACGCTTAAACAATAGTTGACCAAAATATCCACAAACCTCTTTCCTTACGTGTTTTACAAAAAAATAAATAAAAAAATAAAAATTTTACCCAAAAATGCCCCTAAAGGCAGCTAAATTGTATGTCAGTGACCTTTGTAGAGGCTAATCACCTGGTTAAAGGGTTTCATGGAAATCAATTTGGAATCCCATTATTTGGACATAAAATATAAAAAAATGGACAGGAATTGGACTCATGGAAATAGTCTGGTAGGCCCTGATAAACCCTTTTCTTTCTTTCTCTAGTAAACCACCATTTGGACTATTTAGACCTTAAAATTGATGATCCTTTTGAGCTTGGCCAATTCTTTGGCATGACTCTTCTTCATTAGAACCAATTTTCACACTTCTAATGGATAGACCTCTCGCCCTAGTAGCCAATGCTATAATATCAATATTTTTTTTAATAATAGATTACAAAAGACATAGAATTTGCGTTACCTTTATAAGATGCATGATACAAAATGGTTAGTAAAATGCATGTATTTATTGTGAACAATACATACAATATAAGAACTTATTGCCCTAAAGTGGCCACTTGACATTGTTTTTTTATTTTTTTTTATGTTTTTGTCTCAAGTCAAGATGTATGTTATGGTAATATGAAATAGTCATGACGATGCAACTTCAAACTTCAAAATAAAAACATTGGAGAAAACCAAATATATGAACAAAGTCTTGAGATTTGGTCCTTTAATAAGGGATAGATGATAAGTGTACAAGTTATCAAGGTACTGAAAGGCTCAATGAATTCTTTCATAAATCCTATTCCATTTATGAACCTTACTGTTGGAAAAAATAGAGGTGACGGTTATATAAGAGTACTTGGTCCAACATTTGGTTGCATATTGATATTGTCTTTAGGATTGAACATTCGTTGCTGGTGACATGTATAGTTTCATATGGCTACAAGGTTCGCAAAATTTTCAGGGTATGCATTCCAATCTCCATGTGTAGGAGGTTGAAAAACTTCTATTAGTGTCAACCGAACGGCCACCATGACCAATTGGAACAAACATTTGCAGAGGTGGCTGATCATACCCAGATTTTCAATCTGAGGTTCATGTAAAAATAATACAAGACAAGCAAATGTTCTCGTTAACTTGGGATTGGCTGTGCAAATAAAACATTAAAGAAAAGAGATAGCATTGATGGTTGATGATGAGATAAAGGAATGGAAAATGTGGGTACACTATTTGGTCAAACACTATGCTTGAATCCCGCTTTCTGATGATGCATTAGCGCATTTTTTTATAGAAAAAGTTAAGGCTTACCAACCCATTGAATTTTGAGAACAAATTGATTATTGAAAAATAATACTACAACGTTAAAAAGTGGTCACAAAATGAATCTAGGGTTTGAATTTATCAGCAAAATATGGGAACTGAAATCTCAAATAATTAATATTTTATCTAGTTTTCAATAAGATTATTATGCCAAACAACCAAATTCATAGAAAAAAATGAGTTTTGAAAATATAAATTAGGCTTAAATAAAGACTAAAAATCCACTCAGCTGGAGTCTCTAATTTAAAATCCATGTTTATAAGACAATTCATCATGCGTATTTGGTAACATCATATCATAATAAACTGACAATGGATATTAATTGGAAAAAAGGTTTATTCATCAAAATAAAATAAATTTAATTTTCCATACATAAACTACTTGGGCTACACTACTTATCCTGGCATCTGACACTTGCGATTACTTCCACTAGATCATCTGAACCCATGTATATAATTAAATCACATAATTACTAATTAAGTAATGCAAATCCGGTCCCAAACTAGAACTGGACAGAGATTATAAACCAGGATTTCCATAATAGAAAAATATAACAATTTAAAGAGAAATTATATAACAGAAAGCTGAAGACTTAAAAGGCCGGGCCTGATGACTGAATCAAGGGTTCAATATAAATAACTCTAATGATCTGGAGAAGATTTCAACAATCTGAGTACTAGAGGATGTTGATGTTGTGTAGGGTTCTCCAACATCAAATAAGACACGAGCGAGACCTTCCTTCTCCCCAATTGAAGAGACCAAGGTTCATAACTCAAAACATGCATGGAATCCATAGGAATCAGAAATTTAGAAAATTCCTTGTCAACAATAAGGGTATTAAACGGTTTATAATTGGTTTAACAGTCTGGTTTGGTGTGGTGCAGTGTATAAAAGGGTAAAATTAAAACCAAATCGATTAACTAAACTGTTTCAAAATTAAAACCGGAACTGATTAGTAATTGATTTTGGTCTATCGGTTTTTAAACGGTTTCTCATTAATTGGTTTTGTTTGTGGTTTATGAACGATTTAACACATCGATTATTAATCGATTTTCATGAAAAAATGAAAAGGTTCAAATGAGAACGAGAGAGTCGAGATTCGAGAGTGTGAGACTTGCTATGCGTAATCACTAATGCTTATTTTAGGTTTTTCCGTTTAGGTTTTATAGTTTAGGCTTTTGGGAATTGAGGTTGGGTCTTGAGGCAGTAATATATTAATTGGGATTGGATCATTGAGGAAATAATATATTAATTGAGGTTGGGCCAATGAAATTGGGGTTGGGGTGTTGGGGAAATAAAATATTAAATTATTAAATGTTATTTAACTTGCTTTCTTTCTTTTTGATAGGTGAAGCAAGTGATTTGTTTATATTATGTACAATTGTATGGATAAATTCATGTCATATTGTAAAGATGAATATATGTTAGGCTAAGTGTAAGTATAGTATATTTGTATATTAAACTAGGGAAAATATCAACCACATCCCTAGTAGCATGGCTTAATCTCATCCACCCATTTTTTCGTGATAATATCACTAACACCTCTTGAAGACACCTAAACGTTATTCAGACTCATATAATAATTAAAAAGATTTTTTTATCTCAACACCATTCATTTTTATTTTTTTTATAATTTTCTTTTTTTTATTTTCACATATTCCACATCAGGTTTTTGAAGAAGAAAACAGAAATCGATAAAAAAAAAAAAAAAAAAAGCAGATCGAACAAAGAATCCAGATGGAGGTCTTGATTTCCTAGACTCGAATGAAACCGTTAACGGAGATAGTAAGTTCTCCGACCCATCCGTGAGTCGAACACCGAACAACTTCATCCCTCTTTCGTGGAATAGAATCGTGAGTTGTTGCCATTATGGCTACAATGAGAACATTGTTGAGTCATGGCAACTCGGCTATCGGCTACAGAAACTGCGTGGTTGCAGACAGCTACAGAATGAAAGGTATAGAGAGTTTGAAACATTGAATGGATAATTAATCACAAAGAAATCAGAAATTTACATCTTTTTCTTTCTAACTACTTTATCACTAAAATACCTCAAAATGGATTATCACTAAAATACCTCAAAATGGATCACTCAAAAGAGTACGACGTTTGAAGTTTAGTCCACAGTTATCACTTGTGAAAAACCGTTCCTAAAATGACTATATATTTAATATTAATGTGTGATTTTATATGGTATAGGAGCAAAAAAGGAACTCTGATAATCTAAAATTCTTCATAGAGATTTTTCCTATTCATTTTTTCTCACTTCTCAAAAAAAAAAAAAATTATAAAAAGATTTGGTTGGAAATAGAAAGATTGACTAGTTTATTATTCGCTTCATTATTTGAGTCATTTGGATTTTATTACTTTGGAAAAATTACATGTACTAACTCTAAACTATGGACTAATTATACCTACTATCTTTTAATTTCTGACAATTACACATTCCATCCCTAATTTCAGAAAAATTTAACAAAAAAATCCATTCCATCTTAGAAATAGGAGAATGTGATCTCCATTCATAGGAACTTTTGTCCATGGAATAATCTGATGGGTAAATCACTCTCCCAAAATAGCCCGAAAACCAAAAATTCCAAAGTGATCCGTAGACATATAAATTTTCAGGGTAATTCTCCATGTCGGGCCTCGGATTGAGGCCACTAAGTTTAGGGTAACACTTCAAAATTTGTAGGCTTGGATTGGAGTTTTTCAGTTTGTAAAATGAGCCCATAAATCCTAGCTTGAGATTGGGCCAAGTCAGGCCTCGGATTGAGGCCTGAATTTTAGCTAGCCCGACTGGAAACTACATGATGCATATACGGTTAACATGCCATATATATATATATATATATATATATATATATATATATATATATATATATATATATATATATATATATATTTTTTTTTTTTTTTTTCTTTTTTTTTTCCATCGGTCTAGATATGCCTGTTAGGCCCGGCTTGGCTTAGTTCAACATTATTTACACTTGAACCAAAGTTGACCAAAATATCTACGATTCTACAAGCTTCTTCCCTTATGTATCAATTTCTCTTTCATAAAAGATTAAAAAAGACATAGAATTTACATTACCTTTATAAGATGTATGACACAAAATGGTTAGTAAAATGCATGTATTTGTTGTGAATAATATATACAATATAAGAACTTACTGTCTTGAGGTGATCACTTGACATTTTTTTTCTACATACTTATCTCGAGCGAGATATATGTTATTATAGTAATATGAAATAGTTATGATGATGCATCTTCAAACGTGAATACTAGGACATTGGAGGAAATCAAATATATGAATTTATTGGTAAATGTATATTCACCATATGTCTGTAAATTTTTTTTTGGATAGGTAATAGGCCCGTAAAATTAGTAAAGAATTGAATTCTGATCGTTTAATACAGTATAGATGACAAGTTGACAAGTTATAAGGGCAACGAACAACAAATGAATTCTGCATAAATCCTGATCCATTTATGAACCCTGGAGCTAGAAAAAATGGTGGTAACGACTTTATAAAAGCGTTTGGTCCAACATTTGGTTGCTTATTAATATGGTCTTTAGAACTGAATGCTCCCACTGTTGGTGCCATGTTTAGTTAATACAACCACTCGGTTCCTATATGTTAAGTCGCCTATTTGCAAAATTTCCAGTCTATGCATTCCCATCTACACGTGGAGGAGGCTGAAAACTTCTATTAGCATCAACTGAACCAAAATAATAAGGTGGAAATGGTGGATAAGGTTGGTAAGCATACATGTGAACAAGAATGCGTGGTACAAGTATAATAAGAAAAACAACTGGCATTATTGATGGTTGGTGATAATGTGTACCAACTGGAAATGGAGGGACACCATTTGGACGAACATTACACTTAGATTCAGTTTTCTAATGATGCACTGAGAAATGATACTATGATATGGGAATGGAAGAAAAATGAATCTAGAGTTTGAATTTATCAACAAAATATGGGAATGTAATCTCAACACAGGTCCTGAATAATTAATTTTACCCTGTTTTTAGTAAGATAATTATGCCAAACAACAAATTTCATAGGAAAAACATGAATTTTGAGACAAGCATATAAATTGGGTTAAATAAAGACTAATAATCCACTTAAATGCGACTCTTCTTATTGTTTTGGGGCCACTCATAAGGGTGTTAAATGTTATTTCTTTTTTGCTATAGGTGCAAGTGAAATGGTTATCGTTTAACCTGGAATGACCTAGTTCTTGCGGTTGTGGGGTCAGTATAGATTTACGAAACTAGTCAGGCCAAAGGTCTGGATACCCATTGCTGTTACCAAAAACCCAAAAAAAAAAAATTAATAAATAAAAAATAAATTCCTCTTAAATGGAGCCTCTCATTTGAAATCCATGTTTATAAGATAATTCATGCTTATTTGCTAACACCACATCATAATAAACCGATAACGGATGCATCCAACATGGCATTATTAATTGGAGAAAAGGTTTATTCATAAAAATAAAACAAATTTAATTTTCTATATATGAACTACTTGGGATACGCTACTCATCTTGCAATCTGATACTTTGAATTACTTCCACTAGATCATCTGTACCTATGTATATATTATATCATATAATTGCTAATTAATCCAAATGCAGTCCCAAATTAGAACTGGACGGAGACTAGAAACCAGGATTTGCAGAACAAAAAAATATAACAATTTAAAGAGAAATTATATAACAGAAAGCTGAAGACTTAGAAAGGCCTGATGACTAAATCAAGTGTTCATATAAATACCTCTAATGATCTGGAGAAGATTTGAGCAATCTAAAGTACTAGAAGATGTTGATGTTGTGTAAGGTTCTCCAATCAAATAAGATACGAGCGAGAACTTCCATTTCACCAATTGGAGAGTCCAAGGTTCATAGATTTAGAAAAAAAATCAACTACCCCCCATAATAGTTTCGAAACATCACCTACCATCCATACCTTTTAAAAATAGCTGACAAATGAGACGGAAATCAACGTTAGACATTTTTATCCTTTTTGTTTTTAATTGGAAAATTTTAAAAGCTAGTAAAATTACTAATATAACTCTCATCTTTCCTTTCCTCTCCCTCCCTCATCGTTCTCCCCTCTTGTGTAGCCATCGCATTTAGGGCATCTGAACCACGGGGTCTGGCCGGAGAAAGCAGAGAAGAAGACAAAGACAACAATGAAGAAGTGCTTTTAAGGCTCTTGCAGGTAGTTCTCGAAGGCAAAGATGAGAAAGCGAGGAGGGAGATGAAAGGTTTGGTCTCCAAAATGCTACGGGAGAACTCATTCCAGAATGACCTCAGTAAGGAGTCTCTATACTCTACGTTTGACGGATGTCTGCGACTCCTTCGCGAGCATTTCTTCAGGGCAGCGTCATCGGACCTACATGACGCTGGTCAGATTGCACGGCAAGCCGATAACTTGCACTGGATTCTGCATATTCTAATCGATCGCCAGATCGCAGATGACTTTTTGAAGACGTGGGCGTCTCAAGGGGATTTGTTGGAGGCCTACTCTAGGGTTCTTGCGGTTCATCACTACAAGGTGAGCAGGGTCACTGCAAGGCTCTTCGTTGGGATTGGGGAAAGACAACTCTTGGCCTCCAAGGAGGTGAGATGCTTGCTCTTGCAGAAATGGTTGGAACATTTTTACGAAGATTTCGGGTGGATGAGGAGGGTATCGAAGGGCCTCAATCGGCATCTGATTGAGGATGGCCTCAGCAACACGATCCTCACCTTGCCTTTGCCCTTGCACCAGGAGATTCGGTTGTCCTGGTTCAATCGATTTCTCAATTCCGGTGAGGATTGGCCTAATATACACAGAGGATTCAAGGTTTGTTGGAGGAGGGCTTTATGGAAACGAAATGGCGGGCCTCAACGACCTCCACAACTCCGAATTGCCGCTGCCTCTTCGGATCACTCCTGAAAGAGAAAAAAAAATTGAAACTCATTTATTGTATATGAAACAAAGGAAAACAGAGGAGTTTTTGTCGATTTGCTAAGATAAAGGAAACTGCAAGATTGTGTAGGCAAAAGAGAGACGATTGGGCTGCAGATATACAACGAGAAGGAGGACGGCTCACATCCAAGATTATCCTTGCAGCTTCCGAGGAGTCTGTCCCAGTCTCAATACAGTCAGAAGGAAGAGGAGGGTAGATCTGGAGAAGAAGTTAGAGATTTGGGGTATTACCCTCCTTAAGTGAAGGAGGTAAAAACGTCTTTCAACATATCTTTTAGGGTATTATTGTCTAACTCAAACTCATTTTTGGATGACATCAGCAACTAACGGGATTCGCTAAACGGAATGGATCTATTTAATTAATGGTGGCAAACGTTCGGATGATAGTTTATATTTTTTGAAAGGTATAGGTGGTAGGTGATGTTTCGAAACTATTATGGGGGGTAGCTGATTTTTTTTCTTCAAAACATTCATGAACCAGCAACTTAAAAAATTCCTTCTCAACAACTTCTTAGATTCCGTAAATAGTTCCTTAATTAAAACTCATGAACAATGATGTTTTTAAGCAGGGACACTAGCAAATATAGCACAAATCAGAACATCTTGAAATAGTCCAAAATGGCACCTAAAGCCAGTTAAATTGTATGTAATATCGATCTATGTTTATTTATTATTATTATTTTCTTTTTTCTGGGTAGAAATCGGTAGATGCAAGAATCGCCTTGTTAAGGAATTTCCTACAAATCAAACTTGGAACCCTTTGATTTAGACATAAAATATAAAAATAGGCAGGAATGGGCTCATGGAAATAGGCCGGTAGACCATATTAAACGCTTACTAATAAAACTGATCCTTTCAGGCTTGGGCCCATTCTTTGGCATGGCCCTCCTTGTTTGACCCAATGTCTACACACGTAATGGATAGACCTCTTGCCAAGTAGTAGCAGCCAATGCTATAATTTCAATTTTTTTTTTATAATAGATAACAAATAACATAGGAATTACATTACCTCTATAGATGCATGACACAAAACAGTTAATAAAACACATGTATTTGTTATGAACAATGTATATAATATAAGAACATAGTGCCCTAAGGTGGTCACTTAACATCGCTTTTCTACATTCCTATCTCTAATAGAAATAGTTATGCCAATACAATTTCAAATTTCAAGACTAAGACATTGGAGGTAACCAAACATATAAATTTATTGGTAAGTGTACATTTAAGCCTGTAAAATTACCTTTTATTTTTTAAATCATAAAAACAATGTTTTTTTCCTTTTAATCTGATTAAGTTTAGAATGTGTAAGCATATAGATTATATTTTATTTGTTAGAAATGGAATTTGTGATATCCTTGTTGATACGGCCTCAAACATTAATTTCGACAACAAAAAATAATGTAATGAGATGGTTGTATAAACCTATAGTGCTAGACGTTTTTCCTATTTTTCAAATGGAAATCATTTCTGTGACTATCGTTAGACGGGCAAGCTTGGGTAGTGGACTTTTTTTTTATTGGACAACATTGTTTTTGAGCCATCCTTTAAGGAGTACTATGACTTTAGTAAGGATCAATTTTGGTAGGCTTTCTTCATACACAATATGCTTGGATTTTTCTTATAAATCGAAGTTTTTTTCTATTATTTGAAATTTGAGGTATTTATGGAAAGGTAGTTAAACATAAAATTAAAATTTTGCAAGCTACTTTATCATGACTTGTTGAATAGAAAAACTTTATAACGTGGATCCTCCTTTAAGTTTTGTATTAATCTACCATGTTTTCTTCTCTATAGTGGAATTGTTGATTGTTGGAGATTATTTATTTATTTATTTACATTAACGAAAATAAATATCTTTCATTCTTGCACCAAAAAAGATACATCTTCTATTTTTCGTTAATTTATTTCAACATATAAATATATTCCGGATGATCCCTTAAATCCCGCCTCCATCACAAAAAATAAAATAAAATACCCTTTTTAAAAGGAAAAAGAAAACAACAAAATTAATATAATAAATAAGATTCTTTTACAAATCAATTGTCAAAAGAAAAAAAATACCAGATTGAAGCAAAGGACTCCTACACACACCTATAAAATTCTTGATCCCTAGAGCCCAATCTAAAAAGTTAGAGCTTATATAAACTAGTCTCTTGAAAAAGTTCATTTATTTTTTATTTCATTTTTGTCATTAACTTTTTATATCATACGAATATTTATTAATTGTTTAATTTATATTTATAGGTAAAACTTAAAAAGAAATCTTAATATGGAAAATCCCTCACAAATGGCAGAGAGAAGGAATGGTAATAGATTTATATATCAAGAAGATCTCTTGACATGTGGGATAGAAGGTAGAGAAGGAAATTGTGATTCACCCAACTCATCATAAAAGCACATCTGTTCTACAATAGACATGGATGCAAAAAAGGATTTTCAAGCTTAGAATTTTTTTCCCTTAACAGTCTGATCAATTGAAGCTGTTGCAGTTCCATTATTAACTCGTTTACATTGTGTACTTCTCTCATAGGAAAATACGTTACCCTGGTTTTTTTTTTTTTTTTTGTGGAATCCAAACTTACCATCATTATGGAAAAAAAAAATGGAGAAGCATATAATGAAAGTTATGAAATCATAAAAATAAATAAATTAATTGATAAAAATTTAACTCAAACCTACTTCAGAAGAAAATAACTCTCAAGTATCTGTTTGAACCCTAGCTTTTGCCCGAGAACCTACCATGTAGATAGTTGATCAAGGCCACCAAATTAAAGAAGAGTTCATATTGGAGGATTTGCCTCTAGTCTAGGTGAATGATCTTCCAAAACCAAGAGTTTAGACGCCCCTTTGCTAAAACAACCAAGCAAGGGTACAATAGGATCCAAATCGTCTCATCCCTGATATTCGGGAGGCGTGGCAGCGACCCCACTGGATGGTCACCATGTGGGGATCGGATTCATCCGACCCCTCCGTTCGAGCCGACACTCTCTTGTCGGCTCGGCTTGTCGGCTCGAACGGAGGGGTCGGATTCATCCGACCTCCACATGGCGACCATCCAGTGGGGTCGCCGCCACGCCTCCCGAATCTCAGGGATGAGACGATTTGAATCCGGGTACAATAGGGCACCAAAAGGAATTGTTTCCCTAGACTAGCTAGTCTCTGAACACCACCAACCTATACTAGAGGTCCAATGCTGGATTTTATTCCTCTCATGCCTCTTATGCCTACATGAGGATATCCAATGACTGTAGTTTATTGTGAGTACATACCAATGTATTGGTATACGTGTACAATGGATAGTAGCTACTGGATTTCCTCATACCGACATGAAAGACATGAGAGGATTTGAATCCATCTAATACTTCCTCTGAAACAACCCTATTAGATCAACTTGGTGACACTCACTAGTCACTAAGCAAGGGAGACCAAGGGGCAAATAAAGGAGGAATTAAAGAGAAGCAATAGTATAACCAGACGTATTTACCCAAAAAAAATAGTATAACCAGACGTGCGGAGTCAACTTTGAGTCTCTAGTCACTTAGGCCAATTTCCATTGTGGTGTCCCAGAAAGGGTCATGGTTGGACGAGTAATGAACAACCCGAATTATGGCAGGATCAAATCATAGTAAAGATCAGGAGAGATTTTCTCTCCTAGATACTCACTGAATCTCACGAGGAGGGGGCTCTCTGCTCTTTGTGCACCAGCACAGACCTACTACTAGTATCAACCGAACCAGCACGACCAGGTGGATCAAAAGCTTACATGGGTCGATGATCACACCCATATTTTATCTTTTACAAATCTGAGGTTCTATTAACGGGGATGTGCGTGCGGTACAATTAAAACAGTAAAGAGTTGATGATGAGGTAAAGGAACTGGAAATGTAGGTACACCATTTGGACAAATATTACCCATGTAATTTTGAAGATCCCATTGATTGCTGGAAATGATATATGTCAAAAAGTGGGCAAGAAATGAATCTAGAATTTGAATTTATGAACAAAATATGGGAATTGGAATCTCAAATAAATAATATTTTATTTTATTTTATTTTATTTTATTTGGTAAAAAATATTTCATCTTATTTTCAGTAAAATTATTATGTCAAACAACCAATTTCATAGGAAAAACATGGCTTTAGAAACAAGCATATAAATTGGGCATAAATAAAGACTAATAATCCACTCAGATGGAGCCTCTAATTTTAAATCCATGTTTATAAGAATTTGCTAACACCACATTATAATAAACTGACAATGGATATTAATTGGAGTTTATTCATCAAAATAAAATAACCTTCATTTTCCATACATAAACTACTTGGGCTACACTAGATCATCTGCACCATGTATATAATTAAATCATAGAATTACTAATTACGTATCCAGTCCCAAAATAGAACAAGACAGGGACTAGGAACCAGGGTTTCCGAAACAGTGAACAATATAACAACTTAAATAAAAATTATATAACAGAAAGCTGAAGACTTAGAAACGTCTGATGACTAAATCAAGTGTTCCATATAAATAACTCTAATGATCTAGAGAAGATTTCAACAATTTGAGTACAAGAAGATGTTGGTGTCGTGTAAGGTTCTTCAACATCAAATAAGACACGAGCTAGAACTTCCGTTTCACCAATTGGAGAATCCAAGGTTCAAAACATGCATAGAATCCATACGAACCAGCAACTTAGAAAATTCCTTGTCAACCACTTCTAAATTCCATAAATAGTTGCTCAAAGCTCATGAATAATGATTTTTGTTTAAGTGGGACACCAGCAAATATAGCACAAATAAGAATATTTTGAAATAGTCAAAAAAATGCACCTAAAGCCAGCTAAATTGTATGTAATCGACCTATGTTTTTATTTTGGGTATATTACGGGTACTTTCCTTCTAGTTTGATCTAATATTAAGTACACCCTAAACCTTTTGAACAATTACAAAGACACCCCCTAAAATCCTAATAAATAACAAAAACACCAATGCCATTAGTTATTTCCATTATTTGATGACATAAACACAAGTTTAAGCCTTTAATACCTAAAATCACCCTACCTTTCCCCTTTTATCTTCCCTACCATGGGTTCTACTGAAAACTAGATGTGAAGCTCACCCAGTTAATTCGATCCTGAATCCATCTTTGTTAGATCCATCACCTCCAGTTACGAATACGACGTCGACTCCAATGATGAGATTCAACTCGCTGACGAATCCCCTTGGAGTAGAGGCATTTTGGATATTAAAGGTTTAAGCTTGTGATTATATCGTCAACTAACACAGAAAGTAACTAACGGCGTAGGTGTTTATGTTATTTATTTGGATTTTAGGGGTGTCTTTATAATTGTTAAGGTTTAAGCTTGTGATTATGTCCTCAGCTAACACAGAAAGTAACTAATGACGTAGGTGTTTATGTTATTTATTTGGATTTTAGGGATGTCTTTGTAATTGCTCAAAATTTTGGGATGTATCTAATATTCGATCAAACTAGAGGGGAGGTATCCATAATTTACCCTTTTATTTTATTTTATGTAGAAATCGACCTATATAGATGCAAGCTGAATAACCTTGTTAAGGAGTTTCCTAGAAATCAAATAAGTAACCCTTCCATTTAGACATAAAATATAAAAATGGGCAGGAATGGACTCATGGATATAGGCCGATGGACCATATTAAACCCTTACTTTCTTCATTCCAATAAAACCGAACTTTTCGGGCTACGGCCCATTCTTTGAAATGGACCCCTCCTTGTTAGACCCAATGTATATGCACGTAACAGATAGATCTCTTGCCAAGTAGCAGCAAATGGTATAATTTCAATATTTTTTTTTTCATAATAGATAACAAATAACGTAGAAATTTCATTATCTATATAAGATGCATGACACCAAACAGTTAGTAAAGTACATGCATTTGTTGTGAACATGTATATAATGTAAGAACATATATAATGCTTTAAGGAGGTCACTTGACATTGTTTTTCTATTTCCATTTCAAGCGAGATACATATTGTTATAGTAACAAAAAATATTGCAATTTCAAGACTAAAACATTGGAAGAAACCAAACATATGAATTTATTTGTAAGTGTACATCTATCATAGGCCTGTAAAATTAACTTTTATTTTTTTAAATCATAAAAATAATGTTTTTCTTTTTTCTTTTAATCTGATTAAGTTTGGAATGTGTAAGCATATAGATTATATTTTATTTGCTAGAAATGGAAAATTTGTGATATCTTTGTTGATACGGCCTCAAACATTAATTTCGACCCAAAACAAAATGTCATGGGATAGTTGGTTGTATTAACCTATACTACTCGACACGTTTTTCCTATTTTTCATATAGAAATCATTTCTGTGACTATTGTTAGAAGGCAAGCTTGGGTAGTAAACTTTTTCTTTTATTGAACAACATTGCTGTTAAACCATCCTTTAGGGAGCACTATGACTTAAGTAGGGATCAACTTTGGTAGGCTTTGTTCAACAAAATTATTCCAATGCCTATTCTGTGGATAATGATATACACTATATTTGGACTTTTCTTATAAATCCAAATTTTCTCCTATTATTTGAAATTTGAGGTATTTATGGAAAGTTAGATTATCATAAAATTAAATTTTTACAATTTTTCATGGGAGATGAATAATAATTATCATATTTTTTTTTGTTTGTTTTACCCGTAATTTTTTCATTTCGTTTCTTATCCCATTATCAAAATGGTTTGCTGAGAAAACATTTTTCACATTGTCTTTATATGTACATCCTCCTTTAGGTTTTGTATTCTACCATGTTTCCTTCTGTAGTGGATTCTTTTTTCTTTTTCTTTTTTTGATAATTTGATCATTTTATTATTCAAGATAAAAAATGAGGATAAAGGGAAGAGGAAAGAACACATAACAACACCACTCAACTGCCAGAATGGACCAGCCCTGAAACAACCACTAACCCAATCGCCAGAATGGACCAGCCCTAAAACAACCACTAATCCCTTATAGACAAGCACATTCCCATTGACAGAGAACCAAGCAAACCATTGAGGGTTTGGGGCCTTCATGTGCTAGATCTTCACAAATAATCCAATTCATAAGAAGATTCCTGTATGCTTCACATATTTTGTAGTAACCTGCATTCTTCACATATTTTGTAGTAACCTGATACTTACCCTCTTAACTCCTTGGTAGGGGTTGAAGTGATAAGATTGTTTTACTAAGGTTTTTATTTTCAAGAATAAAAATAAAAGATATTTTAGCATCAGGAATCGTAAGTAGCTTGTTTAGAATTGATGAAAGCACCAAAAAAGTGCTTTTTTTTTATATTTCTTTTCATTATTTTAAAGGGTAGGCTAAAGCTGAACCAATAGCATTATTTCATTCTTGATTGTTTTCTTTCTACTTCCTCCCCGTTTTTGTTTTAGGAAGAATTATAAGAAATATAAATTACTTTTCTGAACTGGGATTGGTATTTAAGGCTTATAATTACTATCGAAGATTTCTAATTTTTTTATATTTAAATTGTTTTATTAGAAAAAAGAAGAAAAAAAAAAAAGGTAACACAGTAATTTCAGAAGGAAGTGTGAAATCTGTAACCTTCCAAAAGAAAAGGGAGAGCCTCAACAACTCAAAATACAAATTCCAAAATACCCCAAGATGGGAAAGAAAGAAAAAAAAAAACCCAAAATAGACAACAAGTAATTCCAGGGCCCAAGGTTCTTGAATCCACGTCCTCTCCTCCCAAGTGTTTCTGGAGGAGAGGGGGCGCCTCCATTAGATGGACGACACCTGAGGCTCTGGTGAATCCGAACCCTCCATCTCAGCCGGTAAAGTATTGTCAACTAGGATGGAGGGCTCGAATTCACCCGAGCCCCAAGTGTCGTCCATCAGAAAGGGGTGCCCCTCTCTTCCCGAAACACTTGGAGGAGAGGATTTGGATACCAAGGCAACAGCTCGAAGGATTCGGGAGACTGCTGGAAAAGTGACCACACAGAGATCCGTGCATAGATCGGAAACACTCGGACTGTACTTTGATTTGAGAGCTCCTCTTCAAGACAAGAGATTTACCGTATGGCAATCCATTACTAACTCCATTGAATCCAGAACCCTTAATGGATTGTATACTTCTTGCTCCCCTTCACTTCCTGAATTATTCTCCAATAGAGATTTAGTATGGTAGTATGGTCATACCTAGCTAGGGTCATGAAGAGGAGATGAGGTCTCATTCTTATCCTAGACAATTTATCATCACTTTGACCTTTGATAGACACTTCATTATTTCCTTGGAGAGTCCTTGAGGTAAACCAAATCTTCTCAGGGAATAAAATCACATCCGGATGCTCCACAGGACCAAGTTGAGAGCAGAGCCATTGACCAATCCCTCTTTTCTCAGAATAATAAATCTATTATGCTTTTGACCACCTATCAGATTCTCCACCTGCTTATCAAAATTTTGCCTCAATTCTTTCATGCAACAAAGCCTTTTCCCAATTCGTGCAAGCTCCATTTAACTTCCCTTTCATCCCTCTGCATAATTCAAAATATTGCTAAAAAAGTCTCCCTCGTTTGCTGGCTGAAACTCATCATTGTTCTCCATCCTCATCTTCTTAGAGGACCACCCTCTGGTGGATCCACATCCTCTCCCGCTTGAGTTTGGGCAGGAGGGTTGGCGGCTCGAATGGATGACCGTCACTGGCTCTCGGGTGAATCCGAGCCCTCCATCAGAGCCGACACCCCTGTCAGCTCAGCTTATCGGCTGAGGTGTCGGCTCAGATGGAGGGCTCAGATTCACCTGAGAGCCAGGTGGCGGCCATCCATCCAAGCCGCCAACTCTCCTGCCCAAACTCAGGCGGGAGAGGATTTCTATACCCCTCTGGCCCTCGTTTGCAGGTTGAAACTCATCATTGTCCTCCATCCTCATCTTCGTAAAGGACCCTCTTGCCCCCTTTTCCAACTGTTTTCCGGCAGCACGCAGATCCATCATGACCATACCTATAGGCTATAGCACCTCGCTCCGCCTTCTAGACTTCTAAAGGAACATCCGGCCTGGAAGATTTATCCATAAAGGGATGGAGTTAAGTCTGGCCTTATCAACTTGCTAGCATCTCTCCCACTGACTAAGAAAATCAGTCTTTCCCCACATTAAAATGACCTTTATACAGCAGGCTCGATCATCTTCACCTGAGAACTTAAAAACAAATCCACCATTAAAAAGCAAAAAAGTTTCAACAATCCCCCGCACCTCCATTAATGTTTCAGGGAGGACTTGACAAACGTAGAGGGTACCCTTCCACCACTTCAGTGGAACATTTCCCCACTTGGGACTCCCCCCTCCGCACTGTAGCAACATACTTCAGGTTCAGCTTAATATCTTGAGCAGGGTTATCCCCTCCAAAGAGTTTGTGTTTCCACAGCAGAGATTCTGAAAAGAAGTAACTGAGCTATCAAGTCCATAGGCTGAGGAGAGATCCCCCCCAAGGTACCTTCAGAAGAAGAAGACAGATCCCAACATCAGGGCACCCTGGAGACACCATCTCCTTCAGATTTGAAAGATCATGAAGCAAAACAAAAGTTTTCTCTAGCAAATCCGGATGAGAAGAGGAAATAACACTCATATTTAAAGAGAACAGATTTAAGTACGGAAATTGCTTCCTTGATATCTCCTTTAGCAAAAGCAAGCCACCATGCTTGACTCAAGAGTGTTTTCAAAAATATCAAGCACTTAGATTCCTTTCCACCGTTAGAACCAGAACCCAAATTTCTAATGTTACTCTTCCAACTAAGAAGGGTCCATTTGTTCAGAGCTGAACAACAAAAGAAACGCAAGCAACATCTTTATCTTTCGCTGCAACTGCAATTACAATTTCCAACTTCAACTCATGTTGGCACTGGACTGGGCTTCCTCTGTCTCTGCTACCTTCAGTCCTCGATCTTTTAGTCATAATGTGTTTCCAATTTCAGGGGTGAAGATACTCATAAAATCTTCACTGGCCTCCTTCACTTAATTTCGGAAGACAAAGGAAATCGATGTCTTTATTAACAGTAAAAATTTGTGGACTGGAGAAGCGATTGGCCAAGCCTTCAATAGAGTGATCTAGGGGTATGTAACTGAGCTGTGAGGACACTTTTATTTATTTATTTATTTTTTAATGTTAGAGTTATTGAGGCTCTGTTCGTTTTGCTGTAGTAAATTTTGTGCAAATTATATTTTACATGAAATTTTTTTTTCCAGTAAAATTTTACAATTTTTTCATTACCTTTCTTTGTATAATTTACTTGAAAATAAACAGTGGAGAATCCTATCTTAAAGCAAAACTTTCCTTTTCTGCCATCTAAACAAACAGTACCTGATGGAAAAACAAAAAAAAAAAATGTGATATCCTTGTTAATAAGGCTTCAAACAAAAACTTTGACAAAAAAAAAAATTGTAATAGAATGATTGGTTGTATTAACCTATAGGCACTATACAGAAATCATAAGGAAGCAAGGAGGGAAGATGGGAGAGACAAAATTCGTATACAAGGGGACGGAGATGGGCGAAAGTGGTGTCATCCATGGGCATCCAATGTGTGGTGGAGGTAGTGTCAAACTTGTTATGACCTTCAGCATTCCAGTGCCCAACAGCCTGGCTACAAAACCATTGGGCTATTCTATATAACCATGGAAATTAGCCAAATAAAAAAAATAAGTAAAAGAGAAGAGGTCTCTCTCTTTGTTGCCGTCACTGAAGCCTTGTCGATTTTGTTGTAGAACTTTTTGTGCAAATGATATTTTAATGAATTTTTTCTCCATTAAAAGTTTACAAATTTTTTCAATACATTTCTTTGCAAATAAAAAATAAAAAAAAAAAGTGAACAATACAGGAAAATTTTCCATTTATACCAATTTGAATAGAAACTAACTTAACTAGATGAAAAAACAAAAGGGAATAAGTATGATATCCTTGTTGATATGTCCTCAAACACTAATTTTGAAAATAAAAAAGTGTGTAATAGAATATTGGTTGATTAAGCTATTGAAAACTTTTCAGAAATCATGAATAAGACAATGTTTTTCCTATTTCACATTAGATGTTCACTACAGATCAAGGGAAAGACTACTGTTGCTGAATTTATCCAAATGGATGATATATGTTATATATGATACCGGTATAGGAATTATAAGCCTTTGAAAAATATGGACCATGATGAGCAGTGACTCAAGCTATGGTGGTATTGCATGTAGATGGTAAGATGAAAGTAATCCACTGATTACATCCATTATCAAACAGCAAATACAACACGGAAGAACAAAGAAAACAAGTTTCAAACAGTGATAAAAAAAAGTCTTGAGGTTTTAAACAGAAAATTTACCAATGCATAAGATTATTGTGCAACTTCATATCCTTAACTAAAATATCTCAAAAGGTCAAGGACAGAATAGCCACAAAGTCTGAACCTCTCCGGTAACCTCCTAAAGCTATTGAGAAAATATCTGAACTAAAATCAATAGACAAGAGCTAATTATATACTCTATAGATAAATTTAGTATAGTTGAGATGATGATAGATGTGTAGCAATACCGGTACGGATAAGATAGGGAATGATCATACTAGAACTGATTTAGGAAGAACGTTGATACATGACAAACTACAAGAAAATCATTTGAGATGATATAATAATGTTCAATGGAGGCCTTTAGATGCTCTAGTTCAGAAGATTGATTTGATTCAAATTGAATGATCTAAAAATCCTAAGGGCAGACCTAAGATGACAACTTAAGATGACACTAGGGAAGGTAGTGAGAAAAGACATATTTTAGGTCTTGTTTCAAAGTATGACCTCGTAGCCAACTCCATTTAATTTGGATAACACTTTGTTGGTCTTGTTATTGTAGACAAGAGCCTTCTCCTGTAGAACCTGCTTATCAAGACCATAAAAGGAGTATAACATCAAATAAGGTATGAGTGAGTACTTCAATTTCATCCATTGGAATCCAAGTTCCACTACAACAATCTTGAGTTTTTACGATGGTTCTTGCATTGTCTAAAACAGCGTCTGAAATGTTTATGACAGAATTAACTAGCCCTCTGTAAAAAGACCTTATGCGTTTATGCCGTCGTAAATACTATTTCACACGACAGAATAGAACCATCATAAACACTATTATCAATATAGACATAATGATGGAATTAATAAACCGTCGTATCTGAAGTTATAAACAGCAGTTGGATCCCATCATAAAAGCTCTTACGACGGATATATTGGACTGTCGTAAAAAAAGTTTGGGTAGTTTTACATAAAATACCATGAATACACTGTCATTAATTCCAAGCTTTCTCCAAATATTCCTAAACAGTTTTCAAGTCTTTCAAAAAATTCAACCAAATCATCCTGAAAAGCAACCAAGTGTTTTCATTAGCCAACTCAATGGAGTACATAGACATGCTGACTCAGGTGAGGTGGCCATGAGGCTCAAACCTCACTTCCAACATGCTTCTTGTCTCTCCAACCTCTCTCCAACATGCTTTTTGTTGCTCAATTGATATAAGGTACAGCAGGCTCCTAGTACTTATTCAAACAACAAAAAAATGAATCAGCTAACAGTTCTTTGAACTTAGAAAACCAAAACAATTGGGATTAGACAAAGAAAAAAAAAAAAAGGCATAGCACCAGAATTCTAAGATCACTTTGTTAAGCATACAAGTGACTCCATTTCCACAAAACACAGATATGATCTTCATCTTCCATCCAAAGACATAAATTTACTTCAAGAGCACCACAAAACTATGAACCAAAAAATGGAAAATAATAAATCCCAGGAACACCTAGAAAGCCAAATTAAAGACATTTCTTTTTAATTTTCCTATGTTGTTCTCAATTAATCCTAGCTAACTCATATGCAAAATTCCTAGTAACCCCGTTAGACTCTACCACGATTTTGCAAACAGAACTTGCTACTTAAACACGCTATATGAGATTGAATCCAAATTCCCATGGTCAACAAGAAGTCTAGAAAGACAGCAAGCGTCCCCGAACTATAAATCTGAACTAATTCTGTTCAGCACATAGAATTGCAAATTCCAAGACACTACCTTTAACATCAAATTTTTTTAAACATAGAAGAACTTAGCTAAATGGAGTTTATAGTTTCATATCATTGATATCTCTAGTGATTTAAACAATTAAAATATGGGACTGAATCCAATTTCCAATGGGCAACACAAGATGTCTAGAAAAACAGCAAGCGGTCCCATACTATAAAGTTTAAAATTAAAGCTGTTCGGCACACATAATTAATTACAAATTCATAGACACCACTTGTAACATCAAATTCTTTAAACCCAGAAAAATTCAGGCAAGGGAAGTTCATAGTTTCAACAATTAAAAAGTCAAAGCCCTAGAAAGAACTCATGAAAGTCAACAGAGGAAAAAGATAAGAAAAGGATTAAAATGGGCCAAACCTACTTATTTCCAACACCATAATATGACACCAAAGCTAAGCACATCACACCTACCTATTTCCAACATCAGTCTCTGACTTCAAATCCAAAATCCATAAAGGTATATAATTAAAGTTCCTATTAAGTAGAAGGAAAGAAAACATACTCCTCATTTGAAGGTTCATCTCTTAATACTTCAGGAACCATACACTCAGCCTGAAGAAAGAAAACCAAAACAAATGTGATAGTACCTTACATAGTCAGAAGCAATGGCAGACTATCGAGCATGAATAGGTTTCAAACCTTATTGACTTCGTCGTTCCTGCATTAATTGAGTTAACATAGACATTTGAGATGCCATTTGAGACTCCAACCGAGCAAACCTCTCCTCCGTTGTCTGTTTTAATTCAGCCAATTCATTCTTCAATGCTGAGATTTTTCCATGTAATTCCTCATTCTCCATAATCAATCTTTCAATGCGCATTGCCTCTGTCTCATGTAATTCTTTTGGAGTAACTCTAAACCTAACCATCCGCACTTGACCATGCATATCTTTACCAACAATAGCTGAGAAAATTGACTCCTCTAGTGAGATGTCATCATGTTGCTGTTTAGGTTTTTCATTGAGACGACGCTTCATCTCAGCCTGCAATTAGCATTGGGGGAATTCAAATGACATCATAGCCGGTCAAATGACTGTTCAATAAAATTTTCCTTTAAGTTTTAAAGAAATACACTGGTCACACATGACTCCAGACACACCTCTCCACTTCATCCATCTTAAATTGATCACCACTCCCACAGGATACTACTATTTTATTTCATTTACAGTAGAACTAAATTATTCGCAAAATATAATCAAAAGCAGATGAGATACATTAAAGCAATGAACTAGATAGAAATCAAACATAACTTCAAATAAAGGAAATATTAAAATGCTTATCCTATGGATTGCTAACAAGATAACCCTCCTCTATAACTTCAGGCTAGTTCATCAACATGTTTAACTACCTGAAACTTAACACATACTCTCTCTCTCTCTAATTTTTGTTCAACAAACCCTTCTTTTTTTTTTACTTTAGAAATCATTAGCTTTTAAAGAAAGTATGCATTTAGACTATGAATAAGAATCCAATCATCATTTCCAGACCTCTCAACATGAAGAGGTGGATCACGTCCAAAAAAATGAACTTCTGTAAAAGGAAGTGAAAGAACTCATTAGGTGTGTAAATCCTGCAGTTCTCCTTCTCAATCATACAGCTCTTAATCAAATACAGGAAGATGAGCGAAGCAAATGCCATACGAAAATGTACACTCATACTTTGCAACTTATGACCACCCATAACTTTTTAGTTGGATTCATAACCATTACTGTACAAGCAGTAAAATTCAAGGTTTAGCATTGATTTAAATACCATCAAATTAACCAGAAAACAACCCCAATCTGTATACTGATTCAAAGATCATGAAATCAGAGATAAATCAAGTCATGACTTACTTCATCGAGCATCAAACTCTCAACCTAGCGGTACACAATCTAAATTCAAATATAGATTAAGAATCATATCAAATTCAAATAAATAACCAATTACGCCGTCTTTATCCAAACATAGACTCTCAAACAAGAGAAAATCCAGTGAAACCCCCTTGTATCAAGCTTTCAAACATGCAATTAACAATCTACTTGCACAACCCAAGCAATGTGATCTCAATCCAAATAACCATATATCATGCTTCATATAAACATCATACTATGAATCAAATCCCAGACGAACAAATCATGCATCTGATCTTCATTGAAACCCATACCATCCTCGATTCCAAACTCATAAACAACTAGATAGTATCAACAAAGCAAAGGAAGAGAGCAAAATAAACAAAGACCCAGAAAAAGAACTAGTGAAATTGAATTTTTATCTGTTCATGTCTATAGGTCGGTGGTTGAGAGTTTAACAAGTTCCCTAAATTGAATCAAAATCCTAACAAAATAAAAAACTAGAAAGTGCTAGAAAAGAAAGAAGAAGAAATTTAGATTCAGGAATTGAAACCGAAAAATAGAATAAAACAATAGAGTAAAAGATTGGGGTTTCATTTTTTTATGAATTTGTGAGAAAGCGATGAAAGACAGTGGCAGCGGCGGACGGCGGAGACAGTAGCTGTCTCATCGTTGGCTTTCTCACGTTCCTGGAGAACCTGGAAAAACAAATGGGAGATTACAGAGACAGAGAGAAAGACAGGGAAGGAGTTAGAGAGATACAAACCTGGTAGGCGACGACTGGACCTGTGTAATCACCTCACCGGCGACGAACAGCGACGAACTTCCCTAGGTATTACAAAGGAGATAGAAGGAAGATCGGTTAGGAGGGTTCACGGGAAGAGAAAGAGGGGAATGAGATGAGGAAGATGAGAGACAGAGAAATACTAAACCGCGAGTCTGGTCGGCGACGATTGAACCTGCAGGAAGATCGGAACGAAGGAGATCAGAGAAATAGTGACCGTACCGACGTTTTCCTTTCCTAGGGTTAAGGAAGGAAATCAGAACCAGCAGGAAGATCAGTTCTAGGTAAGAGAGTGGTCGATCAGTTCTAGGTAAAGTGACATTTAGATACCGCGGGGGTTTATACCCGTCATATATAAATATACACGACGGTTCTTTGTTCCGTCGTATACAGTTAGAACAGGTTGTGTGATAGTAAAAAATAAGAAAAATTACACAGCCACTTCCTCTACTTTTGAAAATTAACATAAACTACCTGCATAGTCTGGATTTACCCTCCATTACCTATTTGTTAACATCTTGAACTTGAAATTTAAATTGACATAAATACCTTTAAAAATTAAATTACTTAAAATTAATATTTTCTTATTCCAATTCTCGGATTCGATTACACATCTGTCCTGGTTTTTCGATTTATCCGAGTACTCCCCTGTAACTGTGAAGTATCGACGCCCTATCGTCTCCTTGTATTCTATCATCATTCTCTGCCTCACGCCCTCACCTCTTGAAAATCCAGGATTCAAATCGTCTCCTCCCTGAAGGGAGACGCCCTTGTCGGATGGCCGACACGTGGTTTTCGAGAAAATCTGAGCCTCATGTTCGAGCGGACACCCCTTGTAGACTCGGCTTATCGATTGGGTGTTGACTCAAACGTGGGACTCGAATATTTCAGAAAGTCAGCAGGCCATTAGTGACTAATGTACACGTGGTTCTCTTTTTACATCCCTCGCCAATCCCCTCCTCCCTTTCCCTCTCCCTTTCGTTTTTCCTTTTCCTTTCCACTCCGGCATCGACACCACTCCCTCCCCTTATCGGTTTGCCTGAAGCATCCAGCTTGAGATTTACGGAGTCCTGGACATGAGAATAGATTTGCAAATCGATTTGGATATGCGAAGAGCATAAATCGATTTGCAAGATGAATAGATTCAGAGTTATACAAAGATTTTCAGAACCCACAAAATTTTTCAGTTTCATATCTTCTCTCCCAAGTTTCAATTTTCAGTACAAGTCAACTGGTTTCAAACCAGATTAATAAGTTCACATGGTGCACAGGGTGGTCGTATGCCCAACCCAGCTCTCTAGAGAAGAAAACGCGAACTTTGAAGAAGAAAACGCTGAACTCATGGAGAAGAAAGAGAACCAGGGTTTTTTTTTTTTTTTTTTTTTTTCTTACCCGTTTAAATCATTTTACATTCATTAAAAGTATTACCAGTTTTAAAAAAATTTGATATTCTCCCATTAATTCGTAAATAACGATATGGGTTAGAAGCATAGTTATAAGTAAGGATGTCAGCAGGTCGATTCAGGCCAGTTTCGGTCTAGGCTGAACAGATGTTGGGTTTTATAAATTCAGTCCAAATATGTCCATTAAGAGTTCGGGTTGGGTTGGGCTGCGTTAGACACAACAATTAACGGGCTGGTCCAGTATCGATTTGTTAACGGACTGGATTTATTGAGATGATTTTAGACTGATTCGGTCTGGACCGGACTTATTAAGCTTATTGGACCTATTTTATATGTAAGATATATAGCTTATTTTATTAGTTCTATCTATAAAATTAGCATCATTCCTTCTATATGTATGTAATTTAGTAAGTTGTAACAATTAACATATTCTTTTCAACTATAAATTCATATAATCTTTTGGATCAAGAAGTGAACTATAACAGTGTAATATAATCATCAAAATTTAAAACCATTAAAATTAAGAAATTGAGTCCGGATGGGCCTTACCAGTGTTCGGATTAGGTATTATTGGTTCAGGTTAGTTCGGGCTTCTTAACGGGTCGGTTCGGTTTGATTTCTGTCTGGACTGAAACGGTGTCGGGCTTTACAAGCTGAGACCGAAACCTGTCCATTAAGGTTCGGTCCGGACTAGGTTCGGGTTATATCAGGCCTGCTCGATCCGTGCTACCGGGCCGGGCCCATTTTTGACACCCTTAGTTATAGGGGTAATCTGTGTAGTTTTTATAAAGACAGAATAGTTATATGTAGTTTCTCAACTGTAGAGGGATGTCTGTGTAATTTTTCATAAAAAATAATTATGATGATACAATTTCAAATGTCAAGTCAAAAGCATATGAAAAAACTAAAAATATGAATTTATTGGTAAATGTATATTTACCATAGGTCCATAATATTTAGCATAAGTCCATAAAATTATTTTTTATTTTTTTAAATCATAAAAATAAATTTTACCAAAAAAAAATCATAAAAATAATTTTTTTTCTTTTAATCTGAATAAGTATTTAAGTTTGGAGTGTTTTAACCATATAGATTATATTTAATTTGATAAAAGTAGAAAAAATGTGATATCTTCGATGATATGGCTTCAAGCATAATTTGAGAAAACCACAAATAATAGCAAGATAAGGTATCTAAATCCTCTCTTCCCAGAAATTCGAGAGGAGAGGTGGCGGCATAGTTCGATGGCCGACACCTGGAGCTTGAGTGAATCCGAGCTGACAAAGGGGTGTCGGTTCGGATGGAGGATTCGGACTCACCCGAACCCCAAGTGTCGACCATCTAAAGGTGCTGCCGCCTCTCCTCCTAAACCTTTGGAAAAAAAGAATGTAGATCAATTCTCTATAACAGCTTGTGACATTCAAATTCAAAAGACAATTATACAGTTCAGGATCAACACCAAGTGTCTGACCAAACACTGGATTCATTAGCATCGACATTCAAATATGTTCAAATTTCAAATTATTCTTGATATTTCTCAACGGTCTCGTGTATATGTTCAAAGTTTAAAAGAGATGTAATGTGTCAAAATATTGTATTTTACCATGTTTTCTTCATCTGATTAGTATAGTGGAATTGTTGATTGTTGGAGATTATTTATTTATTTATTTATTTTTAAATCAGCAATAATAAATATCTTCCACCTTGCACCAAAAAACACACATCTTCCATTGATTCATAAATATATCTCAGCATGTACATATATTCTTTATTCTTTAAGGGGGTGTTTGGTAACACTTCAGAAGTTGGATTTTGATTTCTGGAGCATAAATGGAGTAGAAACCTGTTTGGTAACTCAATTCGAACTTCTAGAGAATCCATGGATGAACCAGCTCCAAATGAGTTCCAGAATCCAATTTTTTAGAACATAAAATAGATATTTTTGATTTCGTAGTAAAATTTTAGAGTAAAAAAAATCACCCCACACCACTGCTACCACCAACCACCACAACCACCACCAGCCACCAGCCACCACCGCCACCAGCACCACAGCACCACCACCACCCACCACCTCCACCACCACCACCGCACCCCACCACCCACCGCCACCACCAATCACCACCACCCACCGCCACCACCAACCACCGCCACCACCCACCACCACCAATCACCCACTACCCACCGCCACTACCACCACCCCCCATTGCCACCACCACCACCACCAACCATCACCCACCACCACTACGACCACCAGCCACCAGCACCCACCCACCACCACCATCCACCCACTGCCACCCTTCGCCATCACCTCTCACCCACCACCATCGTTACCAACTATCACCACTCACCACTAGTGCCACCATCCGCCACCCATCATCACCACTCTTGAGTCCATGACTAAATTAGGTTAACAAACATATTTCTACTCTCTTGTACTCTTGAATCCTTTTGAAGTTGGAGTAGAAATTTGAACCAGAAGTAAGAATTCCAGAATTGAAATTTTATCTAACAGCCCCTAAACCCTACTTCACCACAAAAAAATAAAATAAAATAAAATACCCTCTTTAATTAAAAAGAGAAAGAAAACAAAAGATGAGTATAATAAATAAATCCCCTTTACAAAATCAATTGTCAAAAAGAAAGAATATCAGGTTGAAGCAAAGACTCCCTCGACACACTTATAAAATTATTAGTCTCTAGACTCCCTCGACACACTTATAAAATTATTAGTCTCTAGAGCCTCCTAATCTAAAAGGCTATGGAGAGATATAACATGAGGAAGTCAAACCACGGTTCAATGAGCAATATTGACAGCTCCATAATCTACTGGTCATATGAATTAGATAGTAAACTAACACTAATAAACCGCAACACAGCGAGGTAAAGGTTATATTCAAAATCCCACGCCATGTATCCATTTCTGCTAACACAGGAGAGAGATAAAGTGAAGCTCGGCACTGAGCAACGGCAATCTCCCTCCTTCAACATCTCTCCCCTTCTCTATCATCTCTGTTGAAGCTCTCTCTCGAGACGGCTCCCATGAAAAGCACAAATCCACCATTCTAAGAGCCAGGTTTTCAACGTCCGAACCAATTTTTCAAGAGCCAAGTTAAAGTAGGTAGCCTTCGAAGTGAGAAGATGAGGGTTTCTTGTTATCGGAGCTGAGGCGCTAGTTGTCTGTGGTCTTCCACCATGTGAGAACAGAAAATTGGGATTAGGAATTCAATTAAGGTGGTGAGGAATGAGGATAAATGGATTAAAGTCCTCCATTTCGTTGCTGCTCTTAACTACAGTCCTCCGACTTCTTTCACAAATTTTCCTTCCAAACGATATATTTGATACCCATTGCTAGCTCGGGTGTCAATTTGGCATCGAACTAGTAGTCCGGATCAAGTTGGTTCGACTTAACCCAAAACTAACCTAGATCAAATTGTTATTGGACATGTTTCGGATTAAAGTATGATATATCCTATCCGTCCTAGTCTGGTCCAGACTAACCCAAAATCGCCCAAAAAAAATGGATCGATGAGTCCGAAGTTCAAACCTAATAATGGTCCGAACCAAACCAATTTAAACTGAATATTTAACCCTACATTCACTATTTCAGCCTTCTAGATGGCCCTAGCAGGTTTCCTACCGGGGTTTCAACCTCAATCGACCCAAAACCAACTCGATAACAACCTAAAATCAGACCGATTCATTAGTTAATGTACACAATACAGCCCACCCAACCCAAACCTCTTAATGTACATGTTTTGATCAGGACCTATAAAGCCCAGACCAAAACCAGCCGGATTGACCAGTTGACACCCCACCCCATTGCCTTAAATTACATGTGTATATACAATCTATGTTAAACACTTCTTATCTAACAACTTTAACTTTGGAGAAGTTGTTTTCAAGTCTCATAATGTATCCTGCCGGGGTTCAATTGATCATTGATGTATAACCGTGGTCATTAAATTGTGTAAATGAAATCTTGGTATTACGTCTCATTTGGAAAATGTCAAATAGATAGGATGTGTATGTTTTCTCCATATGCAACAATGTCTCTTGACATGTAGGGTGCAAGGGAAATAAAAAAATTTATACTTTTAATGGAAATTTTTATAATAATTACATCACATTCTATCACATTACTATCTAACTAATTTCAAATTATTTCATATTAAGTTATTAACTTACACTCCATCTTGCATCCAAATCCCCCCCCCCCCCCCCCCTCCCCCTCCCCCATTTGAGAAAGAAAATAAATTTTACATTTTATAAATATCATTACTAAATATGTAAAGAAAAGTAAAATAAATTTTATATCTTATACAATCATATTACGTTTCCATTACAAAGGTTTATATTTACAGTATAAAAATTTCACTTCTTTTCCTTTTAATTCTCCTTGCAACTAAACAAAGCCGTAGGATAAATGACAAGAAATTAGTCCATTGTGATTCCTTCAACTCATCAGAAGAGTAAATCGATTTTACGATTGAGGCATGAATCAATAAACAACTCATCAGAAGAGAAAATCAGTTTTACGATTGAAGCATGAATCAATAAATTGAGAGTTTGGCTCATTTACATTGTGTACTCTCACAAGAGAGTACACTTTTGAAATCATAAACAAAAAATAAATTTAATAAATAAAAATTTTAATCAAAACTATTACACAAGAGAGTAACTCTCAAGTATCATCATAGAGACGAAAATCTATCACGTAGAAAGTTTATAAGGCCACCATCTTAAAAGAAGAGTCCATGCCTTTGAGGAAATTCTCGAGTGAAACAAGGGTGCAATGATTGGGAATGCGAAGAAACAAAAAATTCGCATACAAAGAGTCGGGATTTGTGCATCTTTGAAGGTGGATAACTACAGATCATGGATGGAGTGGATTAACTGGTCGAGAGACCATAAAAACTTCTCCCTAACTTTCTAATGAACAAGGGAATTGCCCGAGTATGTTTCATATTCTAATGTAGTTCATGAAAATTTATAGGCTTTTTTTTAAGGAACTGGGATCTTCACCATCAAACATAATTAAACTAGAGAACCCACAAACTGAGTATGAAAGGAAGTAAATGACTTAAAAAAAAAAAAAGATTCTATGTGGCAGTACTTTTGTAAGAAAATGTCAATCAGTCATTGACACTGAGACTAAGGGTGTCAAAAATGGGCCTGGCAAAAATGGGCCTGGCCCGGTAACTCGGATCGAGCCGGTTCGATATAATCCAAATTCAACTCAGACCAAAATCAGACCGGACCGACCCATTAAGAAGCCCGAACTAGCCCGACCCAATAATACCTAACCCGAACACCAGTAAAGTCCATCTGGACCCAGTTTCTTAATTTTAATGGTTTTAAATTTTGATGGATTATATGACACTGTTATAGTTCATTTCTTGATCTAAAAGACTATGTGAATCTATAGTTGAAAAGATTATGTTAATTGTTACAATTTACTGAATTATATACATATAAAAGGAATGATGCTAATTTCATAGATAGACATAATAAAATAGGTTATATATCTTACATATAAAATAGGCTCGATAAGCTTGATAAGTCCCGTCCGGACCGAACCAGCCTGAAATCACCTCAATAAGTCCAGTCCAATAGCAAACCGACACCGGACCAGCCCGTTAGTTATTGTATCCAGCGCAGCCCAACCCAGCCTGAACTCTTAGATCTATGTGCAACTAATGAGAAGGTCAGTATGTAATCGGATGTCTAGATCTAATACTGGATTTGAATTGGAAATCTTATTGGGTTCAAAATCAAATTTGGAATCCCATTATTTAGACATAAAATAAAATAATGGACATGAATGGGCTCATGGAAATAATTTGGTAGAAACCCTTACTTTCTTCATCTAAGTAAAGCACCATTTGGACCACTTAGACATTAAAACTAATCCGTTCAAGCTTTGGCGCCCTTCCTCATTAAAACCAATGTCCACGAATAGACCCCTTGCCCTAATAGCCAATGCTATTATATCACATTACCTTTATAAAATGCATGACACAAAACGGTTTAAAATGCATGCATTTGTTATGAACAATGTATATAATGTAAGAACAGTGGTCACTAGACATTGTTTTTCTGCGTTCTTATCTCGAACAAGATACACGTTGTTTTGGTAATAAAAAATAGTTATGACGATGCAACTTCAAATGTCAAGACTAAAACATTACAAGAAACCAAATATATGAATTTATTTATTGGTAAGTATACATTTAAATTTTTTTTGGATAGATAATAGGTCCATAAAATGAACAAGGGCTTCGTGGGACAAGTTGACAAGTTATGATGGGCACGACTCAATGAATTCTGTATAAATCATGTTACGCCCATTGTGCCTATAGTATAACTCATATGGCCTCCAGGTTTTTGTATGGTTTTACGTATATTTGCAAAATTTCCAGTATATCCAATCTGATTTCCAAATAGCATGGAATCACAATGACCAGTGGAACAAAAGCTTACATTGTGGCAGATCACACCTAGATATTACCATCTGAGGTTCTACCGGTGGAAATGATCCAGAACAAGGCTGGTAAACATACTCATGAATGGTTATGTGGCGGTACAAATAAATCTGTAAGGAAAAGAGGCAGCATGGGTAGTCAACTAGAAATGTGGGTACACCATTTGGATGAACATTACACTTTCTGATGATGCATTAGCGCATTCTCATAAGAAGCTAGGGTGACAAAAATGATATTACAATGGAAAGAGTGGGCAAAAAATAAATAGAGTTGGAATTATCAACAAAACATGAGAATGTAAATCTCAAATATTTGATATTTTGTCTAATTTTCAGTAAGATTATTATGCCACACAACCAATTTCATAGGGAAAACATGGCTTTGGAAACAAGCATTTAAATTAGACTCCACTCGGTTTGAAGCCTCTAATTTAAAATCCATGTTTATAAGATAATTCATGCGTATTTGCTAACACCACATTATAATAAACTGACAATGAATGCATCCAACATAGCATTATTAATTGGAAAAAAAAAAGGTTTATTCATCAAAATAAAATAAACTTATTTTTCCATGCATAAATTACTTGGACTACGTACATTACTTATGCTGGCATCTGAAACTTAAAATTACTCTTCCACTAGATCATCTGTACCCATGTACATAATTAAATCATACAATTGTTAATTAAGTAATGCAAATCCAGTTCCAAACTAGAACTAGACAGAGATTAGAAACCTGGATTTCCAGAACAGAAAAATATAACAACTTAAAGAGAAATTATATAACAGAAAGCTGAAGACTTAGAAAGGCCTGATGACTAAATCAAGTGTTCTATATAAATAACTCTAATGATCTGGAGAAGATTTCAACCAGCTGGGTACTAGAAGATGTGTCAGGTTCTCGTATTGAGACAAGGAAAACAAAGCAGATATGTAACAGCAGAGAAACAAACAATAATATAGGATTGCATATCAGAACTCTGGAGAGAATATAACCAGAAATCACAATGTGATATTTGATCAAACTAAGCAGATTTGAGAGGGAGTAATCTAGCTAGCAATCAAGCTGGAAAATAGGCAGAAAACAAGGGTGCTGCAGAATGTTATGAAGTGAAATATAAAAAAGATATATATAAAAAAATAAAAATAAAAAACAGAGAAAACCCACTAATATACCTACCACTCTATGTTGAATGTCCCAAATGCCTTTGGCATTGTTCCTAGTTTCCTATCCAACCACCAATACTGGTGGATCTTAAGTTATCTCTTCACCTATATAAAGGAAATCCATACACATACAATAGTGGTGGATCTTAAGTTATCTCTTCTCTGTGCATGATATTGTATGTGTATACTTTCCTTTCCTATTATAATCCTTCTTCAGTCTTTCCTCTTTTGTCGTATATATAACTTTTTAGAGAAGAGTTCTCTGAAAAAAGCAAAGGCGCCAATGAGGCTGTGTTTGTTTTGTTGTCATTGGGATTCACATCCTCTTCTCCCAGAGGTTCGGGAGGGGGATATCCTGTTGGATGGCTGACACGTGGGGTTCGAGTGAATTCGAGCCTTCCATTCACTCGAGCGTACACCTTCTCTTGGCTCAGCTTGTCGGTCGGTGTCGGTTCGAATGAAAGGTTCTGATTCACTCAAACCTCACTTGTCAGCCATGTAATGAGAGCGTCCCCCCTCCTCCCGAACCTTTGGGAGGAGAGGATGTGGATCCTCATATGACCTAAGACTCCTAATCCTTTATTTGGGCTCATTAAAGTGACAAGCCCAAACCCTCTTTAAAAATCCAAATTTAACACAAAGGTTCTAGCCCATTTAAAATTAGAAGCCAAAAACCGACACACTCTTCTTCTTTTTTATTTTTTTAACAAATCTAAACGATAAAAATTCTATCTCATTGCCACAATTCCTGAATTACCCCTCCAACTCTCTCTTTTCTCAGCTAGACGTATAGCCTAATTGAACCCAAGCCCAATCTTAATTCCATCATAAACCTGACCCAGACAATCTCAAGCTGTTTACCAGCTAAGATCAGTCTCTGTCAATCGTCAATCGTGTCGAAGCTCTCCACCTCCAAGATAATGGTTTTTAAACATCCAAACAAGTAGGACAAAAGAATATCCAATTCCAATAGCAAGAACTAAACCCCGTTGTGTAAAATCAATACTTTATTTGTAATAAATTCAAAAACGAAAAGTTTTATTCAATCGAAATACAAAAACAATATTTTATCTTTCATATGATCATACAGGAATAGCATACATGAGTTAGTAACATGGATCTTCAGTAAAAGAAACAGATCCAAAGAACCACAATCGACTAAAATACGAACAAGATCGGCAACCAGAACAGGTAGGCAACTCTAATGCATCACAAAAATAGGAACAATAAAAATCAAACAAATAGGTGATCTGCCAAAAAAAAAACAACAAAAGAAATTGAAAAGCATTAATCACATAAACTAATGTAACAAAACAGAGGCAAACCCCACAGATCTCTAACCGCCTTGGAGTTAACCAAAGATCCAAACACATAAAGATCAAACAAAACAATCAGATGCTCCCACCCCTCAGAACAAATTTAGAAACCAAAGATCCAAGAGAGAGAGAAAGAGAGAAGCATCATGCCCTTGGAGGATTTGAAGAAGTTCTAGGTGAAACATAATAGAGAAATATTTTGTGAATGACAGGAATAATCTGTAAGAATATTAGTGTAGACTAAATTAATTATACGGTTAGTTGGTTCAGTGGAAGTCTGGTTACAGGTAGACCAGTTTAAGTATGATTAGAGATGGACCAACCTGGTCCACTTGTGGGACTGGTCCAGGGTTGAGGTGGTATTATATATACCAATGGTTAGGGTCCCCGCAGCCACGGTTATTCTTCTCCTGTTCCCATACGCAGAGAGAGTTCAAGGGATCCCCGGAAGGCTGTGGAAGACTCAAACCCAAGTGTACTATAGAGGAACGGCGGAAAACAATCTTCAACGTACAGGTATGAGATTTATATTGTTTACTGTGTTTTCCCATTGTGTTCTAGATATTGTGTGGATTTCAGGATTGATCGAAACCCTAATGGGTTTACTGGGAGACCCAAAAGAGATCTTAGTTTCCCTACATAATCTAAACAGAGAAAGGGTTATATCTAAAGGATGGATTGGGATCCTCTACATAAAAGTTGAAACAAAACAATCAGATGGTCCCACCCAAACAAATTCAGACACCAAAGATCCAAGAGGAGAAGAGAGAGAGAGAAAAGCATCATGCCTTTGGAGGATTTGAAGAAGTTCAAGGTGAAACATAATAGAGAAATATTTTGTGAATAATAGGAGTAATCTAAACAGAGAAAGGGTCGTATTTTTTGAATTAGACTGGGATCCTCTGCTGCATTTCTGTGTATCAATTTCAATCCTAAGCATTGAGCGGGCATCTGGACACAGTCCGGATGCACTTTCAATGCTCATGATCACCTTCGCTGCACAGGAATGCAGATCTTTTCTGAATCTCTATCTAAGGGAAGCTCTGACCCGTCTAAGACTGTAAGCGGTGACCAACTCTATTTACCGGAGCGGGCTCGTCTGTCACGATGAATACCGCTGACATTGTATGCTGCATTTGTTAGATGGATGCCACATGGACTAGTATCTATCTAACGGTTAAGTATAAAAAAACGCAAGGAATATTGTTGAAAGAAGAAACACTGGAAAAAAAAAAAAAAAAAAACGAAAACACCCCGCTCCTCAAGGAAGTTTAAAAAAGCGCAAGCAATACCATATCGCGGTATTCACCGCGACAGGCGAGCCCGCTCCCTGAGGTTGGCATCTTCTGCTTTGTTGTTTTATTTTTGTCTCACATCACTCCTCTAATCATCAGCATAGAAGAGCACTCTTTTCTAATTACTAGCATAGCAAGAGCAACCTATAGGCTATATAGGCTGATTATGTAGTTCTAATTGATGGATACTGATGTTCTGGCATGTGGGTTCTGTGCAGGTGATTGATGAGGTTGCTAACCTCAATTTGCTTCTCAAGATCAAGAGGGGGAGCAAGGAAGAGAAGTTCAATGTGGAAGTACATAAGACTGTTGAAGGTAGCTTCCATTTGAATCACATGGAACAAGAATGCTCTTGAATTGATGCATAAATTGTGTGGACTGAGAGAAGACTGTTTGTTTAAGCTGTTACTCTTGGGAGACCTTTCAGAATCTGTGTTTAAATAATCCTTACGTGTTGTAAGTACTTTCCGTTCTATTAAGCAGGAATCCTATCAACATCGGAACCTGTAGGTGAAAGGGAGCATTTTTCTCCGTGGGTGGAGAGAAACTGAGCCTAAGAAAAAAATATTAAGAACTGACGGATTCAAATCCTCTCATGCCCCTCATGCCGGCATGAGGAAATCCAGTGACTGTCATCTACTGTGCACATAGTAAACTACAACCCTGATTTCCTCATGCTGACATGAAAGGCATGAGAAGATTAAAATCCAAGTTTGAGGGGTTGTTGGGACATAGGAATGAGTTACAAACAAGAGGAAATAAATCTCTAATCGCTACCATTGTCTGTGCCCGCCAATGAGGGGTTGACGACACATTGTTCAGTTATGAGATGTTGCCATAGCTTCCATTCTACCATTCAGAAAAACTTTCCACATAAATTAACTATAAAATTAACTGTGGTGGAATCTTGAGTTTCCATGTTAAATTTCAATTGTCATTTGTTGACTCCTGTTGGTTTGGATACCAATAGATCCCATAGCAGATTTCACCAAGAATATCCATTTTCTGGGGTGGGCCCAAATCTATTTGTTTAGGGTGGATTATAAGATTGGAAAATGGATGGCCAAATTATGGTTCTTGGTTCTGAAATCAATTATATGAGGTATAGTGCTAAGATCCCAGCTACGATTTTAGACCAATGAATTAACTTTAAGATCAGCCATCAAAGTAAGAATTGATGTTGATTAGTCTATTTGGATGGGCAGATTGTTACTAGCTAGTGATTTCTTCTGAGCCACCCTTACCACGAGAGATAGGCATTACATAATATACCCCTAGTACATACCACATACCTCATCTCTACCCATTAGAGAGAGAGATTCCATAATCTTTATATTCCCCAAGTAGGTTGATAATATTTCATTGTGGTATAAAGCTTACAAGTGTATCTTTATACAGGTTTTTGTAAGATGTCATACTCCAGGCTCATGTTAGTATATGAACAACCACGCTTTGAGATCCACTTTATTATTGGTTTTGGAAACTCCAATATGGATGATCTTTGTTCTAGAAATTCTCCCCTGGCCAAACAAAATGCATCGGATACCAGAAGTTTTTTGGGTGTTATTTTGCTAGTTGGTTTTAAATTAGTTTTTCTTTTGGTTCTACAGAACACAAAAGTAATTGAAGGTACGAACATTAAAAAATAAATATCGGCAAGAAGGTCCTTTCCATACATTGTGCAGAAGTCCATAATAAGTACGGATCAATTTTTGCTCTTTCTGACATTAGGTCTCTCTCTTCCTTCTGTTTAAATTTTGATTGTTTTGGTGCTTAAAGGATTGATTGTTACAGAAGGGAATATGTTTAACCATAGATCTGTCATCTGTGATTCATTCTCTTACAGTCATCTAATCAAATCCTTCGAGGATCAAAGAGAAGACATGGAAAGCAGGATCAATAGCTTACACAAACTCCAAGGAAATATAAACTCAAAGACTAGTGTAGCAGGAACTGTAACCAAACACAAAGACAATCTGGTTAAACACACTACAATTACCATATACAAACTCAACCTGGAAGTGCGATAGGAAAGATATTCAAGTAAGATCATCCTCTTCCAGTTCCTTGGCCTTCACTGCTTGCTTCACTCTCAAAAGAAGAGTAGTTCTCCAAGCATCCTGGACAGCAACAGCGGGAACCGAATAAATCAGAAGTGGTAAATAGCAAATATCAATATAGACCACAAAATTAACCAAAGCTGATGTTCCTGCCTGACTGAGAAAAGGCAGATGGAGATTAAATAAAATAAAAAGGGAGGGGGGTGGGGGGTCAACAAAAGGAGCAATTAAAAATTAGAGAAGTGAAGAAAAACTATCTATTGCACCAGCTTCACACCAAATATGATATAATTTTCTATTAGTAAGGCCCCTAAGTATGTATTAGTGGCCGATGACTGCTTGAGTATTAAGGCTTCTAGAGCAAACAAAGAGAAAACAAGGTAGCATGGCCCTTCAACTATTCGAAACATTAGCCATAGTTATTTCGGCTGAAATAGATAAAAGCAATGACATTACACAAGAGACAAAAAGAATTCAACAAACTTTAACCCACATCACTGTTAGATTTTTCTGCTGAAGCAGAAGCAACATGCTATTATTATTGCAGGTCTTTACTAATACACTGTCAAGATCCTTATCTTCAGTATCAAATGGATCTCAGGACCTTTGAAACTCCTAATTTTTCACAAACGACATATTTAACCACGCTCATTTGCATCTGACAGACGTGTCTATATAATAATAGGAACTTATACCATTTCATTGGACAATTTCAGTGCAAAATGAGCAACATAACTGGCTAAAAATAAAAATTCACAATTTTATAATTATGGAACGTAATACCAAGCTTGAAATCAAAAGGTTTAAAGATGAATAAAATGAAGAGAGTCTATAGAACTGATAAAGCAAGGAATGATCATATTATAGCTGATTTGGGAATAGCGTTGATACATGACAAGCTACAAGGAAGTCGCTTAAGGTGGCATGACCATGTTCAACAAAGGTCTTTAGATGCTCCAATACAGAGGAGTGATTTGATTCAAATCAAAGGAACTAAAATAGCCAGAGAAATATACCTAAAATGACTCTAGGTGAGGTGGTGAGAAAAGACATAAATAGCTTAGGTTTTGTATTAAGTTTGACATTAAATAGAGCCAAGGATCCATGTAATCGACTCCAATTAGTTGGGATAAGGATTTTTTTCATTTTAAGAATGTAGTGGCACTTTTGTGATTTTGTCACTCTAAACTACCAAGGCACTTCTACTCATTTGGGCCAATGCTTCACCACATTTTTTTTCTTTTTTCTTTTTTTTGGGGGGTGGGGGGGAGGGGGAGAGAGGGGGACGCTATCACATGATTCCACCCTTGTCTGCCATGTGGCAATCCTGAAGGATAATAATCATTAGCAATGGAGTAACTAATGGTAACAGCAGTTATTTTAATGTGCTGTACCTAAATTTCAAATTAAGATTTGCAAGGGTACAATGGCTGTCTAATTCTAACTTCTCTATGGAAATACATGGTTGCTCGTTAAGGCGGAGTGTAGATAAGTCTCTTGGATTGTTTCCTGTGTCGTCCAAATCCAACAACCCTAGTATTCTCATTTTCTCTATGGTGCACAATGACAAAGTTCTTGTTGTCTGAGCTGTACTCACTGTCCGAATCAAAGAGCATATGATAATTAGGGGTGCAAGTTTTACCCTGACAACCTGAACCCGCCTGAATCAGCCCTGAACCCGAAGAAGGCCAAACCCGCCCTGAACCCTGACAGGGCCAGGTTAGGGCCAAGTTTTTATTAAACCCTATCAAGGTCAGGTCGGGCCAGGGTTGAGGCCTCAAACTGAGCCCAGCCCGACCCGGCCCAACCTAACCCTAGGACCGAATCTCCGATTTCATTTCCTTTCCTCTCTCAGTCTCTCTTGCAGCTGCAGTGGCTCTCAGACACTCTCTCGCAGCGACCCAACCTGAAGCGGCGAAGCTCTCTGCCTGCCGGCTGCCTCGTCTCCAGATCTCCCTCTTCTCTCTCTCCACTCGAGCCTCTTCTTTGGAGAAATGAAGGGAGTTGCATTTCGTTTGGCCTCTTCTTCTATTTCACTTTTGCATTTCATTTAATATATCATCGAATCCGTGGGATCATACGGAGTAATTTTATTTTCATCTCCATAATGTTTGATGTTTTGTTGTAATTCGCTGAAACTCTTCTATTCTTTCTGATCTAGGGCTTTTCACTCTCATAAATCCCAGATCTATGCAATTTATGTTGTTTGATCTTTACTGTTGTATGTTTTTGTTCGTTACGATGATTGATTTGATGCATCATCTGTTTTACAGTGATCCCATGGCAGATTTTTTTGTGAGCATTGCTACATGACATTGTTGCGTTGTGTTGTTTTTCCAATTCTTTAATTAGAAAATTTTGGTGCTCTATTGTTATTGTTGTTTTTCCTAATTGCAGGTCAGTTATTCCATAACTTGAAATATTTCCGTCTGATTTAAATCAAAATTTTCATTCATGTTTTACTAATTGATTTGACCATTCAATCAGAGTTGTTCAATCAGTTGCCAAATACCAAGTGAATTAGCAATCTATGTGATTTCTGGTCCAGCAGTGGCAAAGATGACTCCAATTAAGTATTTCTCTTTAGAGCTGCTGGCCTTCGGCATTGTTTCTGTGTTGACATTATTTATACTCTCCCTTTTACTTATTTTGTGATAAGATTTATTTATCTTTGCAAAAAATATTTTGTCAAAAGGTGGTCCATACTCTTGTGTCTACCTGTTACTGAATATTGGGTAATTGCTATCTTCTTTTCATTCAGCTACTATAATTTATTTGAGCAGACAACTTAATTCAGTACCACATAATTTGGACACTACAACATGGGACAATAAAGATCTTACAGGGAATGGATAATATGCTGAATTCAGGGCCAATCAGGGTCAACCTGGCCCAGCCCGGCCCAGCAGGGTCAATCAAGGTCAGGTAGGGTTTGGTTGAACTTTGCCAGGGTAGGGTTAGGGTTGGAGATATTTTTACCCTGACACGGTTGGGCTGGGTTAGGATCAACATTAAAGGGCTTAGGGTAGGGTGGGGTTTGCAAATACCTAGCCCAACCCGACCCTGTTGCACCTCCAATGATAATGGCATTATGGATTCCCCATTTCATGTCTTAAGAGGTTAGTGGAAAAAAAAAAAAAGATTTACAGTGATTTTAGCTACATATCTTTCAAGTCTTTTAGTCTTAAAAACAACTACAATTTGTAGGAAACCTTCCTCCATAGTATTCTCAATAGTTTAGACAGCTCATGTCTACGCATAGATCCCTTCGACACTTATCTGAAACTGGCTGTCAAGATTTTGCATAGAGCTGTTCAACCTGTCTATACAAACAAATCCTAGTTGGATGTTTTGTGTCTTTTTCTTTTAGAATATTTCCCCCTTCAATTTGCTTTCCTAACAATATACGTGGATACATTGCTTAGCTGAGCACAACTAACAATCAAGTTATTATTTGGCCTTTACACATTGTAATATATCTGATATTGCAAAAGCAGTACTTCACAATCTAAGCATCAAAAGGTCCTGAGTCTAGGACGAGCAGGAACTTGGAAATCGTTTTTTCCTCTTTTGGATAAACAACAAAGAGATCCATTATAAAAAAATTGAATTAGGGTTATATCATTCTATCACAAAGATTCAAGTTTGACAAAGTAATTAATTGAGAAAACCTGATTCTAATTTTCTAGAGCCAGGTGAAAGACCTGTTTCTCTGGTTTCTTTGTGGTTCTTCAGTTGGTTTATGAGGACAAAAGAGCTTAAATTCCTGTGTTTTCAAGTCTTAATTTTTCCAACATGATTATTATCTAGACATGAGTTATGTTGATTAGTACTTAATTGATTAGCTTATCCTAGGGTATTCTAATTAGTTGACCAGCATGAGCACAAATATCTTTTACGGGATTAGCTAGTCATTTCTGTCCAAAATCTTCGATTGAGCAGAATTTTTACCCATTTACACCTAAGAATCACTGTAGCTTTCGTCTAGGCCAAAGTTAAACAAAAAACTACAGATCATTTTAGTTGTAAAATTTCATGTAGTCTTAATCTCATTCCTCAAACCCTGAAACTGAGGGATTCTAAATTACTATTCATTGGACACAACAGTGTTATGACATCCTAAATTAAGATATTAACTAAACCAAACTATGTATTCTCTATTACATCTAAAAATAGTTTTAAAATGAAAAACTTAGAAACTACCCCCCAAAAAAAAAAAAACGCACTTATTTTTTACACTACCCATAGAACTAAACTATTTCGTCATTGCTACGCTTATCCACAAAATTCATCAATTTAGAATACTAAATTGGATCAATCAATATGCCAAATTCGTAATCAGGAGATAGAAAGAGTTACTAAACAAGTTGAAATTGCCACAAGATCTGGAGATATACCAGTGGTGTCACGCTATCAAATTCCTTAATGACATTAGTGAATCTTGCCACATCCTCTTCATTAATTGCAGCAGCAAGATCCTACCACGAAGAGCATAAATTTCAGAGTGTAATTATTGTCTTGAGACTATGGATAAATATACAACTTAACATAGGCAAGCAATCACATGATAAAACTCTGAGAAATTTGTCAATAATCAACAAGACAGTGCAGTTTCATGGTTTGACAGCAAGTAATGCAAGAAAAAGAAAAAGAGGGGGGGTAAGAATTGAATTACCTAATCAATATAAACTCACTACTTACTGTTTAATTAAACAACTGATTCCAAATCACACAACCCATAAGTAACTTCAAAACAAAAAGCATATCTAAAACATAAGTGTAAGTTACATTTATCGCAATTTATTTCTAATTATGTTGACAGAAAAAAAACTGTAGGCATAGGAAAGTTAAGTGAGGTCATATAGGCATAACTTACAGCTAATAACTTGTATTCACGTGTTCCCCGAAAAGTAGGGTCCAATTCCTGCACAAGCAATCACAAAATCTATATTCACGATAGCTCAAAAAACCAAAACCTTCAACAAGTCAAATTAGAGAAAATCTTAAACCTGATATCGCTCCAATGCATTGTTTATGGCAACAAGATCACCTCTACAAAGTTGGCAAATGCCAGCATTGAGGGTATACCCCTTAAAACTGTACTTATTGTTGTTCATTGACTGGCGTGCTATATCTTCATAAATCACAATTGCCTTCTGATATCTGGGAAAAACACAAGCATAATAATCTGTTTCATTAGTAGTATTGTAAGCACAATAATAAGCAGAAGATTGATGAGTGCTGAGAGGCAAAAGAACACGTACAAGAAATATTACTTTTTTTTGGGGTGGTGGGGGAGGGGGAGGCACATGGTCATCAATTCAACAACAAAGATGACATTATCAAAGAACTAATTGTAATAGAAGAGTGTGACTTACTGTTCCATTTGGGCAGCGAATTGTGCAATTTTTTTTTTGCACTGATTGGCAGGTGCTGTTGATTCTTCACTTTCAAACATATCAACAGCTTGCTCATAGAAAACAATAGCCTGCTCAAAGTCCAGTTCTTTCTCACAGAGCTCTCCAATCTCCTGTACATCAAGACATCAGCTGGCTTTGGAATTGATTCAACAGCATCCCCTTTTATTTTCCCTTTAAAATTTAAACTAGCACAAAAAGATCGCTTTCCAATAGTATAAGGATATTTAGGACTTTTTCATCATTTATTATAACATAGAAAAAGATATAATAAATACAAAATTATCCAGGCACTTACTCTCTTTGGTATGTATTATAGAATTAATTGTATAATACATTATGACATATGTAGTTTTTTGGTAAGATTTATGGTACCTATTTATATTTAAAATAAATTTATATAATCTAAAATCTACAAATAGGTTAGAAGGCGTTTATCATTATTGTGATTATCTATCATTAATTCTTTATGTCTAGTGGTATTAAATGGTTATTACTCATGATCCATAATTTATTCTTATAAACAACTTATTATAAATAACTCATAGACAAAAATATAAACTATACCAAAGAGAGCTTTAGTTGCCGATGATGGATTCCTAGTTTCATTTTATTCTTTATCCCTAAAAAAATTCCAATTACATTCTAGTCAAGGGGCAGTTAAGGGATAGATGCAATTCCATAACATTTTTCCAAAGGTACAATTACATTAGAGGCCAGTGGATTTTTTTTTTTTTTAACTTATTGAATTTTTTTAACTTATTGAAAATAATAAAAATAGTTTAAGCAAAGAATGGCTTATTAGAAGTAAAAATGGGTTTCTGAACCCAATTTCATAACCAAAAAAACTGGCATCAAACTAAAATGTATTATTGCCAGTTAATTGATGAGGATTACCTTGCAATGTCTACCAGCAATGTTAAACCTACCAATTTCCTTTGAAAGATAGACAGCCATTGTCAGGCATGCAATAGCCTCTGCAAAACACAGAATAAGAAAGTAGCATAAATTAGAAGACCTTCAGGTTGAAATAAAGTAGTTTGCATGAGGTAAAAAGACTGAGATAGAGGTGGGAAAAGGGACAATGTGCCAAAGAAAAAGACAAAAGCAGACAGAATAGATTTGTTAATGAGGTGCACTCTTTTATGCAGTTCAGATTCCAGAGTCAAGATATAAAATGGCATCAGTCAGTCTATACCATGATTCAATATGATGCCAATCTGAATAAGTCATGGATGTCATCTCATTAAGAAGATAAGAATTGCAAAAAAATAGTTTGACATAGCAATATAATATCCGGCAATAATGCAGGACTGAAAAAGAAATATTTATATGATATTTATATGATGTGAGGAAGTTGTGCAATACCATAAAGATGGAAATAACAAACAGTTACAATAAGTAGATTCAAGGCCAACTCCACAACAAAGAATCAAACCAATCAACTCCAGAAAAAATAAGAAACCTAATAGGCTAAGAGCATAGAAGACTTTTCCCTTTCTTCTTCCTAGTATATTGCTCATAATGTATTAACAAAAATCACTATGTAACCTGTTAATGAAGCTTCTTTTGATATCACCTAGAGCTAATGGCATAAAGCTCAATATTGATGGCAGCTCCTCATGTAACCTGGGTCCAGGCAGGAGAGGGAGGACATTTGAGTCCGGGAAGGGAACATAATCATAAATTATTCAAGTCATGCTGAGTAGCAGATTCAACATCACATAATCAGATTACATCAACATAACTTTGATAAAACTACTTTTATGATGAATAATGACTTTTTCATTCTTCAATCTAACCTTGGCACAAAGCTACGTCGACCAAAATTATGGGAAGAGATAACATCATTAAATTTAAAGCATAAATACAATACGAAAATTTTCCAATAAGTAAAAAAAATGATATTTATGTGTCAAGAGAAAAATAACCTTTGGGAGAAGTTTTATAGTAACATTTTGCAGCATCGACATAACTTGAAACAGCTTCATGCTTGCTTTCCGACTGAAAATAGGATAATTAACAGAGTAAAAAAAGGAGCATCAAATAATTATTTAACTGTTTAAGCAACATATGTTCATCAATACCTTCAAATGACAATCAGCAACTTTGATGTAGGCAGATCCAGCTTTATCCCCTGAAAAATCAATATATCAGAGGTACTATGAAGCAGATAATATGATGTTGTATCTGCAATGAAACTTTTAACAATTATCTAATTCAACTTATTTAATTTCGGAATAAATAAACTGATTGTGGAATATTTCAAATAATGTTGTTAAAATGCCTCAGCAACCCTAGGCAACAGACCATCTCATGATTGTCATCATCTAGGAATTGCCTAGGTGTTCCCAAGAGCTACACTGGCCAAACTTTGGGCATGTGCTACACATCTTTTATGTATTATATCAAATACTTGTTATTTGAGAGGGTAGGAAAGGAAATAAAATTCAAATTCATGTATAAAGGAAGCTAGGCTGGTATCTTCTCTAGCTTTTGCGTTTTATCATATTTCTTATAAAATAGGTCTGTAAGCAAATGATAGTGCAACACTTTAACCCATATATACAGTACACATAAATCAAGACCAATAACAGATTAGAAAATATTATCTCTAATTTCATATACATTAACGTGCTGTTGCCTAGCCATTGTGCCTAGGTAAATGCCTGATCACCTAGGCAACTACTGAAAATCCAGGCTTGCATCTAGCTCAACCTCACCTAAATAAAGCACACTTAGACCTCCATGTACCACCTAGTTGCCTAGGCGACTGGAAAGATCAGCATAATTTCAAAACTTTCATATCATTAGCAAGTTGAGAATCGAGATTTAATCATCAATTAAATAAATCATGAAAAGGGCTCACCCATTTCCCACCTGTACAACAATTCCATCCTCCCCGAGCCATATGGCCATATCTTTTGTTGAAGCATGAAATAACAAATTCTTGTGAAGCAAAGCAAAAAAAAAAAAGGAAGAAGAAGAAGAGAGTCTTGGGAATAAGATCATACTGTCTATATGATGCTGAGCAAGTAAAATAGAAAGTAGTTAATTTTGTGTTGGGTTGACTTTGGGTCTTTACTAGATACTCGAAACCAAACCTAAATGAAGAGCAACATAAAATTTGGAGTGAAACTTAGTCTTACAGGGCTATGTGTGTTGATGAAATCAGTTTAGTAAAATTATAGTGTTATTTTGGTTGTCATTTGTAGCACCACTCTTAGTTTGAGACTTTAATAGTACTTTAACTTCTATTTTACTATTTACGCCAAATTTTTAGACCCCAAAGCTTTTACATTTCATCCAGCTTTAGTGTCATTAGACTTTTCCAATGATCCTATTACACCACAATCTCACAAATCTAAGTTGAATTTGGTGAACTGCAGTCAAAGTAATCAATGACAGCCTTCTGTTTTTCAGAGATTTCAATACCAAAATTAAAACTTATTGGGGAACGAAAAGGCCGGTTGGCTATGTCACACCATAAAATATGCAAATCATGCTATCCTGAGGCAGCATTTTTTAACAATGTTGGTGCTAGTATTCAATGGTAATTCTTTGGCAACTACTGAAAATTCAATATGTCCCCATGAGTTCCATAGAATCCCCATTTAATTGAACAACAAAAAATTAAAATCCATAATCATAAAATTAAACCTACATGCATCGGTTCAGCAAACATCTAATTCAGTAATCAATTCTAAGTTTCTGCGTAGGAAAAAAGAATCAGATAAAAACTTACAACCCTAAATCAACAATACATAAATAGATGAGGAAAATAAGCGATGAATACGTGAAAGCACATAAGATGTTCGAGTTCATGAATAGCCAAGAAATGTAATACAAGCACAATGAATCAAAAGCGATTAAAATCAATAACAGAGAGATTACATGATTTAGCGAGTTTGTATGAAGAAGCAGCCTTCTCATACAATTCTGAGGCGTCTTCATACTTGGAACCACCAAATAGTTTCCAGCCAGTGAGTTTCTTCTCAGCTTTCTTCTCGAATTCTTGTCCTCTTGCAGCATCCGACATTTTTTTTCTGATTACTATGAGCTCCAAAGCGTCGCAGTTAAGAAAAGAGGAAAAGCGCGAGGTAATAGAACTCTGTTCAAAAACGGGAAAGAGGGATTTCTTAAGAGGGAAAGTGTAAGGTAATCGAGTTAACCTAGTTTAGCTTATTAATAAGGAGAAGCAGAGGAAGAATAGGAAGAAGAGATCTTCTCACAGCCTTTCCTACTAAAAAAAGATGTTTCCGTTTTTGAACAGATAAGTATAAGGTAAATGCGTTCAAATTTCAAACACTACTCTCACTCTCTCAGTTAAACGTTGGCGGTTGCTGAGACTCTAAGCGCAAAGACTCTCAGACAATCAAGGATGCTGAGCAACCAACGTGATCCAAAAGAGTTCAAGCTGAACTCAAACTCTATTGCATGTAAACAATCTGTAATTTGAAATACGGTTGTATATTTGAAGTTAATAAATACAATCCCTCCAATCGGATGAGAAGATAAGGACGATTCAGTTTCTATTACCTTACGCTTTCCCTAAATCCCATATTTCCGTTTTTGAACAAAACTCTACCTCCATCTTCCGGAGCCTTGAGCTTCCCTTCTTTCGATTATTTCTGTCGGGTAAGTTCTCTTTCTATCTCTTTGCTGGTAGCTTCGGGTTCGTAGGGATTTTCATATCCTACAATCCTTCTTCTTCTTCATCTTTCCCTTTCCTTTTCATTTCTTTTTCTTCTACTGAAACCTAAGGGGGATTGTGAACCCATTGGGGAAGCATGTACATCGGTTCTTCCATTTCGAATAAGAAAAGGAAGCATGTACATCGGTTTTATTCAAGCCCTTTCATACCGTTCGGTGATGCTTGAAAACAGAGGATTATTAAAATTTGAAGATTTTCTGACTTGGTGGATGACATAGTAAGCAGAACAAGTGTTTAGTAAGTCCTAGGATTTGTTGGCTTCTTGATCAAAGTTTGAAATTTCGGTTTTAGCGCCAAAAAGCAAAATTCAAGCAAAGTTTTGGGATCCACATTCTCTCCATCCGAACTGACATTCCATTTTCAACTCTCAACTTATCAGTTCAGATGGAGGATTTGGATTCAACCGAGCCCTTAGTGTCAGCCATCTAAAAGGGTTGCAGCCTCTCCCCGTGAACCTCTAGGAGGAGAGGATTTGAATCCGAAGTTTTGTATATTTCAGGTGGAAATTTTGATTAGTCATTTTAGTGCTTAAAAGGCTATATTAATTTGATTTGAAACTTCAGGAAAATTCTAATTAAACATCTCTAAACATATTTAAATCTTAGAATGTAAAAAATCACATCCAAAATAATATTTGGATTCAACCCTAGTTTTTTTGGGTATATATTTCGAACCTAGGGTACTAGTGTATGATGTATGACTTTATATATGTATCCTTTCTAGTTCAACAATCTTCTAGTTGGAAATTTGAAATTTGGGAAAATAAAGCCAATCGGTAGCTTCAAATACACCCAAATGTTGAAGTTGGGACTCGACAATCGACTTTTGACTGTATTGATTCAGCAGCAAAATAAAAGATATTGCTTAAAAAAATGAGGTTTTCTAGTTGTTCTAGGGCGAAGAAGACAAAATCTCAAATTGTAGACAAAATGTGTCGAAGTTTTGTTAAATATTATCAAAAATGAGTTGAAGTGATCGAAATGAGTCAAAGTCTAGTAAATTAGATGAAGGGCTCGGATTCACCCAAGCCCCAAATGTCTGCCATCTAACTGGGCCGCCGCCTCTCTTCCTGAACGTCTCGGAGGAGGCTCAGGAGGAGAGGATGTGGATCCGAGTTTAACATGCATTTCATAAGTATCCCACATGAAACTGAAATATACTGCCAAAATATGCAAAAACTCACAAAATTTTGGGGTTATTATCGTCTCCAATTGCTAGATCCTCCAATCGAGGATCCAGCAGTCTCTCTTAACCAGGCGCACCTACCGATGTATTTGTAGGCGCACCGAGTTAAAGAGAGACCGCTGGATCCTCGATCCTCGATTGGAGGATCCAGCAATTGGAAAGGATAATGATTCAAAATTTTGGTACTATGCTCTGATGTGGTTTGTGTGGTCCTTTGTAGTTTTGCTTATTTTGGATGCAATCCTTCATTAAACTTTTGTTGATGTCTTTTCAATCTTGAAGTGTCCATAAAAATTGCCAGTATCAGAAAAATTAGTGATGGATAGATATTGAATCCTTGCTTATAAAAGAAAAAGAGAATATTTGATTTTGAAAACCTAGACCCAAAAATTGGGATTTGAAGAGTTGAAATGGTCGAAAACAATTTTAGAAATATAAATGTTGGATAGAAGCCTTTGGAAAATTTGACGAATCTTGTCTATATTGGGTTTTGGGAAATTAAAAGTGAAAGAGTGACGGATGAGTGCATCTCGAAGGGCTTCTAGCTGCTTATCTCATGTTTTGCTATGTTTGATAGATGGGGAAACCCGTTAGATAAGTCACATGTCAAATTTTAAACATAGTTTATTGTTTTAAACAATTGTCAAATCTGGACTTTCAACACATGGATTACAATACAAATTAAATATATTAGACAATGACATCAAGAAGTCCACAAAATTTTTTAGACCAACAGAAATTGCCACATGATTGATATGTGATACATGTTTATTTAGAATAAAGATGAACTAAACAAGAAGAGATATTTTTTTTGTTCGTTTTGAAATTGGGACAGCTCTAGAATCAAAATGGTTGAGAATGGATTTTGAAACATTTGGTCAATATTTACAACATTCGACTTTTGGAAACTAAAGAGCAATAGTGAGAAGTTGAAATACATATTCATTTGAGGAAGATAAATCTTAATTAAATAGCATAGTGAATGAAAAGTAAGTCCAGAATCAAAACCATATAGTGTAGCTGTCAAGACGTCAAGGCGAACCAATACATTAGAGGCCTAACGAACACTCAAGATGACCAAAGTGCCCTATTTTCCAAGGCACCTGAACACCTAGGCAGCATCACCTTGACAACTATGCCATAGACTGAATTGGAGATGATGAACCTTATAAAACATATGCTAGAACATAAACTTTGGAAGAAGAGCTAGAATATAAAGAAAGGGCTAAAATCTCATTTTAGGAAGAAATGGTACATTGATAGCATAGTTTTCAAAACCGGATCAGAACAAACCAAAAAGAACCAAAAAGCTCACTAGTTCTAGTTTGGTTTCAACTAACAGAACACAGGTTTCATAAAAGGATAAAAAATAATGAATCAATGTCCCCCAAAAAAAAAAAAAAAAAGGCAAACTGTTAGGGTGTTCTCAAAAGTTGGCAGGTTTTTTACTTGACTTTTGAGCAGGACAATACAAAATACGGAGCAGACCAAAAGCATATTCAAATCCTCTCTTCCCATGGGTTCGGGAGAAGGATGACTCTCACAAGTTGATGCCCGATATGTGGGTGTTGGTTGAATCCGAACCAGTGCATAAGTCAACACTCCCTGATGGCTCACCTTATCATCTCAGATGAGGGGCTCGGATCCAGCCAACACTCACATGTCGAGCATCGGCTGGTGGTAGCCGCCCTACCTCCTGAACCTTTGGGAGGAGAGGATTTGGATCCACCAAAAGGGGGTAAGTTTGATTTTTTTTTTTTTTTGGTTGTTTGGACAGCCGGTTTGCTCCGGTATAGAACCATGGTTGATACTTTGGAAAACTTGAGTTTTGTTCTTGAAGGTGTTTCCCCCAGTACATTTTCTTGAAAATGAAATCCCTTCGTAGGTTTGAAGGCCCCAGAAAGATTATGTAGGAAGAGAGAGAATGAGAATAAATGAAAGAAAGGAAAAAGAAAAAGATAAAGAACAGCTTCGGCTCATTCTTTAGCTTGATCCATCCTTGATAGGCCCAATGTCTACATGGGATAGACCTCTTGCCAAGTAGCCAATTCTTTAATTTTAAAATTTTAATTCAATTTTTTGATAGTTCCTAACAAATAACATAGAAATTACATTTCAATGCATAACACAAGCGGTTAGTAAAACACATGCATTTGTTGTGAACAATGTATATAATATAGGAACATAATGCCCTAAGGTGGTCAGTTGACATCGTTTTTTGACATTCCTATCTCGAGCGAGATGCATGTTGTTATAGTAATAAAAACTATTTGTGACAATATAACTTCAAATGCTATGACTAAAACATTGGAGAAAACCATATATACTAACTTATGGGTAAGTGTACATTTACTATAGACTCATTAATTTTTATTTATTTTCTTGAATTAAAAAAAATAATGTTTTTTCTTTTACTTGATTAGGTTTGATGTGTTTAAGTATATAGATTATATATTATTTGTTAGAGATTTAAAAAACTGAGAAAAAAAAATTGTAACTCCTAATTGCTCATGATAAATATTGAAATAATAAAAATTGGATAGAAAAATGTTTCAGTTAGATTCATTTTAGTGTAAACTAAAAAATACGAGTTATTAGTAATATGTGCATTATAGGTGTGTAACCTTTTTATTTATTTATTTATTTATTTGTAGAAAATAAATATATCTTATAATTATATATGCAAATACATCATATGAATTAAATGGATTAACTAAAATAAAACATCAGAAAAAATATTGTAAAAAGTGAGAAGTGGTGAGTAGAATCTAGTTTTTCTCACTACCATGGTGAGAAATACATGGAAACCAATAAAATTTCTGAAGCCCATGTAATTGTCTGTTTTTTTTTTTTCTTTTAATTTTTATGTTTGGTTTATATTGTGTTTCTCCACTTTTTTTTTTTAATTGATTTTTAATCTTTTATACCATATATCATGGTTGATTAAACTAGGATTTAGTGTATCTATTCTAAATGATTAAGCTAAATGTTTAATTAAAAAATAATTAATTTATGTGTTTATTTCTCTTTTAATTCATTTTTTTTTTAAATTTTCAAATATTTGTAGTGTGACTTGATCTCATGTGCCTGCTGTCTGCACCTGCAAATTCATTATCTTCATCAGAGTTTCATCATCGTCATCTTTCATCCATGGATGATCATAAATAGAAACAGCAAAGACTGGTGGGTGAGGAGATGGAGTCATCTCGATTTGTATTTTGAGAACACTTCCCATCAAATCCTTATACAAGCATTTCTCGAAAAAACTCTTCCAGAAAACGAGAGGGGATATCGTTGCCTTTCAAGGAAGAAATTTCTTATACCCAACCCGTCAATTGAACTCAAAATTTATGAGAAAACCAAAGATAGGAAAGGTGAAGCAGTCATGTGGTGGGTTGGCGAAGTTGTGGTGTGGTGGGTGATTGTTTTCGTTGTTAGAGAACATATCTTGATTATTCGGAACACGAATTCCATATATCTTTCCTTTCATGGAAGAAATTTCCTGATCAATTAGAATCTATTCTATTAAATCACAAGAAAACAAAAGGGTTTTACCTTCGCTCAGATTTTTAATTGCAATAATCTCAAAATACAAAATTTAGAAAACAAAAGGCTTTACGTTCGCTCGGAATTTCAACTGCAATAATCTCTAAATACACAACTTAGAATTCTTGTTAGATTAGAACAAGGAATCCGTTATCTACTGAAACAATCCCTTCGACTGGTGCGATGTTAGACCTCTCTCGAATGTCGCCAGCTTTGTATGTTCACAGTAATTTAAAATTAAAAGGTTAAAATGGTAAGTTAACTTATTGATATTGATAGTAGTATTATTCATTAATGAATTTTAGACGACAAACGTTGATGCTTAACGGTCATGAACAAACGGAGGGATTTAAGTGAATTATGTTTTCAAAAATAGAAGTGTTAGTAATATTATTGAAAAAAAAAGGTGGGCGGTGTTGTTAACCTATACACAAAGGATTTGGATGAAATTTTCCTTTTTTTTTTATAAAAAATAAGTTTCGTTCGATCGTTCTACTTGGACGTTTCTTTATTTGAGGGCTTGAGAGAGACAAGAGAGGAAAGAGTAATCCGTTGGTTAAAATAGAGTTACAGAAGCGCGAATGCGATGTCAAGATTCGATCCATGGCCCGTGTTCTTCAAGCGAGAGTGGAATAGGAACTGGCCTTTCTTGGTCGGATTCGCCGTCACCGGCATCATCATCACCAAGATGACTCTTGGACTCACTGGTACTTCTTTCTCCATAATTGTTTTCTTATCTATCCTTGATGTCTATGATACTTAACTTGATCGTCTACACATCGAAATCTTTTTCGCAGAAGAGGATGCCAAGAACTCCGTTTTCGTTCAGAGGCACAAGAGGTAAGTTACTGGATTGATCTAATACCGTTTCCATCGTGGAGCCCTAGAATGTGTTTCCTATTTTTTTTTTTTTCGGAATTTGAGTACATTTACCTATATAGATATCGGTTTTTTAGGGTTTTGAGAAATATCAAATTGGTTCATTAATTATATGCCGTGAATAGTTCGATAGAAAATGTTTTTATTAGCTTGTCTCTATGTATATATTGTTTCAATCAAATCCAACATACTTTTCCTCCCTGAGAAGGGGTCGTTAGAGTTTAATCTGCTCAGACTGATTAGTTATACGTTATTTGGTTCGTCTCACACACTTGTTCGGTAGCAAATATCACGATAGTGACATTATAGGAATTCTACATGATTTGAAAGTAGAGGACTTAACTGAGTTATGGATTGGAAATGATGGTAATTGCTGTGGATTGGGCTGTTGTGTTTTATTTGTTAAATTGATTATCTTGATTTATCAACCTTCGTTGATGAATGCATGTAAGAGATGAATGTCTGAGATTTGACATTAAAATTGATACATCTGTATGGTATAATACCATAATGAGATTTGACATTAAGTTGATACATCTGTATGGTATAATACCATAATGCTATGCATTCTGCTAAACACATTCCTGTATGTGACTTACACGTAGTATGTTTGATATTTTCTTAATTTTTCCATGTCTCAAGCTTTTTGTAGATGTTTTCATTGACTTGGTTTATTCAGTTCTTAGTTAGACTTCCCTTTTGACTTGGTTTTGAATATATGTAATTAATTATATCGGGAGGAGCTACAGAATGTACTGTTTCATAATCCAACATTCCAACAATCCAACGGTCTCAATAGAAAAGCTTTTATCTTTGAAGAGGAAAGATCTATTCCGGAGTTTTCAATATACATCAAAAGATAAAATTTATTCAAAAAAGAGTCCGGGGTTTTTCATTTATGACAGTTCTTATACATGTCCACACGTTAAGTACATGTTTCACTGGAAACCCTTATGCAAGACCATGAATTATGTGTTGTTATAATAACCATGTGGACATATTGACCTGTCATGTTTGGGAGTGTCAGATGGGGCTGGACCAACTCTAGTACAATTGATACCGATGGTTTGGAGAATCCAAACTCTTGTCTAGAATGCGGAAATTGTCAGCTTTCTTGCTGCTCTGAATTTTCCACATTTTATAAAACAAATTGAGCTATTCCTTTTTCTCCTCAGCTCATGAATTCTGAACTGCGGTTGGGCTTGACCAGTCATGATCCAGAGATCCTGGGCTCTTACTTTGCTCCTTGTCATGTTTTGTGATTGGTTTGCTAATTTGAATGTTCAGGTGTGAGAGCAACAGATCCTAGAGCTAAAGTTTCTACCCAAGAACATAGCTATGTGTCTTTCGCACAATAGCTGTTTTTGTGCCATTTCTTGATAGCATGATTTTAAGAGGTCCTACCTTGTTAACTTCATTTGAATATGGATATGTGTCTTTTGCACAATAACTGTTTGTGTCATTTCTTGATAGCATGATTTTAAGAGGTCCTGCCTTATTAACTTCCTATCCTGTCTTTCCTCTCATGAACTTGGGTTAAATTAGTTTAAGAATATTGTTAGAAGGCGGGCAGAAATGATCCTGTTAGCGTCAACGAATATAGGCCTCTGACCTATAGCACTGTCGCTATAGGATTGTGGCATCTGTATGTTATATTGGGAATTAGTGTCATTAGTCTTTATCTTGTTTCTTATTTTATCAAGATCTCCTTCTCTAGTTAGAATAGGAAATTAGGAAGGTTTCCTATTGGTCATTGTTAATGTTTTTGCCTTTTTGCCTTATCATTATAAATAAAGCAATAATAGGAGGAGGACCTTGTGCAATCTGATTCTCCTCTTTCTAGAGAGTCGGTCCTTTATCCTTCCTTCTTTCTTCTATTTCTCTTCTTTTTCTCTTACGGTTCTGGCTTGGCTTGGCTCGGCTCTTCTTATTTACAAATTGTAACAGATCCATTAAATTTACGTAGTTGTGTTCTTTTATGTAGGGCATAAAGGAAGTGTCCCACTAATAGCAGGCCCAAATACTAGTGTGAACAAAACAATTGAAAAGAAGATGAGAGAGACTAGATAACCTTCAAATAGTTTACCAGTTCTCAGTCTTGTTGGAAAGTTGAAATGGATAAGTTTTCGAGAGACTCTGAAATCATGTTAAAAATGTGTCCATACCTTCCAAAAATAGTCCATGAAGAGTTAATGAAAAAATAACCCATATAATTACTGAACATAACCCATATAATTACTGAACATGCTTCAAAGCTATGAATGCTCCAACATCACATAGCCATGTCTTATTTTTGTATTTCGTGGGGCTGTATGACATTCAGTGCTGTCTCTACAAATTAGAGGTTTCCATAATGGGATCAGTTGGGAGGGTATGAGATATCAATGGAATTGGTCTTGTTTAGCAGATTTTAAAGCCTTCAGATATTTGTATCTGATGGAAGAAAATGACGATAAAGTAGGGGGAACCAATGGCATGGGATAGCCAACAGCCCTAAAGAGAAATTCAAGCTTCACTCATGGTCTGGTAACGTAAAGACACTGTTGAACGTTGGTGGAATGCTAGGCAATCCGGAATTTTTTTGAATGATATTCAAGAAAAGAGCGTTTTAGAAAAATTTAATGTCAATCGACATTGCTATACTTGGTACACCAGAATTTCCTAATCAATTACATATTAATGGGTGGTAGAAATTAATAAAGGTGCTTGGAAGTGCATTAATATGGTTCCTGACCCAAACAGAAATCTCCTTCCAGCCACCACCACCACCGCCGCCAAACTTGTCAAGTTATGATCAACTGCTGCCTATCAGGCAGCCTTCCTACAGGCTGATGTTTCACTTGTATGATACCTGCCTTACCTGTTTAAGGAATCATTTTTTTTTTTGTAGTGGATGTAATCATGCAGAATGAAAAACTTACTGTGGTTCTTGAAGTTTATATTTGTGAATATTCTGGTTCTTTTTTTGTTGGGGGGGGTTCATGCATCTGGAAAATGCTGCAGATGTTTCTGTTTTAATTGTTCCTATTATTTGCCGTAGTCATTGTTTCAGATGTACTTACCAAAAGATAGTTGTAATGCCACTATTTTTTTTCTTTGACTGTTTTGCTACACTAGTAACAATTTAGTTTTTTCAATTTGGCAGATGGTGAAGTGCAAAAGACACTAGTGCTACCCTTTTTCTTTGACATATTGTTTGATTGGTTTTGCCTTTTGTAGGTGAATTTCTAAAGTCCCGATGTAGTTCTTCCTAGTACTTTTGCCTGGAACGGGTAGTTTCGCTGTTTGTTTCTTTTTTATGATCAAATAACAGTTGCTACAATGGTTCAGGATCTCTGTTTTTGGCGTTTGTATTTTTAGATTGCCTACTTGAATAAGGAAGAGAATTTCATTGATTTTGGCAACATGTACGGCGGTTGTGTACCATAATTGAATATTAATTTGGAGATTCAAAATAGTGGTTCTTGTAGGTTTCCGACTTCAAACGAACCTATTGGTTGCTATGACATCTTCAAACTTGTGTTTTTTGTGTCTAGCGAACATTACTTAGAATTGCAATTTCATTAAATTATCATCTAAAAGTTTGAAGCATTTTTTTATGTTAATTTTCAACTGGATACAACCAAAATGGTTTTTTTTTTTGTTTTGGGCTGGAGTTGCTCCAGGTTCACGCAGCGTCCAGACTCTATGTTTTTCTCTTCGAATCATGGGAAACGGGCTTGTGCCGCCGCCGAGCGAAACCACCACTCTTCAAATTGCGGAATAGGCGGGTGCGGGCGATTCATGCTTGGAGCATTTGCGTGCTTACCAGCACTTCGACGTCGAGTCATTGTTTAACTACAAAACAAAATAAAACAATGAGAATTAGTAAAAAAATTTCGAAATTTTGGCAGTATAACGATAATATTTTATGCAAAGGCCTCAAACTGACCCAAAAATCTGGGTAGGAGGACTTACGTAATTATATAGCAACAAATAGAGACTAAATAATCCTCAAACAAACAACAAATTCAACATTTACAAAAAAATCGATTTTTGATCAAAACCTAGATAAAAATATCCAAAAGTTTTGATTTTTGAGTAAACCATACGGTGGAACCTCAAATAAGTTGAGGGCTTTTGTCCATAGAGGTCCCAACATCATTTCTAAGCCGAAGAAAAAGAGTTTCTATGGTTAGAATCCTCTAAATCTAGAAAAACCTAGTTTTTGGGCAAGAAACCATGAAGAAACGATGTAAAAAGAGAGAGAGGAAAGAGGAAATTTACTTGGAAAGATTGTGAAGTACTCTTGGGTGAAAAGAATCGTTTTCACAAGCACCGGTCGGACTGTAGCAACTCATCAATTCAGAGAAGAATCGCCACCGGAGAGGAAAATGAGAAGAAAAGTGAGGAATGAGTCAAAATTTGCGATTTTAAAGCCTTTTAAGGCATACCGATCGACGGTTTTGCCCTATACTGGTCGACCGGTACCCCCTGGCAACATGCAAGCTGCCATGGGGATTGTCTTCCAAGTTACAAACACAACACCTCTACCTGCAGGACAAGCTAGTACTGCACCTGGTGGTAGCAACACTGTACCCCAAGCACCGCAAATACCAGCAGTACAAGGTCAAGTGCAAAGCCTTGAAGCACTACAAGACGGGTATAACTAAGGTAATCATCAGTATCAGCCGCCTATGTATGGAGTTTATGCACAACATCAACTTGATCATTCCAGATTGATCTAGCATTTTCTGAAGTTGAAGCCGAAGGAATTCATCGGTAAGCCGTCGGATCCTCTGTGGCCAGCCCATTGGATTGATGAGATGGAAAGAAATTTTATGATGATGGCCATAAATGAAGAAGAGAATGTATTATGTGTCACATTTATGTCGAAAGGTGACGCACACCACTGGTGGAAATCAACTAGAAGTTATCTGTTAACAAAACATGCCCAACTGACATGGGTTATCTATAAAGAAGTTTTTTTTGAGAGTATTTTCCAAGGAGTTTCAGAGATCAAATGGAGAAGGAGTTCTTGAGTTTATATCAGGGACAGATATTGTAGATGCATATCAACAGCGTTATGAAGAGCTGTTCTTCTTTGCTCCCTCTAGCATGCAGGAGGAAAATATCAAAACCCGAATGTTCGTTATGAGACTTAGGGGAAGCATTCGTAAGCATGTATTGAGGCTGGAAAAGAAGATTTATAATGAAGCTGTATAGATTGCTCGAGTCCTGGAATTGAATCAGAGAGAAAGTTATTTTGCTCAAAACAGAGGTATAAAGAGGCCCAATGGGAATACATACAACGGAGGGAACTCAAAGCCATTTAAACCCTTCCGTACTCAAGGCTTCAATGCTGCAGCCAAGACTACTTCGACATGCCAACCTCAATAGAAATAAGTTAATGCTGGAGTAAAATGCTTCAACTACGATCAAGTAGGACATTATTCAAGAGAGTGTCCTAAACCAAGGAAGCAGATACAGCAAGGAAAAGTTTATGCAGTTACTTCTGAGGATGCTGCCGCATTACCTGATGTGGTTTCAGGTATGACCTGAACCTTTTGTTTGTACAACCTTGTGTGAGTATTGTAGACTAAATTAAATAAAATCACAGGTATCGTACCTATAAATGACATACCTGTCAGAGTACTTTTTGACTATGGAGCCACTCATTCTTTTATATCTGTGTCATTTGGAAAGAAGTTAAAGTTATCCCTCAGACCTTTAGACTACAAACTGCTTGTACGATCACCTATGGAATTAGAAGTGGAACTAGACAAAGGTTATTGACCATGTCTAGTTCTTATCAGCGAGAAGATTTTGGATGCAACCTTAATCCAACTCGAGATGACAAACTTTAACGTTATCTTGGGAATGGATTGGTTAGCTTGGCACTCCGCAAACCTATTATATGCCAAAAAGAAACTGACATTTAAAGACAAGGAAGGAGCAGAGTTTAGTTTTGCGGGGACCAAACTTCCCATAAACGAAAACTCATTCTTTCTGCTTTGAAGGCTAGAAAATGCCTCGAGAAAGGAGGAACTGGGTATCTAGTATCTGTGGTTGACCTCACCAAGGAAACACCACGAATGAAGATATTGAAATTGTGCGTGAATTTCTGGATGTATTTCCTGAGGAATTACCAGGATTGTCACCTGATTGAGCCACAGAGTTTGTAATAGATCTTATATTCGGAGCCGCACCAGTATCTAAAGCACCCTACCGAATGGCTCCTACCGAACTGAAGGAATTGAAGGTACAGTTACAGGAATTACTGAACAAGGGTTACATTAGACCCAGTATATCACCATGGGGAGTGCCAGTATTGTTCGTGAAAAAGAAGGACGGTAGCGTCCGACTGTGTATTGATTATCGGGAACTGAACAAGCTTACAATCAAGAATCGATATCCGTTATCTCGGATCGATGACTTGTTCGATCAGTTCCTAAGTCTGGTACCTATTAAAATTTGTTTAGCCATTGCCTGTAATTTAAATTAGGATAGAAAAGGATAGTATATGTAGACTAATATTCGGATTAGGCAATTTGGATGCCTAACACCTTCTCAAATTGTATCATGACACTTACTTATTGTTTTTCTAGTTTGACCATAAGCCTTAATCCATTACGTGAGTCATTAGTATTTCTCATTTGAGAAATTATATATAGGTCCTAAACCTTATCTAGGTGACGACTCCATTTCTAATTTTTTTTATTATATTTCACCCATTTCATACCATTACAAAAATTTCGTTTTTACACCACCAAATATTTCTATAGCACATTGCAAACTTAAAAATCAGACCAAAGATATGAATTGAATGCATGCATATGTTTACGCATTATTTTGTTTGCTCACTGAGCCTTGATGTGTGCTCACCCTTTCGACGTCAAATATTTTTAGTTGATGGTACAGGTCATACTGTAGAATACTATGTGAATGCACCGTTGTATGGACACATGGCGGCTATGGACGTAAAAACTATGGAAGATGCACATGATCCGTCATGTGAGTGCAACCAATGTGTTTTTGATTAGTTAGTTATATTTGAGTACTGGAACATGTGATGGATTATTTACTTTTATGTCTTGAGTTATTGGAGATAACTTGATTAATTATTTATTTTATCACTGTTAGATACTCAGTTCATTATCTATAAGACTTCTGTTTATTCGTTTATTATCTCTGATTATTATCGTAGAATATGTGTGTGGTTTGATATGGTGGGTACGACCTATACGAGATCCTGGTTGAATCGTTGGTTTATTGACGGTTCATCACACAATTCTGGTTAGTCCAAAAATGGGGTGTGATAGTAAGGTTGTCATATTGCAACCTGGTAGTCACAGATTCGAATCCTAAAAATAGCCTTTGCACATTGTGGGGGTAAGACTGTGTACATTCTGCCCTCCCTAGACCCTGCAGTGGCGGGAGCTTCATGCACTGGGAAGCCCACTTGATATTTGAGAGGGTAGGAAAGAAAAACAAATTCATATTTTTGTATAAGGGAAGCTAGGGTTGGTATCTTCTCTAGCCTTTGCGTTTCATCATATTTCTTATTAAATAGTAAAGTAAGCAAATCATAATGTTACCCAAATATATAGCACACAAAAATCAAGAATAATTGCAAATTAAAAAAATATTCTCTCTAATTTTATGCCCATAACCCTAGGTAAATGTTTGATTACCGAGGCAACTGCCTGGCAAATTAGGATCCAGATTTTTTCCAATATGTACGGTCATTAGAGGAGTACCAGTGGCCGCTCGATGAGCTACACCTAAGGCTCCTTCAATCTCAAGGCTAAAAGAAAAAAAATGGAGCAAGGATGTACACTATGACATGCACATGCAGAAATAAACTATCCCAAATTAAAAGAAAAATAAGAATGCGCTCTACATTTTGAAACGCTAAGTTATGGTTTTCTCTGCAACTGGAAGAGGGTTCGAGTCCTTCTCTGCCATTTGATAAGGAAAAGCGAGAGTGATCTATCGAGGAGCCAAGTGCTTCAAACTCTTTCTTTGTCGATTCCTCTATTTTGGAATTCTTCTGGCACACAAGTGCATGTCATCTCCAACTCTACACACCTTCCAATCTCATTCACAACCTCCTCAATAGCATTAAGAAAGCTCTTAGAATTGCTTGATTTGACATAAGTTCAAAGTTCTCCCGAAAAGACTTTAACTGAGATGGATAACACCAAGCAAAGGTACCATCGCCAAAGTACGACACCACGAGGTGGTCTTCCGATGGTGCTTTGCAGCATACCTTGATGCACCTGAAGTGTCACACCCTAATTCTGGACTAACCAATAGTGTGATGAACCATCATGAGAATCAACGGTTCAACCAGGATCTCGTATAGGCTGTGCCAATATTCCAAACCAAATACACATTCCACAATAATAATCAGAGTAAATAAATAAATAGCGAAAGTCTTATTAATAATGAACTGAGTATCTACAATGATAAGTAAATAAAAATCAGTTATCTCAAAGGAACCAAAACTTAATTAATACCTATTACAAGTATCAAAATACAAAAGTAAATCACTAAGCGTAAACATCGTTGAAACACTCACTTGACGAGTCATATTCGTCCTCCACAGCTTGCACATCCATAGCCGTCACGTGTCCATATGTCAACGCATCGATATAATCTTCGACCGTAATACTTGCAACATCAGAAACTAAAAAGAATTACACGCGCGAGCATCAGCTCTTCAACTTGAGCTCAATGAATGAACAAAACAATGCCACAAATATATGCATGCATTCAATTCATATATTTGGTTTGATTTTTAAGTTTGCAATGTGCTATAGAAAGGTTTGGCGGCCACCGCACCTCTATACACGAGTGTGAATCCATCCAATGGATAAAACATCATTGTCTTCCCACATGCACCCACCATGGAATAGAGATAAAACTAAAGTGTCCGGATCACACACCGCCAACACTTCCCCTAATGCCCTACCCATACCAACACGTAAGCCCCTGCTAGCGAGGGCTTGCAAACTAGGCTCGCAACTAACCAATCCTAATGCCATCCAATGTATCCAAGGTCTCACCCCAACATCCCTCAATACGTCCATAGAGATAGAACGAAGGCCCCCCGACAGAGTCAAAGACCACACGGTCTGAGATCATCTCCCCTGATGCCCTACGATATAATAGTTCTGCTAAGGTGTTGGCGATACGACAATGCCAGTGGACAAGACTTGAGTAGAGATAGAGCTAGAGTCTGGTGATTAGGGTGAGCCGCAATGCGACGTCCTCCCCCTGATGCTCCACTCTCATCCAGCACGCTAACCACACACACACAATCATATGCCTATTTCTAGCATCATCATCATTATGTTATAAATAGTAAGAAATAAATATGCATGAACAGAAATAACAGTAATATTGGATGACATGCGAGATGCACACTACAAGCATACAAGCATAGAATCATTCATTGAATAAGACAAATAAAATAAAACAGTTTGTTATTATCCAATTAGTTTAGATCTTGTTCCCTCACCTGTTAACAATATTCAACATGATATTCGATCTCCTTCCAAGCCTTGCTAATCACTTTGAATTAATTTAACAACCTATGAATCATATGAATTTTTAAGTTAGGATTCATGTGTAATATGTTACAATAGTCGAAAATCAAATCTGACCATTGATAGGTGACTGATTGGTCCTATGGTCTCATGCCTGTATCGACCATACCACGTACGGTCGACCCCTACGGTCGCACTATATGCGACCACACCAGCGACCATACTTTTCCTAGAATTTTTCCGAATGGCTATGATCGACTCTCTGGTCACCCTATGGTCGACCAAAGCTGCCCTATGGTCGACCAAAGCTGCGACCATATGATTTCTGATAAATTTTTACTTGCAATCCGAGTTCTTCCTAAGTCGATTTCTCGGCTCATCACTTGGGTTCATCCTAAGGTTATCCTATGACCATTATTTACAATTTTTCATTATCAATTATCCCTAACCTATTGTCTTATGGTTTTCTATATAAAATCTATAACCGAAATCGTTGTATTAGGTTCTACATATCAACTTGAAAAGAACCTATTCTATCTGATTTACCTTATAGAGTCAAGTCCATACCTTAAGCTTGTTGTAGAAAGATAAAACTCTTCTCTGCGAAACCCTTCTCCAAGCTTTCCTCTCATTCTCTTCTTTTCTTTTTCTTTCTCTCTCTTTCTCTCTTAGGTTTAGAGTTTCAATTTGGGTTCTAAAAGAGTGAGAGAGGCTAAGGGACGTCCTTTATATAGAGAAAAAACTTCCATATAGAGTCATCTTTTAATTAGGAAAGAGCTCCCCTAGTTTATGAAAGTTTTCAAAACTTGGAGTTGGTCTCAACATCGTGCGATCGCACGTACAATCGTCGAATCCGTCGACAACACGTTCAAAATATGCGACCACAGGTTGTGCAGTCTCAACTTAGTCTACCATATCCCTCAAAAATGCGACCATACATCCAAAATTTACTGGTTTTTAATTTTTAACTGATTGCTTCCACACAAACTTAAATAGTCAATCAAATCAACTAAATTTGACTTGCTGCTTATTTTATCTTGTGGTTTCTCCATACAAATTGGTTCACTTGGGCCGGTTATGATGAAAAGATCGGTCACGACATGAGAATGTAAGGTTAGACTGGGTTCGTGGTGTGCAGGTCTTACAACTCCGCCACCTTTAAAAGAAATATTGTCCTCAAAATTTGCATACACGGATCTTACAACTCCCTCACCCTAAAAAAAAATTTTGTCCTCAAAATTTAGATATACTTTCTGAGTCGAATAGATGGGAATACTGTTTTCGCATTGTATTTTTCTCTTCCCATGTAATCTTTTCCACATCTTGTCTTTGCCAAGTTACGTTCACATAATAAATATTCCAACTCCAGAGATGTTGTACCTTCAAACTGGTGGTTTAGGCTGATGTCACTTCAAAAGTTAAATTTTCTATCAAATCCGGTGGATTCACAGTCATTACTCGTGATGGATCTCCAACATACTCATTTGGTAAAGACACGTGAAATAAGTGGTGCACACTAGACATGGGTGGCGGTAACATAAATTGATATGCAACTCTTCCACGCTTCTCTAAAATTTTATAAGGTCCAATAAATATATAGGATACAATTTTCCCTTCTTGTTGAATCGTTTCAAACCACGCATGAGTGATACCTTCAAGAACACTTTGTCACTTACGGCAAAGTCATGGTCTTGGCGTCTCTTCTAACAATTTTGAGCTGTCTAGGTCCTTCTTTAATCTTGTCTGCCAATCGACAAGTTTCTTCAGTAGACTCAGGTTTTACAATTCCTCGTTTTCTGACTTCATTCCAAAACAAAGGAGTTCGACATTTCTACCATACCATGCTTTATAGGTAACATCTATATGGTAGCGTGGTAGCAACGTCGATCAACGGCAACTTCTCATCTCAAGCTCCTTTAAAAACAATTTCACAGGCTCGGAGAATACCTCCTAGGATCTGTATAGTCCACTCCGATCATCCGTCGGTTTGAGGGTAAAATGCGGTACTAAACTTTAACTTTGTTCCAGTCGCTTTCTGTACTCCCTCCAAAAATTTTAAAGTAAAGCGGGGATCTCTATCTGACACTATGCTCTCAGACATAACATTCAATCTAGCAATATTATTCACATATAGCTTAGCTAGCAGCTCCAAAGCACACCGAGGTCGTATAGCAATGAAACGAGCCGTCTTTATAAGGTGATCAATAATCACCTAAACTGTGTCAATCGATCTGGGAGTCAATGGTAAACCGGTGACATAGTCCATTGTAATGCAATTTTATTTCCATGCTGGCTTCGATAGTAATTGTAGTAAGCCTATTGGTCTTTGTCTTTCAGTCTTTACTTGCCGGTAGTTCAGACACTGGAACATGCACTAAGCCACATCTGTTATCATTCCTCTTTACCAGTACAATCTCTTCAGGTCATGATACATATTGGTACTCTAGGATGTCTTAAATCTAGAGTACAATGGGCTCGTATCATTATCCTATTCATGATGTCAGAGTCTTCACCTTCAGGTATACACAATCATCCTCTATATCTGAGTACCTTATCTGAATCTAATGTAAAGTCTGGATTAGGTTTTGTTTTCTCTAAATCTTTTGCACCGTTCTCAGATACAGATCTAACATAATTATTGCCTTTACTTCATCCATCAAATTAAAGATGATCTTTAACGCTATGAATGCAAGTGAGGAACTATTGCTCTATAAGTTCTCACTCAATTGGATCATCACGAGTTTTTATTATATATTGCTCTTCTTCCAAATCTGAATCTGTTGCTGTGAAACACAAGGCGGCGTTTGTACTAGGTCCTCCTTCTAGTTTCATAATTCTCCTTTTTACTCAAAGTGTCAGCTACTACATTAGCCTTGTCTGGGTAATACCGAATATCATAATTTTAATCTTTCAGGAGTTCCAACCGTCTCCTTAGCCTTATGTTCAACTCTTTCTGTGTGAGGAGATAAGTAAAATCTTGTAATCTAATTTAATTTGAAATTCTTCTTCATATAGGTAATGTCTCCAAGTCATGAGTAAGGTAACTCTTCTGATGCTCCTTTAGTTATCTTAAAGCATATGTAATCGCTTGTTCCCTTGTATCAGTCCACATCCTAAACCCAATCTGAAAGCATCAATGTATAGAGTAAAAGGTTCTTCTGGTGCCAGAACGATCAAGATGGGAGCTGATATCACCCTTGCACTTAGAGTTTGGAAACATTCATTACACTTATCAGTCCAAATAAACTTCTCTCCCTTCCTGGTTAGCTTGGTAAGAGATATTGCGATCCTAGCATAGTCATCCATGAATCGTCTATAATAAGCAGCAATTACCTCCTACTTCCATGAAGCTTGTAAGGAGTAGAACCCCAAAATATTAGAACTTTGGGTAATTTGGTCTTCCCACATGCACCCCTGCCCTTTTCTCTCTCTTCTCCTTCGTTGTGATTAAGAATGTCAATTGGGACGGTTCTTTATTGGTTTCGGTTCCAAGGGGGTCATTCCCAAAAGTTCAATTTACTACTCGTTTCATTTAATAATGAGACATGCTGGTTTCAATTTCGTTACTTAACCATTCTAGACACTCAATAGCCTACTTCTTAAGTATTTATGTATGGCTAAAAAATTCTGAGTCTTTACCCATAACAAAGATTACACTTACTTCGCCTGTACTTTGGTCAAATGACACGAATCTCCCTTGTAGTGTAGAAATTACACTCAGTCCCTTGTCTTCTTCTTCTTACTCTCTCTTATCCTCCATTAATAAATAAGTGTGTATTTTTGTACCTGGTTCTGGTTTGTCTTCAACATATATTGATTTGAGTGGATTGCTAATGGTTGCTGTTATGATCCCACATCAGAATCTCACATGGACTAAGTGTGGTTCTTAAGCCTGGGGGCTCTCCCACCTAATAGACTGGTCTTTTGGGTTAGACTCTCCCTTAGGTTTGAGTTGTAACATTTGGTGCTTTCGTTGAAAAAGCGGTACCGCAGAAGAGGCGACCTAGAAAAGGAGTGACCTGGGAAGAGGCTACCTAGTGAAGCAGAGTGAAAGCGGTTCAGAGTGGGTCGCCGTGTACGTCGACTTTGAAAGGGTGGCAATATAATGATCCACATCGAGATCCCATATGGACCAAGTGTCATTCTTAACATGGGGTTCTCCCACCTAATAGGTTGGTATTTTGAATTGGACTCTCCCTTGGGCTTGAGTTGTAATAGTTGCCTGATTTGATTAAACTATAGATATGGGGATTTGATTCCATATCAATTTCTCTAACCTCTTCTATGGTTCAGCTTCTGTCAAATCCTATCTCCTAATCTGATGGGGCTGTTTTTATTTTTATTTTTATTTAATCACTCCAAGGCTTTGGTTCTTCTATTAATTGCTCTCGGGATTAAGTTACTCCCGGGTATAGAGGATAAGATCTGATTTCAGTTGCTGATAATGCAAGAGCTTTAGACGAATTGTAAATCTCACTGCACACCACTTCCATGTGTCATGAGTTGTTTATATTAATTGTATATTGAAACTCTTACAACAGATTACAAGAATCCTAAATGAGGTTCACCTCTTGTACAACTATACAAGAGTTACATCAATACCACATGTGGAATTGTATGAGAGCTTGATCCTCAACAGACTATCGTCCGCTGTTGCTGTTGCAATAAGATCGGTTTTGCTATAACCGTTAATACACCCCGTCAAGCACAACTGGGGGTCGGTAACAACATTAAACCTGACCTTGAGGTATTTGAACCGTGGTGCGGGAAGAGGCTTAGTCATGATATCTGCAATCTGCTTAGCAGTACACAGAAAACAAACCTCAAGAGCTTTCTTAGAGACCTGATATCGCGCAAAGTGAAAATCGATCTCCACATGTTTTGTTCGTGCATGTTAAATAGGATTGGCAGCCAAGTAGGTGGCCCCTATGTTATCACACATAATCACTAGTGGGGAAGGAGACAGCAGACTCAGTTCACGAAATAGAGACTGTATCCAGAGAAGCTCAGAAACAGAATTTGCAAGGCCTTTATATTCAACTTCGGTGCTGGAGCGACCATTGTTTGTTGCTTTTTGGAACTACAAGAAATCAGGTTATGGCCAAAATAGATGCAAAATCCACTCCTGGATTTTCTGTTATCCAGACAGCCTACCCAATCGGCATCCGCATAAGCAACAAGCTGTAAACGGTCCATAGGGAACAATTGAATGCCAAAGTGAATTGTTTCTTTAGTGTATCTCAATAACTATTTCACGGTGACCCAATGATTGACCGTGGGAGCATGAACTGATAGACTATATATATGATTATTGTTTGTTGCTTGTGCATTTCACATGCCATCTAGTTATTTAAATTTTATTATTTTTTCATGCATATTCGTATGCTAGGATGTTGTTTGTTTAGGCATGTAATTGTTTTCATTAGTGTGTGGAATGTGAAGGGGAGTAGAGCCCTGGATATATCTTCACACTAACACTTTTTCGTATCGTCGTCTACCTTAGCGGGCTTGGTGCGAATAGGGTATCAGGGGAGGATGTGGGATTATGGCTCAGCCTGCCCACCAGACTCGAGCCCTATCTCTATGTCGTAGGGAGCTGTGCTGGAGTAGGGTCATAGATACTGTGATGACATATAGGACTGGTTAGAAACGAAACCCACTCGCAAGCCCTTGCCAACAGGGGTTTAGGTGTTGGTGTTGTATAGGGTATCAGGGGGAGGACGTGGGATGGTGGCTCAGCCTGCCCGCTAGACTCTAGCTCTATCTCTATACCGGAGTGAGTGATGTGGGGCAACAGTAGTAGTGTGGATCGGAGCTTGACTGTTGGGTGTGCTCACACTCTCGTGCATGGAGGTGCGATGGCCGCCAAACCTTACCATAGCATTTTGCAAGTTATACCTGACCCAATTGTAATGTTATCTCATGCATTTTATATGTTGCATTGGTCTTGTGCTTTACTGAGCTAAGTTATGAGCTCACCCTGTGTATACACCATATTTTTTAGATGTTGATGCAGGTTACACCATTGAGGACTTCATGGTTGCTCCAGCTTTTGGGACCATGGCTGCTATTGATTCACAGACAGTGGAGGACGAGCATGATGCCTCATGCAAGTGCTCTTACTGTGTGTTCCTTTAGGGTTATTTATTTATTCTTTCAGTTGGATATAGACGATGTATTAAATTATTATTTATGATTGTGGATGATGGCATAATTGGAATAATTATTTATTTACAATTAGAAACTCAGTTCATTTATTATTAAATTTCGCTGCTATTTATATTTCTCTGATTATGGTTAGTTTGCTTGGAATGGTTTGTTGACACGGTCTATTGAGATCCTGGTGTGGACTGTGGTTTGGAGATGGTTCACTCACACTTCTCGTTCAACCAGAATTGGAGTGTGACACCTAAAACGGCAGTTAAAATACCACTTTCGTATTGAGATTATAAGGCCTCGGTCTCTTGAAACTGCCACCTTATATTTGTTTCAGGGCACTTTTTATTAAACTTAAGAAAAATTTATCTCAAAAATATAACACGCTTGATACAATGGAGATCAAGAAACAAGTTTAGAGCTGAAAGAGTGGGTTGATCAGTAGCATGGCATTGGTTTATCATCCATCATCAAAAGAACAAGTTTCAAATAGGAATAAAAAATGTGTTTTTGGACATGAAAATTGCCAATGCATAAATTACTGTACAACTTCATATACTTCATAATATCCACATGTTTCCGTATAAATTTTGAGGATAAAAATCAATGACAGTGCTTTTGGGTTGTATCAACTATAGCAGATATTTCATGTCTAATATATCTCAAAAGAATAAGGATAAAGAATAACCATAAAATCTGAACCTAATTTTTACCTAAAAAAAGAAAAGAAAAAAGAACCTAACTTCCAAAAGCTATTGAGGGAATATCTGAATTAAAATCAATTAATAGACAAGAGTTTCTCCTCTGGAGCCTGTTTATCAAGACCATATGTTCTGGCTACTATCGTTACTGAAGAATCCATTTTAATTAAGGATAAACTCAAAAATTAATGCTAAGAGAATTGATCAACAAATTAAGGAAAGTTTCTTGTTCGGATGCGTGGAATCTGCATCAACGGGGTTTAAGAGGAGGGTAAACACAAGTAGATGGTAGGCGATCATTTCACAGCAAGACCTTGCATGTAGAGGGGACAGAGGATACACCCATGACAAAAATTTTTTCTCATGTGTTAATAGATCAAAACATGCATGGAATCCATAGCAACCAACAACTTAGAAAATTCTTTGTCAACTATTTCTTGAGGATCCAAATCCTCTCCAGCGTTCTTGCACGCTAGTCAAACATCGGACGAACTGGGATACATCAGATGTTTGGCTGGTGGGCTAAAACGCTGGAGAAGATTTCTATACATTTCATGAACTCTGTAAACAATTCCTCGAAACTCATGAATGATGATTTTTTTAGGTAGGACATCAGCAAATATTACACAAATTAAAAAAAATCTTGAAATAGCCCAAAATGCACATAAAACCAGGTAAATTGTATGTAAATGACCTATTTGGGTAAGCTAATAATCACCGGGTAGAGGGTTTTTCTGGAAATCAAAATTGGAATCCTATTATTTAGAGGTAAATATAAAAATGGGTAGGAATGGGGGTATGAATGGAAATAAGCCGATGGGCATGGCCCTTGTGAAACCCCTTTACTTTCATCATCATGTAAACCACCATTTGGACCACTTCCGCCACTTGGACATTAAAATTGATGCTTTTGAGATTGGGCCCATTCTTTGGTATGGCCCTTCCTTGTTAGAACCAGTGCCCATACACGTAATGGATGGGCCTCTTGCCCTAATAGCCAGCCAATCCTAATATCTTATAATATCAAAATAAATTTCACAATAGATATGAAAAGACATATAGAGAAATTACATTACCTTTATAACATACATGACAACCAACGATTAATAAAATATATTCATGCATTTATTGTCAATAATATATATCATATAATAACTTATTACCCTAAGGTGGTCATTTAACATTATTATTATTATTATTATTATTATTTTTATCTCAAATGAGATATATGTTGTTATAATAATAGAAAATAGTTACGAAGACGCAACTTCATATGTCGAAATTAAAACATTAGAGGAAATCAAATATATATCAACATATTGGTCCTTGTACATTTACCATAGTCCTGTAAAATTAGTTTTTATTTCTTACATCATAAAAATCATATTTTTCTTTTAATCTGATTAGGTTTGGTAAGTGCAAGCATATAGATTGTTTTTTATTTGTTACAAATTTTTTAAAAATGATTGATAAATAATCTTCTTATTTTTTAGTAAGATGAATGCCAATGTGAACTAAAGATTGTTAACTCCCGTGTTTGTGTTTACATATCTTCAAGTATCAAAAAAGATGTTAGCAGAATATGAGCTCAAATGGGTGCATTTCAATAGAATTTGCATTGAATATAAACCATTGGTAAATAAATGCATCGTAGATGTATAAGTTTTTTTTTTTATTTTTTTTTTCTGTGTTTGCAGAAATAAGTATATCTTATAATAATGTGTGAATACATCATACAATTTAAATGGATTATTAATTAAACATAAAACATCAGAAATATTTTAAAAAATGGAAATGGGTGAGAATGGGAATCTTGTTATTTTCTCTTGACCCTGTTTGTCTATAGGGTTTAGTGGGGTGAGAAAGTGAGACCATTTTTCTGATGAACAATATAATTCATGCATGTTTGGAGTACCTTATTGCTCCGATTGTTTTGACGTAAAATTTTACATGTAACATTTTATATGTAAAAAAAATTTCAATGTTTGTTTCTAGTAGTTAAAAGAAAGACGAAGTTCCTTTTTCTTCCCTCTTAGAGATCAATATAATTCACCTCTTGGATTTAAACACTGAAATTTTTTTTTAACAGATAAAATTTTACGGTAAAATTTTACATCAAAACAAACAGAGCTTATAGGGAAATATAAAAAACCAACAAAATTTCGGAATAAGATCATCTTCTGCCGTTCAGCTAGCTAGTTGTCTAACGGACGGACTGGGATGCATCAACGTGCATGCCGAATATCCCAACTTGTCTGAAGGGCGACTAGTGGACTGGACAGCATGGGAGGATCTAGCTAGGTCCCAAAATTCCTGAAGCCCATGTACTCTCTCTGTTTCTTTAGTCACCATATCTCTGTTGGATGGAGCTCGTCTCAAATTGAGCTCTCCTTGTACTCGTGATCCAATGGCTTGAGTTTACTCCTTGTGTATACCAATGTATTAGTATGTACAGAACTGACTCCTGCCACTAGATCACTAACTCAAAGGATTGCTCAACTTGAGAGGAGCCGACCCTCTCTGCTCCACCCTATTGACCCTCTCTCACACTTCCATCGAGTGATCAAGCCTCGTTTGTGGCTGCCCAATGGAATTTTGATCAGCTAAAGAGAGAGGTTCCAAAAGAAATGAATTCAAACATTTCTACCCTTTATCTCGTTAGCTCGTCTGCCTCTCTCTTCTCTTTCCCATCTCTGCTCCGTCTTCTCTCCTACCTTTGGCTAGGAAACTGAACTGTTCCGCTTGGATTTATTAGCAATCTACTACTTAATTTTCTCAGAAATTACTCTATTTTCACCACAAGATTCAAAGGCGCTGCTTTCCACTGTAGCAATTACCTCCTACTTTCATTGGCAATAATGAAATTTGGTTCTGTTTAAAAGAGAACTAAGAATGGGGATGAATGACCTTTTGCATGCATGTCACTAGTCATTGAGTGAAGCTTGTAAGGAGTAGAATCCCAAAATGTTAAAACTTCCTCTCTTTTTCTCTCTCTTCCTTCGTCGTGATAAAGAATGTCAATTGGGACGACTCTTTGCTGGTTTCGGTTCCAAAGAGGCCATTCCCAAAAGTCTAATTTACAACTCGTTTCGTTTGATAATGAGATGGGCGGTTCCAGTTTTGGTACTTAACCATTCTAGACACTCAATAGCCCACTTCTTAAGTATTTATATATACCTAAAAATTTCTGAGTCTTTACCCATAACAAAGATTACATTCACATCACCTGTACTTTGCTCAAATGACACGAACCTCCCTTGTAGTTTAGAAATTACATTCAATTCCAATCAATTAAGGGTGTTAACATGAGAAAGTAAATGTTCCATTTACCCTTTGTAAATCAGTAGAGAAAGAGGGAAAATGGATGAAAAGAAAGAAAAAAGAAGAAGATAAAGAAGGGTTTGGGCCCATTCTTTAGCATGGCCCTTCCTTATTAGACCCAATGTCTACACTAAGTGGTGGATGGACCTCTTGCCAAGTAGCCAATTCAATAATTTCAATTTTATTTTTCATAATAGATAACAAAAAACATGGAAATTACATTTCCTTTATAAGATGCATGACACAAAAGGTTAGTAAAATACATGCATTTGTGATGAACAATGTATATAATATAAGAACATAATGCTCTAAAGTGGTCGCTTGATATCATTTTACTACATTCCTACCTCGAGCGAGATGCATGTTGTTATAGGAATAGAAAATAGTTGTGACGATACAACTTCAAATGTCAAAACTAAAATATTGGAGAAAACCAAAAATATGGACTTATCGGTAAATGTACATCTATCATAGACCCATAAAATTACCTTTTATTTTCTTAAATAAAAAATAACGTTTTTTCTTTTTCTATGATTAGGTTTGATGTGTGGAAGCATATAGATTATATCTTATTTGTTAGAAATTTAAAAAAAATTGACAAATCATCTTCTTCTTCTTCTTTTTATTTATTTTTGTAACTCTTAATTACTCTATGATGATAAATATTGAAATGATAAAAATTAGATACGGAATTTTTTTTTTTTTTTTTTGGTAAAGATAGGGAGATGGTTTACTAAGATGCATCTCTGAATGTGAACTAAGAGATTGTGACTCTCATTTTTATATTTAGATATCTTGTGGTACCAGAAAAAAAAATGTTAGCAGCAACATGCAAGCTTAAATGGGTACACTTCACATCTATATCAGAGGAATTTACATTGAGTACGAGCCATTGGTAAACACGTCCATTATAGGTGTGTATCCTTTTTTTATGTACTTGTAGACAAAAATATATCTTCTAATAATACATTTAAATACATCATATGATGTCGATATTGGAGTTATAAACCTTAGAAAATTATGAAACCATGAGCAGTGACACAATTTATGGGGTGAAGATCATAACCTGTCGTCCAGTCATCCATCGGACAGGCTGGGCTGTATCGATATGCATGTGGTATTTGAGATTTGTGCATTGAGATTTCTATGTTGAGTATGGTAATACCAAAATTAAGGGGCTTCCAAACCATTTTCGCATATGGTATACTAGTATGTAGCACATCAGCTATTTATTTTTTGTAAGGTGTATCAGTGAGATAGACTTTCTCTTCACTGACTTTGAAAGGAAAGTGATTAGTATAACTGAGCTTGTATAATCGGGATAATTTGGTGATTGTTTTGTTCTGGACAAGATGATCTTCTATGCCTAATATTCTTTCATCTTCCACCTTGATTAGAAGTTTTATTAACTTTTTATATTTCATTGATTGTTATCACAGGTATGTTTTGGAGTCAGATCACATGAAGAAGTTCTTTCATTATATAAAGTTTCCAAATTTTGAAATTGGGTCAGATGCTTAAGTAACTTTTAAGGTCCATGCCAGTATGCTAGAAACATCTCCCTATAACTTGGAATAGGGACATTTCTCTCTTTTTTTCTCCTCCCGAGCTCCTCTTACACCACACGGCTGTGAATACGGAGTGCATTGCTTGTATCCAGTAGTCTTTCCTTTCACAAATAGTATTTCTTGGGACAGAAAATTACTTATTTGATCTTAAACATTGTGCATATGCTTTGTTTAGTGCAGATATTTAAGCTTTACCAGTTTACATGTGTTTTGTAATAGAATGTCTTGGTTTTCTAGCTTAGTGACTCAACAATACTTTAATTGAAGTGCGATGACATAAAGAATGGAATCCACTTGCTGTTTTACTGAAAATAATAATGTCCAAAGTTGCCAGAACTCCCAATGTGTTATCTATTTTCAGTTCCTCCTTTTTTCTTTTTCTTTTTTTTTAAATCTCTACCTCCCAATATTGTTGATTGGTGTGGTTCATCCCTCATTCCCCAAAGTTCTTGATGATGTTTCCATCACATTTTATGGCTTTGTGGTAATATACTGGTTCCACCCACTGGTTATGTGACTCAGAAACCCAATTTTGTTTAGGTTTTTGGGGGTTCATCCCTCCTTCCCTTTGTTCTAAGTGATGAACTTTCGTCACATCTTTATGGCTTTGTGTGAATATATTGGTTCCACCTACCGCATATGTGACACAATATTGCTCAGAGTGAAACTTAAACTGGGTTAGGAATTTCAGATTGGCTAGTATGGTGTAGAACCATGCCCTACTTGCCGTTTGGGGAATATAAGGTCTTCTTACAGTTCGATGATTGATGAATAGTGGTTCTGAAAAATGGGTCAACATGGAAGCAGGGGAATGGCCACAGATCCTAATTTTATCTCCATTGGCTTTTTCATGAGTGGTTCCAAAAGGGATTCACATCGTCTCCTCCCAGTGACTCTGGGAGGACGGTGGCAACTCTATCCTGATGGCTGACACGTGGCTCTCGGTGAATCCGGAGACCCACATTCAAGCCGACACCCAGCCGATAAGTCAAGCCGACAGGGGGGTGTCGGCTTGAACGTAGGTCTCGGATTCACCGAGAGCCACGTGTCGGCCATTCGGACAGGATTATCACCGTCCTCCCAGAGTCTCTGGGAGGAGAGGATGCAGATCCTTCCAAAAGAGCCTCTAAGAGGTATCCATAATGCATGTTTTACCACTTTTTTCTTCTTATTTGTTTATGGATATTGCTTTTTTCTTGTTAAAATGTCTCCCTCTGGTAGACCAATATAATTTCTGAGAAGGGGCTTTATGCCATGAGTTTACAAACTTAGAAAACTATTTATGAAAGTTGTGGTTACTGAATTCATTTGCGTTTTACGATTTTATTTTGTATTTGAAGTTATCTATCCACTCCCATCATAGCTGAGAGCGCCAAAACAAAACATAAAGAATAATGCTAAAGCTACTGTCACACTTTATTGCAGGAGCTTATGACAAGGCACAATTCTACGTTGGCTGAATATCTAACTAAAATATATGACTGGGTATGAGATTAGATTCAATCTTATATGCTTAATTGTTTGTGTCCGTGGTGCTTGTTTTGATTGTTACTTGTTTTTGTTTAGGATCAGTTTTTTTAACAAATAAGTAATGGAACTCTTATGTTTTATTGACTTCCAATGTGTTAGTACTTGGTTCTAATGGATCATCATTTTCCATTTTGTTACTAATTTTGTTGGCATCACATGGGAGATTATTAGATTATTTTGAAAGCTCCCTCATCTATGGAGTACCATTAATCGTTTTCTTATTACGTCTAATAACTCTAATGTACTTGTCTGTTGCACTTTGGATTGTAATTGTCGGCAACTCGGACCAAGTTTGATGAGAGAGAGTGTCTGTGGATTTCTCTAATGTGGCAATGATTGATACTGACAGTGTTCTTGTGGTTAGTCATGCAATTAAAGAAAGAGAAAGAAGAGAGAGAATCAAAAGAGAGAGAAAGAGGAAAGAGAAATGTAGGTGAGACCCACATGTGGGTGGTACCCACTGTACCTAGGTGGCATGCCACCATGGCAGCCAGCCTGGCCGAGGGCCGCGGCACCATGGTGGCAGCCAGCCATATGGCTAGCCGCATGGCACAGCAGCAGCAAGGCCCGCAGGCTTCACAGCCGAATGCAAGGCATTCGATGAAATGTCTAGAGTGAGAAACGGCCAGGCTTAGAGAGAAGCACCATTCGGCCAGTTTTTCATTCTACAGGGTTTTGGAATGAAAAAATTGGTTACAGAAGCCATTTTACATGTTGTCAGGGGCATTTTAGGAAGAGAAATATGAAAAAGATGTGAGATCGACCGCCCAAATGAAGCCACGCATGTCAGATTCCAAATGGACAGCTCTAGAAGATGCGGGCTATGGTGTGGCGCAGACGGTGCGCCCAGATTCTCCCGCGCATGATTTTATTGGCTAGCCGCAGGTTAATATGGTGTATCGCGTCACATGAAAGGTTTGCTATGATTCAGTGGTGCACGCTTACGGTGCGCAACCAAGAAGATTCTGATCTAATGGCTGCGGGATTCTCCGATCTTTGGAGACGCAAATTATGCAGATCCAACGAACACAGATCAATCCCGCCTTTTCTTCTCAGATCCGGCGGTGGAAGTTAATGATTCTCTGCGCAGCCAATCAGAACGCGACAGCTCAGTGGCGCGGCGCGGCTACCGTGCGGCGCGGGTGCAGATTTGTTTTGGAAAGATTCTCTTTCCTTATTTGTTATTGGCCAAATTTCAAATTGCCATATCTTCTTCATCCGAGCTCCAAATCGGTCCGTTCAAATTGCAGCTTTCATATTTTTGGATGCCCTACCTATTGGGCACCGTTGGGAGTCGTGAATGTGCTGAAAAAAATTGAAAAGTTTGCTTTGAAGCTACAGAGAGGGATTTTGCCTGTCTGAGTGTCCAATGAGATGATTCATCACCATCTACCCATTCTCTGTGCATCAATGGATTGTTGAATCCCTGAGAGAGGTTGGTAGGCTGTTTATTGTTCATTCATGGTGATTATGGAGGAGATGGAAAGCCTATGATCAATACGAGCTCTATGGTTCAAGATTTACTATCATTGAAGGCTGTTCAGAGTTTCTCAAGGCAGTGTGGAGCGTCAAAAATTATTGCTGACAATTCAAGAATATTGGTGTGATCGCTTGCTGTCTCCTTTGCGAGTGGTGCTTGTGAGATTTTCTCATCCCCTATCTCTTTAAATAATTTTTATGCACTGTATGCTAGTATAGGTGAAAAAAAGTAGTAGAATATCTATCTAGCTTGTGGGTTTCATTGTAGGGCAATTCTTATAAGCCCCAAAATATTTTATTTGTGGTGTGTTCAGTGGGTGCTGGACACTGACTTTATGTCTGAATTCTGGCGTTGTTACGCCCTCTCAGTTTTATACTAGAAAAATCTAGGGTTAGTATCCTTGTCTGTAAGAGACTAAAAGTTGAGTATTGAGTAAGTACGGAGTCCGTGGGGCATTACTCCGTGGATTAGCCATCACATACTGTGGTGGTGAACCACGTAATATCTTTGTGTTCTGTGTGTTTGTTTTTCTGGTATATTTTGGAGTGTGTGGAATGGTTTGTAGGATGGATGTGCAAATCTGGTAGACCTGGCCACTGAGTGGTAGCGAGGTGGATTTACATACGATTGTGTGTATTGACAAATCAGATATCCAACAGCTCTGGACAACATTGAAATAAGGAAAAAGTTTCAGACACTGATTCACCCCCCCCCCTCTCTCAGTGTCATATCAAGTTCATCATTGTCTTTCTCTTGACTTTTGAAATTAAACTTTGGTCTCTGAGGGGGTGTTCATTCCTTTAGAGCAGTATTAATTGCTTTTAATAGTAGGGGATATATGTGTATGCTGCGCCCTCATTGTCGTTTTAATTTTTTTAGGAAATTTTTTCCACCCAGCTGTGTTTTCCTGCGCCCTCTCAAATAAAATGTGAAATGACTCCCTACCCCTTCTCTTGGTACTTGTGTCTACCATTCCATTGGACCCTACACTGACACAAAATCCACACAGATGGACAGAAATCTCAACCCATTTTTTTTTTATAATAATAGAGGGAGTGTTAAAATGATTTTTATGGGATTTGCCTAAATTACAATAACACAGGCGTATGGGGTGAGGTGGGGCGTGAGTATGATAAATTTGTGCAATCAAATGGGTGTGGGGGGAAGGGTTAGATGAACAAGCTTTCACATGATTTAGTCCTCTGACTACAAACATTAGTAATTGTCTTATTTTTAATTTCACACAGAATACATCTTTCACAAGATTTAATGCTGTGATCTTAGCACATGTAGTTTTTATTTGGATTGCCACTCAGTCATAGCATAAAGAATATGCCTAACTATTTTTGGGCGTAGGATAGAGCTTGTTTTACTATGGTCTCAACAGAAGCCTAACCCGGTTTTCTGAAAGTCCCAACTTCTACATTATATTTCATCGCTTATTGTCCAAGGGACTTAGATATGAATTTGTGCATGTGATATATACTTAGGTTGTAGTTCCATGTGTTGATATTTACTTCTTGTCTTCTGGCTGTATTTTAGTTGTTTCGATGTTTGACTGATCATGGTTCATGATGCTTCCTTATTCATATTTTTTTGGTTCCAGTGTTTTCCAGAGTATAATTTGAAACTTCTGGGTCTGACAATTACGTCACAAAACGGCAAGCTATCAAGGTACTCAAGACTTGCCTTTGTTGTATTTATGTTTTAATCTTTATAATGGATAATACTAGTGCTATTTGGTAAAAGTTTATGTTAAAATGATATTTAGTTTCTTGTTATTTTTGACATGTACCATTTTTTAGTATAGAAATCCTCTCCCGCCTGAGTTTGGGCGGGAGACTTGGCTGCCTGGATGGATGGCCACCACCTAGCTCTCGGGTGGATTCGAGCCCTCCATCCGAGCCGACACCCCTGTCAGCTCAGCTTGTCGGCTCGGATAGAGGGCTCGGATCCACCCGAGAGCCATGTGGCAGTCATCCATCCGGGCCGCCAAGTCTCTCACCCAAACTCAGGCGGGAGAGGATGTGGATCCCATTTTTTAGGTATGGGATCATGTGATCCTCACGAATGATTGCACCTACGCATGAAACAGAGAATAAGGGCGAAAATAATATGACGATGCTAGTCATAAACTTGTAACTGTGATTGTTGTTGTTGTAATGTAATATTCCATGATAATTATTTCATGGTTTGTTATTTAGTTTGTATCTTAAACTTACCTGGACGTGTGGAGTTGGGGTCCAGTACCTTATTTTTGCAAATGTCTGTCTTTTCGCTTACTGCTTATACTGATGCGTTTCAGTTGCTTGGAGATATGTTGCTTGATCATTCCAATTTTGTTGTTATGATGCGATATGTGTGCTCAAATGAAAACTTGAGGGTCCTAATGATTCTTCTCAGGATATTAGTTTCGTCTCTCTCTCTCTCTCTCTCTCTCTCTCTCTCTCTCACTCACTTACTCACTCAGGTGACAGTACGAAGAGGATTGCCCTTCATTCCTTGACCACCTTCTAACAACTTTGCATTCTTTTAAAATCCTTAGTTACCTAGGACCGTTGTGATTCTGTACATAGTTCAATGGGTGGTCTAGATATGAGGAGGTCTCTTTAGCTATTTTGTTTCTGAAATACATATCTCAGGTGATAGATGATCATTGCTTATCATGTAGTTCTTATCATGGTAGTTTCGTAATACGATGTCCATGGATTTGTTGAATTGCAATTTTGTCAGATGGATCTTTATTTGTGTTACTTCAGCTTGATATTTAACTACTGGATAGATGATAAGTCCATTCATTGTTTCACTTTCTCTTAAGGATTGAAATTGATTGGTTCTTTGCAGTATTAGAATATTATGTGTTTAGGGTTTCAATGAAACTCATGCCAATCTCATACAGTTGCCTTAAAACACAATAGAGGAGCCATAAACAATGAACATAAAGACATACCTGTCTGTGAAGAGATCGATCCCTATATGCTCCAAGTCGCTCCAAGCTTTGATCGAAATCCCTCGGTCACAGTCTTCCACAGCCTCCAGAGGATATCCTGATGTTTCTTGCTAATGGGTGCAGAGAGAACTAATTCGCTATGACTGTAGGGATTCTAACCTAGTATTTATAAAATACTGCTATAACCGTAAAACCCTTCCCACAATAGAATTAGGGTTACTAAACCTATCTCTACCATGTGACGAACCAAACCAAATCGATTCTACCGTGTTCATTGGACTCCTACTGAATTGACTAGTTTAGGTAATTAATTAAGCCCACACAAATCTAACAATCTCCCACTTTGGCTATATTAATTACAAAACCATCGTCAATCAGTGTGGCCATGGAATCTAACACACTAAAACGTCACCAACTTTGAAACATCCATCAAGCTTCCCAATGCAAGCAACAACGAATAATACACCTCAACATATGGTGTACAAAATTTTGTCAGCCACAACAGAGGTCTACTCAATGCATGAATTGCCTGAGATAATGCATGAAAATAAACTCTCATGTGAGTCCAAACTTGATTAAATAACCTTAATCAAAGTGTCCCAAAACCTTTATGGACAACTAAACATGGTATTTAAATAATTCAGAAATATAATATCATACTTTGGCTAGACACCTCCTTTATTCTTTGATATTATCCTCTCATGGCAAACCAACTTTAGCTTGGATTAATATCGCACTTTGACTTACCGGCATTATTTGTATGGCTGAATATCGTCTCTTATCTTGGTTGAATACTGCCTTATATATCTGACTGAATACTGTCTTGTTTGTCCTTTGGCTAAATACCGCCTAGTGTCTGGCTAAATAGTGCTTGATTTATCTTTGGCTAAATACAACCTGATTTATCTTTGACATGTCAAACACATAACTATGTATGTAAAATAGTAATAACGCAAATGCTAATGTAAACAAAACCATAGTTACAAAAACTGTGTCCATTAAATCATGAGCAATATAATCAAACACAGTAAGCAATGTGAAAATACAAGTATAAACATAAAGAGTCTCCCACTGATTAAGCATATTTAGAGACTCCTACTGACTCCCAGATCTTTGGTCACTTAAGCCTCTGATAAAATTAATTATTTTCAACCATTTCTATATTGGACATACCATCCCTTGAAGACTTCTACTGACAAAACCTTCGTCAGAGAATCCACAACGATATAAAATCTTTTGACATTTTCCTTACTTGAAGAGATTCGATCTCTATTATGCTGTAAAATACTAGATTTTTTTTATTATTCTTTGAGAAGAACACAGCTGAACCGCTGTCACAACACATCTCAATAGGTTTAGAAGCAGAGTCTATAACTTTCAAATCAGAAAAAAAATTTCACACCAGATACCTTGATTGTTATCTTTATATAGAGTTACAAAATCTTACTACCATAACAATGAACCTTAAGCTTGATTTTCTATCATCAATGCAAACATTAAAATTGTATTAAAATAGCCTAGAATGTCACTACTTTCATAAATGAACATATAATTTTTGGTCTTCTGTATATACCGAATGACCTTCTTTTTTCCGTTGTCCAGTAAGCTATACCAGCATCTAACTGAAAACGTCTCATAACATTTATTGAAAAGACTAATAAAACGATTGCAACCTTGAGCATATATCAAGCTCCCTATTACATTGTAGATGCTCACACTTAATATCATTTCTTGTACACAATTCTATCAATTTGTCTCCTTTATACATACATACTAAATAGTTCGAAAATAATATTTATACTTTAAGACAAATTCAAAATTTTACCTTTTCTGTCATTAGCAAACTCAATATCAGGTACAAAAGTACTTGCTCACACATTTTTATAACTCGAAGTTATTAGACAGAAAAACATTGGTTTCATCTAGTAAACCAAGTCACTATAAGCCAGTGATTAATCATCAACATATATGACTAGGAAGTAAATCTACTTCCACTGACTTATAGATATATATATTGGTATGACAATCTCAACAAAATTGAAAAAAGATACAATCCTGTCAAATTTTAAATACCATTATTCGGATACCTGTTTAATCCACAAATTGACTTTATAAGTCTACAAAACATGTATTCTTTATCCTTACTACAAAACCTTGTGATTAAAGTATATAAACATTTTTTTCTAGATTTTCTTTGATCAAAACGATCTTTACATCTACCTGATGCAACTCTAAAATAAAATACACAACTAAAACCTCAAAAATTTGAAGTTGTCTTTCTTTTTTCTTTGTGTGATTCTACTTTGCTATAAGTCTTACTTTGTAACAATCAATTCTCCCACTGAAATCACATATTTTCTTTGTATACCCATTTTTAGCCTATGAGTACACCGCTCATTGACAAAAGTATAAAATCCCAAGTCTCGTTATTGTTCATAGACAACAACACATCATTTATGATCATTAAACGTTCAAAAACAATTTCATTACTAACAACTTGCTCAAAATCATTGGGATCTTTATTTTTGTCTATAACAAAAAATATCCATTTTGAAGTACAACATGTCATTAGATGAAATCACAGATCTACATGGTCTAGTATATCTCTTCATTGCCTCATCTGGCTCTGCTACTATGGCTGAAGCATTGATCTTAATGAATATTTTTATAATCATTTTATTATACTCTAGTAACACTTTTGGTATCTCAACTGGTTGTTTCACACCCATTTTCATGTGGTTTCATCAAAGTTCAAGCTTCTTGGATCTGTTTTGATATCCCATAAAATGACAACTCAATGTCTAAAATAATCACTCTCTCGCGAGTATTATGAAACCATGTCAACTCTACAGTCTCAAAACAAGAAGATAACTTAAACTGAAACTGACTGACTAGGCACTCTATTAACAATATAGGCTACAATATTAATTATTTCCTTATAGAATCAAATACATTCTTAGGCTTTTACAAACACTTGTTTAAATTTATCAAGGAATATACCAGTATCACATGGTCTCTCAAAACTCTCTCATTCAGAACCAATAGTTTCAATTCTTTTAATAAAAAATTTTCTATCTTAATTTTCATTATTTGAAAAAACATCTATGAAATAAACTATAACGAGGAGTCCTAGATGAAATCTCGATGTCTATCAAGTTCAATAAATCATTGTTGTGAATAACATTCATTTACCTTAATCTTGTTATCTTTTCTTTTAATTAATTCTCTCACATATATATATGTTATAAACTTTGGAAGGAGGATTTATTATTCTTTTCAATCTTTCTTTGGACAACAGTCTTAAACCCTTATGACCAGGGTGGAAGATTACAATATACAGTTTAGCTTCTAAAGGTAGAATAAATTAAAGATTTTTATATTCTATGGGTTTAAACTACGATTAATGCTTAAGTGTCTAATGTTCTATACCTTCTTGCTCAGAATGTTCATAATTCTTATTCTTTTTTCACTTAAGCCTGTCCAGCTTTAAAATTTTATTTTATTTTATTTTATTTTATTTTTACATGTCCCTTCTAGGTCACACTACAAGAATTTTATTCTACTTAGATCCATTTTATCTTGCAGTTTCTTAATGTCTAATTCTTTTTCATAAAGTTTCTGACTATTCCATGAAAAAAATATTTTTCTTTCTGTGGGTTCTCTACCCCTTTCGTAACTTGCCTTTGTCTGGATATATATTATGCACTATGACATTGTCATTCATATTTTTTTTCTTTTCTTTGAACTTCTATCATTAGTTCTTTCACTTTAGGGTTCACTATATTTTTGAGTACTATAGGTCACCAGGATCTGACTATACAGTTCTTGTGAGAAAGTAAAAAGTCTAAAATGTCACCTACATAGGTTTTAATAAACCTACAAATATTTATTTATCCTTGAGCTTATCATTAATAGTTAACAGCTCTAACTTATACTTCCTCACACTTCCAATACCACCTATTATCATAAAAAATTGGTACTGATGGACTTGAGTAATAAAATATCTCTCCACCCCTTCTTGAAATATCAAACATTTCTTTGGATTTCGTAGGGAATATCCTTTTCCAATGTTTCTCATCTGAACATTGTCTTACTTCATCTTAGAGACTGAACGTCCTAAGAACCAAAATACAATTTTATGTTGAGTACATCTAGGTTAAACAGTCCTAGACTAGTTTTTAATTTCCATGTTAATTCATAAAACTGGCTGTCAAAGACAGTCATCTTAAGGTATTTAATCATTACATGTCCATAACTATATTACAATGTAAATGATTGTAAATCTACGATTAATACCAAATAAGCTAGCAAGAATATATATACATAACATGTGCAAGCTAATTAATATATTTGAAAAGTCAACCGAACTACATATACATCATTTGGGACAATATGTGCACTGCTCCTCTCAATATATGTGCAATGACTGTGAAGAGATAATGACTCTCGAAGATTTTACCATTTTTGGGTGGACAGTGCTGTTCTTTGCTGCATTCATAAAAGTGAGAGTTTATGTCAGTGTCACTTTTGGGTGAACACTATACTTCCTTTACTATAGTTTGTAAATGCATAAATACTGGATTTGAGCATATTATGATAGAACCAAGGTTGCCACTTTGGTGGTCACACCATAATCCTTACACAACAGCTATAAATCATAATTTGAATAAACTTGGATAATGTCACATTTGTGTGAACATTATCAAACTGAAGCATTTACAAACACAGACCTTTGAATTTGAACGTATCATAATGAAACAGGTTGTCATTTTAGTGGTTACACCAAGTTTCACCATGATATGAACAAATCCCAATCTGTAACTCATGTGGGATATTATGAATGTTTTATTAACACAACTAAACAGGTCTAAACATTCATATAAACATGCACAATAGCTCAACAATCAATTTGGTATAATAACTTTAAGAAAAATCAGCAAAAACATTACAAATCGAGTTCCCATAGAATATTTTTCCATAATAACATATTTTTCAATACATCAAAATATACCATAATATATATCAGATTGAAGAGCATTAAAAATGGAGTCCAACGAAACAAACCGCAAGTCAATCCGACCTTCTTAGCTCCCAGAATCACCATTTAATGTCTTTTTATTAAAAGCAAAAACCAAACAGGCCCTTATAAGCCTTACAGGGTCGGTCTGGGTCAACTCGGTTGGCTCGGTCTGCCCAAGATAGTCTTGGTTCGGTTTAAATCGAATCGAATATTCCAAATTTTTTTTTTTTAAATACTTTTGAATTATCTTGATCTAGACTTAACCAAACGGTCTGATGCAAAATCGAACCAGGACTAACAAGACGGTTGAACCACCAATTCACATGGTCCGACCAAATGGGTTTCCAGGTCAAATAATCGGGTTTTCGGGTGGGTTACTCGGATCAATTATCGGGTTAACGGGTCTAGTCAGGGGTCACACATGCTAGTCCGCACGTGTGCCAGCAATCTGGTCTTCGATCTGGCTCGAGCCTGGGCCTGGGCTGACCTGGCTCGGCTCGACTGGGCTGGCTCGGCATAGTCGGGCCAGGCTGGCTCGACCCGAGTCTAGGCTAGGGTTTTCTATTCTTGCGAGACAACTCGGCAATGAATCGACGCCGCAGACACTTTTTTTTTTAAATTCTTCCACCCGCGAGTGAGATCCACTCGTGGATACGATCGGCGATTGTGGGCGCATCCGGTTTTCGATCCCGACGATTTTTATCTCGCCTGCTCCGTCTCTCCAAGACCTTTCCAACGGTATAATGCTTGAACTATTTTGCTAGTCAAAAAAATTTTCGTCTGTGGAAAACTCTGACAGATCTGATCGAGATTCGATCCAAAACTTGAGAAAAAATTTTCTCTTACAATTTAACCATTTATTACTTGTCTTTATAATCAATCCCCATTGATTCTAGGTCTGTATGATTTACTCTGATACCAACTGTTAGAATATTATGTGTTTAGGGTTTTAATGAAACTCATTCCAATCACATACAGTTGTCTTAGAACACAATAGAGAAGCCATAAACAATGAACATAAAGACATACCTGTCTGTGAAGAGATCGATTCCTATATGCTCCAAGTCACTCCAAGCTTTGATCGAAATCCCTCGGTCAGTCTTCCACAGCCTCCAAAGGATATCCTGATGTCTCTTGCTAATGGGTGCAGAGAGAACTAATTCGCTGTGACTGTAGAGACTCTAACACAGTATTTATAGAATACTGTTGTAACCCTAAAACCCTTCCCAAAATAGAATTAGGGTTATTAAACCTATCTCATACCATGTGATGAACCAAATCAAACCGGTTCTATCGTGTTCATTAGAGTCCCACTGAATTGACCAGTTTAAGTAATTAATTAAGCCCACATAAATCTAACATGCAGATCCAAGTAATTCTATCTCTATAGAAGTATTCCATGTGTTCAAGGTATTTGTCACTCCCAGCCAAAAAAAAAAAAAAAAACCAACCTGAATTATGGGTGAATAAAATAATCACCTTTTAGTATTCATGTTGACTTCATTTATTCGAAGTATTAATTAATCATACTTCTTGTTATTTTTTTGCTAAATATGTATTGTTATGTAAAACTCATTTTCCTATGGTATTGACAACTGTTTGCTGCTAATCAAAACAAGCCTCCTGAGATCGTAAGCATACTAGTGGCAAATAGAAACAAGCTCCTACGATTTTTTGTGGACTTTAAGATGGATAAAGGTTAGACTCCCATATGTCTCATTTAGTCTTTTGCATTTCAGATTGGCTGCGTTCTTGCCTTCTTGGCTTGGCGCGTATTCAAATTTGTTTGGAAATTCTATCATTATAAGTGCTTTGTTTTGAACTTAAGTGGTTTGACTTATATTTATAGAAAATAGAAAACAACTATTATATAGGATCTATGACTCTTTTTGTAGTTTGTATTTATAAAAAATTGAAAACAACTATTAAATTTGATCTAGGACTCTACAAATTAGAGTCCTACTCACAAACTAAGAATAAAGTAAACTCAAAATAGGAAAAGGAAACTAACAAGCTTAATTGGTAAAGAAAACTAATAAAGCAAACTAATAAACTAATTAAGATTCAAAGTCCTAGAAACTAGTACTAACTAGTCAAAGTAGTATATGGCTACAATTTTATTATGCTAACACCCCCCTTCACGCTGGAACATGAGGGAATGTGAGAGTTTCGGCTTGAAACAATGTAACAACGAAAGTAGTAATAGGAGCAATAGCAATAGTAGTGACAAAAGTAGTAGTAGCAGTAGTAGTAGGTCATTGTGAACCAAGAAGGAATAACAATATAGTATAGGTCACTGTGAACCAAATAGTATTAGTAGCAGCATAGTATAAGTCACTGTAAATCAAGTAATATTAATAGCAGCACAGTATAGGTCACTGTAAACCAAATAGTATTAGTAGCATGATATAGGTTACTGTAAACTAAATAGTAGTAGGATACTAGCAGCAATAACAAGAGCAGCAATAGTAATGACCTGCACACCTAACGGAGAATCTTAAACGGCTCTCAAAACAGCAACTCATGTGATTGTTCTGATACCATATAACAAAATAAAAAAAATAGAAGAAGATAGAGAGAATCAATGTATTTTGCTCATCTCTTTGTAGTTTGTATTTATAGAAAATAGAATACAACTATGAGATATGATCTAGGACTCTATAAGTCAAAGTTCTAGGACTCTATAAGTCAAAGTCTCCTTTCTTAAAACCCTTCTATCCCTCCTAGTACTTACCTCTCTCACCGTCAAGACAAAAAACCTCTAAAATGTCAAAACCTTTGGTTTTTACAGTCCTAAGGTTTTAATCACTATTTACTCATTTTCTAAAATACTCGATGCTCTTCTCACTTTCCTATCAACTCCTTTTCTTTTTTTCATTCTTTTTTCAAGAAATTTAATAGCAAACTAAAACAACCTAACTTGGGCCCTTTGATCCAATTCGAGCTATTTTGACCCCAATTGGGCCTTAGGCCCGGGTTGGGTCTCTCTCTCACTTATTATTATTATTATTATTATTATTATTATTATTATGAATGCGATTGCAACCAAATTTTACAAAGCATATTGCACCCAATTTGGACCCTCAGATTGATTTGGATTAAATGACCCAAATCGGGCTTCTCCCCTCATAGGAACACATTACAATGCTGCCGGAAACCATAAGATTTGGGGAACGATAATATACTTGTATACCCATGTCCGTGTACACCACCATCGCCTTTATTGTCGTTTCAAACTGGACTGGTCCTTAGCTTGATTGAATTTTCTACACAATGAAGAAATGACACCGCAGTGATGGTCGGGTGGAGACACCCTTTGGCCACTCCGATGCCTAAATTAGTTTCATGGACAAGCAGTATGAGACAGGTAAGGAAAAATGTCCCTTTGTATTAAGGGGATTCGGATAGCTCACTTGCTCTGAACTAAAAAGCTTAAGATTGTGTCTTTACCTGTATCTGCTTTGTCTATTTATAGGCTAGGAGTGACCTTGATATGGAAACTGGGTGCACCTTCTGTCGTGGTAGAATGTTCTCCCCTGGAGCGTGACTTACGCCCGCTGATTTGGAAATCAAGTGATTTTATGCTGAGTCTTTGGACAGTGGGATCTCCACTTCAAGATTTCGTTGATTACTCCATGGCGGATATCAGAAAAATCTCTTTCTTTGTATTCAGATCTTTCAAGGTGGGCCCCCAATCATGCGTTATTATTCAGCTGGCACAATGCATGTGAAATTGTACAATGGGACCTGTTCCCAAAGAGGCGTTGAAGCCTTCATACTAGTGAGGCGCCGAGGCCTACATACTGGTGAGGCGCCGAGGCCTACATACTGGTGAGGCGCTGAGGCCTACATATTGGTGAGGCGCCTATGATACATACTAGTGAGGCGCCTAAGCCTTCATATTGGAGAGGCGTTGAGGCTTTAAGTGCTGCTTTGGCAATAAGTCCATCACTAAATAGGCTGTTCTTTTTGGGCATATACACATGACTTGCGTGCTCTTTGAACGTTCCTCATAAGGACCTGGATTTCGGTGTCCACGTGCGGGAACTTGATTGGGGGAGATGTTCTTTCCCATATCAGCCTCCATCATGGTGCTTCCAATACTGTACCCTTCCATCATAGCTACTCCTTCCCCCACTGCCACTGCCACCATAACCATCACTCCTGCTGTGTAACTATCACTCCAACTTCACACCGCCAATTCTTCCTTGAAAACGGGGGCAGCTTTATCCTTCCACGGTACTCTGGTTTTTCTTCCGACGACGTGTTAAATACCGGCCCGGTTAAGATGGTCGACTGTTGTCGTTTACTCCTCACCATCTTCTTCTTCAGCCTCTTGGTTTTCTCTGAATCTCGTAAATTCAAAATTTTCCACAAGTAAAAGGAAATCAATGGCCCGATCAAAACCATAGTGGTTATAGTCATGGAAAATCAATGGCAACACTGCAAGTGCTCTGCTCCGATGGATTTGGTTTTTTGTTTTGTGAAAACCTAATATGTATTAGGTAATAAATAAAATTTTAAGTCTTTTAAAATTATAAGGGCAAATTATAAATGGGGGAAGTTTTATTATTAACGAGTTTGAAATGGTAACACGTCATCAGTTATAGACAATAACGGTCGGAGGGGGTTTAATTGATACATATTTTCAAAAGTAATGGGTGTTAGGGATATTAATTGCAAACAAACGCAAGTGGGTGAGATTAAACCATACTACAGGGGTGTGGAAAATATTTTCCCTAAAAAAAATTAAAAGGAAGAGGCAACGGTAAAAATAAGATGGTTACATAACCCTCTTGTGCTACTATTAAAAAGAAAAAGTAAAAGTTAATCGTTGGGACTTTGTAGAAAAACTAGGGCTAAACTACAACGACCATCTCTGATCAGCTTTTCCCTCTTTCTCTCTCCTCTATCGGTTTTTGCCAGTGCTGATACCTGTTTTTTTAATCATTTATGCCACATGTCATTACCTTATTGGCTAGATCATGCATCAATCCATATCGGTATCTGTCGATAACGTGTCCAATATCGATACCTTGAACCCTGATTAGCTAGCTTACTTTACTGTGGGTTGATTAAACTCGGATTTAGTGTATCCATTTAAATGTTGCATTTATAACATAAAAAATAATGTTGGACATTTACCAAAAGAGAAAAAAAATTGTTTGGCTTTTTTTTTCACTTATCTTAAAAAAATGTTCAAGATTCTTGATTTTAAATATCTTCAACAAATATTTTTTTTTAAATAAAAAATTTCAAATTTAATATATGCCTCAAGGTCCAACTAGTCCAATTCTATAGTTATTTAAGGGTCTGTTTAATAAAACTTATGGATTCTGGATTCTAGTTCAAATTTGAATTCTACTCCAGGCTACTCTCGGATTATTTTGGAGTAGAAACTTGTTTGATAACACAATTCTGAGATGGATTCCAGAGCATATTTGAATTAGAAATATGTTTGATAACACACTATGCCCCCAATCGAAGTTTAGAAAAACAATCGTAGTAATGATGGGTGTGGGTGGTGGGTGGTGGTGGTGGTGATGATGGTGGTGGGTAATGGCAATGGTGGGTGGTAGGTGGTGCGTGGTGGTGGCGATGGTGGTGGCGATGGTGGTGGTGATGGTGGAAGTGGGTGGTGGCGGCGGCGGCGGTGCGGTGGTGGTGGTGGTGGTGGTGGCGGCGATGGTGGAAGTGGGTGGTGGGTGGTGGCAGTGGCGGGGGTGATGGCGGTGGTGGTGGTTGGGTGGTGGTGGTGGTTGTGGTGGTGGCGACAGTGGTGGTGGTGCTGCTGCTGTTGCTGAAGTGAGAGTCGACTCTTTTCTTTCTTCCAAAAAGTTGATCCAATAGCTTGGAGCAAGTATTTATGACTCCAAAATTTTGGATTCTGGAGTCATTTTGAATCCGGTTCACTCTGTCGGAGTTGGAATCCAACCGGACTCATCAAACACGCTTCTACTCCAAAATGACTCACTGGGATCCAAAATCCATAGAATCCAGAAGTAGAAATTTTATCAAACATGTCCTTTGTGTCAAGTTGGGGGTGATGGGATTCATCATCACCAATGTTTTTAGGACAGTAATACCCTCAAAATTAGAAGAAAAAAAACCTTTTTCAAAAATCTATTATCTAATTTAAGAAAATAAATTAGAAAAAAAGAAAAAAGAAAAAAAGAAAAAGAAAATACACATTGTAAGAAATATAATACGTCTTCTATGTTTTAACTGTCGGTGATCATCATCTCTTCCATGACCGGCAATTGAGCCTCGTTTATGACTACCCAATGGAATTTTGATCAGATAAAGAGAGAGCTTCCAAAATAAATGAAGTCAAACATTTCCACCCTTTCTCTCGTCAGCTTGTATGGCGCCCTCTCCTCTCGTTCACATCTCTGCTTTGTCTTCTTTCATACCTTTGGCCTGAAAACTGAATTGTTCTGCTCCGATTTATTAGCAATTTGCTGCTTAATTTTCTCAGAAATTACTCTATTTCACCACAAGATTCATAGGAGCTGCTTACCACTATAGCAATTACCTCCTAATTTCTTTGGCAATAACGAAATTTGGTTCTGTTTAAAATATAACTGAGAATGGGGATAAGTGACCATTGCATGCAACCAATGAAGATTGTAAGGAGTAGAATCCCAAAATTTTAGGACTTTGGGCGTTGTTGGTCTTCCCTCATGCACCCCTGCCCTTTTCTCTCTCTCCCCCCTTAGTCTTGATTAAGAATGTCAATTGGGACGGTTCTTTACTGGTTTTGGTCCCAAAACGGCTATTCCCAGAAGACCAATTTACTAAGCAATCTCAAAACTAGAACCTCGTTCCATTTAATAATAAGACGGACTGGTTCTGATTTCGGTTCCTTAACCATTCTAGACACTCAATAGCCTACTTAAGTATTTATATACGACTGAAATTTTTTGGGTCTTTAGACTCTTTAAAAAAGATTTATAAATAAAATGCACTTAAAAAGATTTTTTTTAAATAGAATTGAAATTTTCTGTTTGGATAAATCTTCCTTAATCAAAACTGTCTAGATATTTTTATTTATTTATTTATTTTTTTTTTTTTGATAAAAGGCAGTTTAACTATCATAACTTGAAGTTTTTTGAAGCTAATTCTACCAAACTTCCAATAAAATCAATACCCAAATTAAGTTTTTATTCGGTCATTTTTTCATAAGTATGACTTTAAGTTCGTATTACAATGATTTGAATTTAAGCATCAACACATTTAGACGATCAATACCAATGATCCTCACCTAGACTTACATCAAATCAATTTTAAAATTAAAATCATTCTATTAAACATCTTTTATAGCCATCATCTATGTCAACAACTTATGTCAACAACTTCGATTTAAGCAGTTTCCACTTTCCAGTTCCAACTGCTTGCCTCATGAGCCCCCACTCTGCTTCTCTCTCTCCCCCGACTCTCCCTACATCTTACCCCATGCTTACATCTTACCCCATGCTTCATTTCTCTTACCCTCTCCTGCCACTCTCTCTCTCTCTCTGGCTCCCTTTTTGCATCCCCCTCCGTGTGGATGGGTGCTGCGTTAGATTGGCTAGAGAAGAAAAGTAGAAAATGAATAAGTGTGATGAACCTAACATCTAGGGATGTAATGGGATAAAATCCTAATTCGACTTGCGAATTTGATTTGCATTCATATCCACTTACGGGTTTGGAAACACAAATTCAGAACATAATCTATCTGATTTGCATATATATCCGACTAGTGACAAAAAAAAATTGATCTTGAGGATTCTTGAAGTTTCAACGGGTTAAAATGAGGATAATCATGAATCGAATGATGCGTTTGGTATGCATTCTATATGAAGAATATGCTGAAATAGCAAGGAGAATCAAAGATCTATCTAGAAGAAGAAAGAAAGATAAGCAGTTGGTTCCAACAACAATGGCCTGGGTCTCCAGAAGCCCAACAAAATTCATTCAAATCCCAAGTCAGTCGTCTATCTTGTTTACCTCATTCGTGTGTTTAAGAATTGGATCTTGGATCCAAATCCCCTCCTACAAAGGGTGACTCCCATCAATCGATGCCGGACAAGTGGGTGTCGGCTGGATCTGAGCCCCCCATCCGAGCCGATAAGGTGAGCCGACAAGGGGTGTTGGCTTATGCATCGATTCAAATGGAAGGCTTAGATCCAGTCAATAGTCACGTGTCGGGCATCGGCTGATAGGAGTTGCTCTCCTCCCAAACCTCTGGGAGGAGAGAATTTGAATTACTAGATTAAGAGTCTGAGAGCGAACCACATTGATGGGGTGAGAGAGTCGAAAATTTGGATTCAATTTGCAGTATTCGTTTAGGAATACATGTATACAATCACATTCGGGCCTTGTCGAGTAAATTCGGAATCACATGAAAGGTGTAATGATATGGGCACTGTATGAAGAAAGGTTCAGTAAAATAGGTATGCATGTGAAATTTTGATTGGCATCTGTATCTTTGAGTTTCGCTTCTTTGCCATGGATTTGATTCTATTATCGAGCGAGAGAGACGTAGGAACACAAAGCTAGGGTTTACTATACTGGTTAGGGCTCGGACAACCAGTTGAAATATATAGGGATCATATAGACGTGTCGTTTATGGTTGTAACAGTTTCATATCGTATCTTTAATGGGTTATCGTGTCAAGCTTTTATATATATATATATATATATATATACCTCTCTTGTAGTTTGCCCTTAAACCAAGTACACTCCAAAATTTTCAAACTATTTCAAAAACACCTGCTTAAATCAAAATAAAGAAAAAAGAAATCACTCTATTAGTGGATTTTTGCTAACTGATGGTAGAAGTTAAAAATTAAAATCTTAATACCTAAAATACCCTCCTATATAAGTTAAAAGACCATTTTATCTTATTTAAATCTCTCATTTACCTAGAACTCACAGTGTTAATGAATTTTTGTTAACTTATAAGTGTGGGTTTGTGTAAATAGGAAGTTTAAATGGAATAAAATAGTCCTTTAATTTATACAGAGGGTATTTTAGGAATGTAGTCAGTTAATGAAAATTCATTAAGAGAATAGGTTTTTTTTAATTTATTTTGATTTAAGGAGGTGTTTTTGAAATGGTTTGAAACGTTTGGGCGTAGGGCAAAGGACAAGAGAAGTAATTATAATTTACTTAGATGTATATATATATAACCCCGACATGATAACCCATTAAAGAAACGATATGAAACTGTAACGATCATAAACGACACGTCTATATAATCCCTGTATATTTCAACCGGCGGTCCGAGCCTTAACCAGTATAGTAAACCCTAGCTTTGTATTCCTGCGTCTCTCTCGCTCGATAATAGAATCAAATCCATGGCGAAGAAGCGAAAGCTCGAAGCCAAAACCGAACCAGAGCTAACGACTGTTAAAGAAGAACCGCAGGAACAACCAGAAGAAGAAGAACAAGTTCCCTTCGAAGCAGATGAAGAAGAAGAAGTAGACACCGGCGATGCAGAGGTCACCGAAGAAGAAGAAGAAGAAGACGGACAAGAAGAAGACGGAGAGGAAGAAGAAGCATCGAAGAAGGAAGATGCCCAAGACGCTTCAAACCTTACAGCAACATCGACAGCTCCTGTAGCTTCTGCACCATCGACAGCTGAAACCACTGATATTGATGACGACGATGGGGAAGAACCCGTGCAGAACCTACTGGAACCATTCAGCAAGGAGCAGCTGGTCGATCTCCTCCGTGAAGCTACTGAGAGTCATACAGACGTGCTGGATCGAATCCGCAAGCTTGCTGATGCGGATCCTGTTCATCGCAAGATCTTTGTCCATGGTCTTGGTTGGGATACAAATGCCGAAATACTAATCAATGCCTTCAAGCAGTACGGTGAGATCGAGGACTGTAATGCCGTCTGTGATAAGATTTCTGGGAAATCTAAGGGTTATGGATTCATCCTATTCAAGCACCGAAGTGGGGCTCGTAAAGCCCTAAAACAGCCACAGAAGCGAATCGGAAATCGGATGACGGCCTGCCAGTTGGCCTCGGCCGGGCCTGTCCCCCCACCCACACCAATTGCGGCACCGGCTGTGCAGCCGGTTTCGGAGTACACGCAGCGGAAGATTTATGTCAGCAATGTGTCAGCCGATATTGATCCTCAAAGGTTACTCAATTTCTTTGCAAAGTATGGGGAGATTGAGGAGGGACCGTTGGGGTTAGATAAGCAGACAGGGAAGCCGAAGGGGTTTTCGCTGTTCGTTTACAAGACAGTTGAGAGTGCAAAGAAGGCATTGGAAGATCCACAGAAGAATTTTGAAGGTCATATCTTACACTGTCAGAAGGCAATCGATGGGCCGAAGCCGAACAAGCAATACTATCATCACCATACCCCACACCACTCTCATCATGGCTCACATTATCAGAGAAATGAAAACCCTAATTTTATGGGGGCTATGGGGAGCCATAGTTCTGTTACGGCGACGCCCGGTCACATGATGGCGCCCAGCCCGGCTGGAGTGCCATTCAATCAGGCAGCTACTCAGGGGTTGAACCCGGCGCTTGGACAAGCGATAACGGCATTGCTTGCGTCCCAGGGTGCTGGGTTGGGTCTGACAAATTTGTTGGGGACACTTGGGTCGACTGGGGTGGGGCCGACTGTGAACCAAACTGTTCCTCCAATGTTGAACAACGCTAGCCATGGAATGCAGGTTGGCTATGGGAGTCAGGCTGTTGCAAGTAATATCAGCTCTGGTGTGATGGGGGGATATGGGAACCAGTCTGCTATGCAAGGTGGATATCCGAACGTGGCTATGGGGCAGGCCAATGCTGGTAGATCACAGCAAGGTGCGGGTCACATGGGTGGAGTTGGGCCTTACATGGGTCATTAGGTAAGGCACAGGTATAGTAGATTGAATATCTTTTGGAGATATAAGTTTTATTCTTATAAATGAAATTAACATTTCCTGAAATGAGTATTTGCCTATTTGGTATATAGAATTTATAGAATGAGAGTAAACTTACAGTCCCACTTCTAGGCAAAGTTTATTTTGTTGTGATAATTTTATTTTCCTTTGCCAAACCTCCAGGAAAAAAAAGATAAAACCACACAAATTCGGGGGAAATCATTATGAAAATTCTACAAGTTAGTTTGGAGTTGGGTGACGGTTACAAGGTCCAACCCTGGTTTATAAAGGGAGTTTAGGAAGTGGGAAATACATAAACATTTTATATTAAAGAATTTTTCAGTGATGATTGATTACCCCATAACAATAGTATGGTTATTTTGGGACGGTTCTTATGTGGTTTTTTTTTTTTTTTTGGGTGAATGGATAAATGTATTAACAAAGCCCCAAAAGAAGGAAAACTCGACCTGGGTATCCAAGGATAGAGTCAAGCTCCTTACAACGTAATGGCAAAGCCCATGAGAAGAAAAAAAATCCAAAAACGAAAAGACATCCACCTTAGTTGGTGGCGAGGTTCCAAGAGGCTATGATGAACCTATTCCTTAGCAGTGTCCGGAGATTGGGATGATAGAAGCAAGATGACTCCTCGAACGTCAAAAATATTACCTTCCCAATTTTGGGCAAAAGTTTTCGTAATGTCTGCCTTCTTTCGCAGATTCTTCTCGAACTAGGTATGGTACACTGTGAAAACAAAGGCAAGCTTCACAATAGTGCCGTCATCATACCTAATTGACTAATAGTGAGTGGACTAGTGTAATACTGTTATATGAACTTTATATGACCAACAAATGTTCTAAGCAATGATAGTTGCAAAAGTCTGTTTCAATCGTAGGCTATGAAGGCCTTCTGTTTGTATTTGTAGACTAATACAACAACAACGACGACAACAACAACAACAACAACAACAACAAAGCCTTATCCCAACTAAATGGGGTCGGCTGTTAGGCCAATTTTTTGAAGTTTTTAGTCTTTAGCTTATGAATGAAAAAACGTTAATAGATAATTTGGATTGGTTGAACTAGGGATGTTACAAAATCTGAGATTCATCTAGTTACTGATAGCTTTGGTTTCATATGTACTTTCGATTAAAACCTATTTGATATATCAAGAATGATAAGCTATTATGAGGAAACTGGATATAAAATCTCCCTTGCTTAATTAGTCTGGTAGTTTTAAATATTAGGAATGTGGGACATTTTATGTCTCAGCTCATGGTTCCTTTGGCTTTCATGTCATTTATTTGATTTTGGATCATGTTGTTCTTATGTTGATTTTTTGTGTTGAATGCATCAATGGTTTGAAATTTTCATCAATACTCGTTTCTGAATAAAATGCAAACAAATTCGATATGAAACTCTTTGTTTGATCGCATTCATTTGGGCACTCTATAGCTGTCTTGAATTTGCATGAAAATAGTAGGAGGTCCATTTGTCTCTGAGACTTGTGTTTTTACTTTTGATGGTTGGGTCTTGCAACATGAATGCAAAAGCATTTGAGAGGGACTTTCCAGCAAGGGAATCATTTGCTCTTTAAATGATTGATGAGTTTAGAGATTGTATTAAAGAATTGGAAGGAGAAATTCTTTGTAGATTTGAAACTATCACTTATGGGAGTAATAAGTGTATTGAAGGAAGTGTTTTAGCCCTTATCTAAGGGAAAATGAGCACTTTATTTTTTTTTGATGAATAGATAATATATATTCAAGAAAGCTCAGATCTACTGATTGGCCCATGAGAGGGACCAAAAGAAGAAATTTACAATGGATCAACAGAGTACTCCTATACATAAAGAACTGGATAGGTAGGTCCCAAGCTTGAGCTAGAAATCTATTTATGGGGGGTGTCACGTCAAGAATTGGCAATGGGGAGAAGGTCTCCCCAAATTTCTAACATGATGGTGTCCCATATTTGCTCGACGCATCGTGATTTCTACTATGTCCACAACCTTATATTCCAATCCCATCAAATATGGTAGAGAGTTTGCCCACTTTATCACAAGGGGTTTTTCCTTTGGATGCATTGTCCATCTCCATTCCCTATCAAACTTCCTAATGTGTCTAATAGAAGGCCAGCACCAACAGAGCATATCTTCAAACATAGATGCTGAGAAGGGCATTCAAAAAAGAGATGGGGGATATCCTCTGATCCCGACCAGCAAAGGCAGCAAGCTGTTTCAGAGCATAAATGTATATGATGCAACAAATCCTTAATCAGAATTAAATGGGTGAGGGACCTTCAAGCAATAAAATTGTGACCGAGAGAGAATGTGACCTTGGAACCAAATAATGTCGAACCAAGGGACTCTAGGGGCACAAGATCTGATACACTCCCAAGCTGAAGGGGAGGAGAATGAGCTTGAGGATGAAGGGGTCAAGAGACAAGGTCTCCATTCCCCACTGATCTTTAGGGATGGATGGGAAGGCAGCCCAAGCTTGTGAGAGGCTTGTTGAAGAGATACAACCTGAACGATAACCATCTTCGGATAAAATGGAAGACATCTTTGCTTATCTGTTACGGCCAGAATCATTTCTAATTCTTTCCTCATATCTGATTAAGGGAACCCATGAGGGTATCAGTTATCGAGCTGTAGAAAAGGAGATGTTCCAACATCTATCCCTAACTTGATAAAATCAATCACTTGAGGTGTGATCATTGATCAGACATCTTGCTCCAAGTCCAAAAAGCATCAGTTCCATAAGAGACAGACCAGATAAAGTCATTTTTAAGGAATATAGCATAGAGCCAAACTGCCCAAATGCCCCTCTTCATTGTAGCCACCTTCCAGAACAGCTTGATGAGACAAGCTATGGTGATTTCCTTAGACACATCACAAGCTCATGCCTCTCTCTACTTTGGGGAGACAAGTTGTGGACCAACTCATAGTGTTGAAGAAGTTTTTATTATTAGTACCTTCCATAGAAAGGCACTCATAAATGATTCAATCTTCTGAGTAACAGAGAGGGGAAGACTGAAAACTACTTCCCAATAAATTCATAAGCTTTGCAAGACGGACTTGACCAATTCTAGAAGGCCAACAAAGGATAAAAATTTGCCTTCCAAAGCTGGAGTTTTTTTTTTCTTTTTTCTGGGTGATATAGAATATGGTAGCAGTGATGGGCAGACAGTCCGGAGGAAAAATCCCGAGTTCAGTTGGCTTTCAAAGATTTGTGAAAAAATCCCGAGTTCCTGCCACCTAGCTAAAGCCAATTACTTCTGGATTCTTGTTTGTAAAAACTTTCCTATTGAGTCACGAAAAGGCTCAGCCGTTTGAGTGGTCCTTTACTTTTTCCTCTGAGGAGGAGTTTTCTATGTTTGCTTCAAGCTGAATTAGGACCTTGAGACCTTCTGTAACGCCTTTCTGCACTCTTAAGGGGCACTGACAATATTCCAAAGGTTTCTCTTTTCCGTGTACTTAAGGCGGAATTGACTTCTCTAACTCGTTGGGCAAAGATGCTGAGGAGGGGTGAACGGTTTCTTTAACTTGCCTGTCTCAGACTTCACTCACATTATGAAAAGAGTCTTCATGGCAAGTCCACATCTCGAAGAACCTAAAATCTTCGAACCAAAAGAGGGGCAAATAGTGATAATGCTTGGGCTATGGTCTGATATCCCCGAGGAGTCAAAATAGGCCTCGGAAGAGGGAAATCTGAAGTCCATTTACATTCACCAAGACTCGGTCTAGCTTGCAAGCCATCCTCTGGTTGCCCAATCTTCTGTTGTTCAATGGTGAATTTTAGACCAATCCACTTCAAGTCATCCACCCCAATATTATCCAGACAAGAATTAAAGTCGCCAATTGAGCCTCTGTCAATGTATCCCCCCAACTTTTTCATTAGACTTGGCAGACCACATTAAAGTCATCTAAAAGGCCCAAAGGGATATCATCCATCCCAAGAATTGTCCTTCTAAAATATCCGAGAGAACCAGCCTTTCAGATGAAAGGTTTAAAACATAGATATCAATAATAGAACACTTGTTTAGCCCCTCCCTGTCTGGGATCTGAAAAATGGTGTTGTGTTTAGGAGTTGGTAACCGAGATGGAGAGCTTGGTTCCGTCCCAAAGACGACAAATGCGGCTGTTTGGATGGTGGGAGTGCTTAGCAGCGAAGTTGCAACTGGGGCAAGGGATTTGGCTATGTCAAATGCTGTGCTTTCTTGAACATGGGTTTCAACCAAAATGCAAAAGGAACCTTGAGATTTCTTGATTATAAAATTCACTCTTGCTTGCTTGGGAGGGGAATTGAGGTCCATCAGATTCCAACAACAATGTTTTATTTGTGGGAATAACAAAGGAATGATGGAGCTAACCTAATTCAAGGATCTATTAAATCTCTTGATCCCCATTCAATAACCTGAAAGAAGCATTTATCCAACCATTTTGACTATCCTGTTGGCTTATTGTTATGTAGAGGAAGACAATCCTTCTGACCATTTGAGTAATACTAGCAGTGGTGATTTGGAGTTATTTTGGTGAGAGTTTGTACATTGCATGGTTGGTTGGTGATTTTGGATCACTTGTACATTTGCCTGGTGTTGAGAGGGGTGGAACCACCCGGGTCAGGTGCAGTTTTGTTAAGTTTAATTAAGTAGCAATTAATGCAAAAATAGCCAATTGGAATGCAATAGTCATGTTTCTAATCTTTCAAGCTATTAACAAATGAACTATACAACTTGATACCTCTCTTACGAAAAAAATTGTAGTAGATGCAGAAGGATTGACCAGGAATCCACTGATCCTATAGGACTTATTTATTTTATTAGGACATGGAGTCAAGGGAAATGCATATTTTATTTATTTCACAAATGAGCATGCTGGATCTTGCATTATTTTTAATCTATATAGACAGATGGAAATATACCCTGGAGAAATAGTTGGAGAGGTGAAAAAAACTCTATACTTTTCATTAAAAAAATCAAAAAATTGGAAAAGGGTGGATTGTTTTGTGAAATTATTTTTGGGCCCGTCAAAAGTAGAATTTGTGTGTGTGGAAATTATCGAATAATCAGAGAAAAAAATGAAAAAGGTGGAATGGTGGTCTTCCTCTGAAGAAGAATCATCAAACTCTAAGTAAAGGGTGTTATGGAGGTTGGTTGTTCAAAAATAGACTCGATGCAATTGAAAAAAAAAATCATTTTCTTTTTTCCATAGTGATTTAAGGAGAGTTTTATTTGTGAATGAAGTTACATGACACAGTTCTTAATTATTATTACTTTACTCAACAACTCAAGAGTTGTTCAATGAATCTGTTGATTCGAAAAAAAAAAAAAAACTCTGTGAATGAAAAATGTCGGGTATAAATAATTTAAGCCTGCAATCTAATGTCGTTTTAAGTATTAAAAAAAAAAAACACTGATGGCTAGAAAAAGAGGTTCATTTGTTTCATGATCTGATTTTGTAAACTGATTAATTTGAATTTGATACTACCACATGGTTGGTAAGTTTTTGGTTTTGTTCATATTTATATATTCTATTTTTGTAAAGCTAACTTTTTTAGTTTCTTTAAAATGAGAATTTTCTTTCTAAATTTAAATTTATGGATTTTGTTCTGGCTCTTATTACTTTATCAATTGTATTCTTCGATTTCGAATTTTCTGCTCATTATTTAAGTTTGTACCTTTATTTTGTAAGAAAATAGTGTTGTGTTTGCTTTTTAATTTGATAAATGGGATGCTTTTACTTTTGTCGTTCCCATTTTAATTAACATAATAAACCTTGGATTTCCTACGTTGCATAAGTTTTCCACTATGTTCAAGCTTTTTAAGTCCCGGAATTTTTGGTTTTGAAATAAGCTTTTTATTTCTTTCTTATTCATTGTGCAGATACCTACTAGGTGCATCAACCTTTTATTCATGGACTGGTGATTCTTCTGAAGTTCCAGGAGCTCATGCAAATGCGATCTTTGTCTTTGTGATGAAGTGTTGCTTTTTCATTACCATAAAGACCAGAACTTAGGCTTTTGTTAAGTGGAGTTTCAGCCTTCTATTTGTCTCCTTTTTAAATCTTTCTTATTTCTTAAAAAATATGTACTATGTTGGATTTCAACATTTGCTTTCTTTAAAGCTTTGTCCAATTAGTGGAATTGTCAAGTATAGAATTTTATGTATTTTGTGGAGTCAAGAATAATTATAGTCAACTAATCTGCATGCTGTATGGGTTGTGGTTTATATACTTGCATGACATCATATTCTCGTAGTTAATATATGATGCCTTTATTACATATCCAATGAGTACCTGTGGTTATCAGACGTTAATGTTGTTGTCATCTGTGATATATTTACTTTATTCTTGCTGTGCTTGTTTTACTAGGAAATTTGTATGTTGTCATGTTGCCTGGTTGAGCGTTCTGTTTTGTTAATTGAGGTAAACATATATCTGTTGCTTATCAGATTTGTTGCTGCAGGTGGTTTTCTCAAGCAATGAACTAGCCTTTTCAGCTACAATAGATGCACCTAAGGATCATACTCTTTTTTTCTCACCTTTTTTAAGTAAAAGTACTTCTAGAAAGGGGAAAAAAAAAGGTCCATCAAATGGACTGGTTATTAGTTATTTGCTTTGGAATTGTGGTGTGCATGTAAGAGTTTGGAAAATGCCAGTTTTCGAACTTGTTATTTGAAATTAATATCCACAAAAAACTGCCTACAAGGAATATTATTGGTTTTTCTTCTTCTTCTTCTTCTCTTTTTTTTTTTTTTTTTTTTTTGGGGAGAAGTTTCTTGTGTTGGATAAGCAATTTGTGTTGGTAATGATTTCTGTGATAATACCCTAGGGGGCTTGATTAGAGTTTCAAAAGAAAACCAAAAAGAATGTTCTCTGTGCTTTTGTTTTCAAAGGAAGAATGTGTTATTTTGGATGGGAGAAAACCATTAAATTTTGGGGCTCTTTTAAGCCCTTAGAGTGATCCCTTTATAGCTAAGTGCTCACTTTTAAGCCAGTTAAGGATTTTGAAGAACTTATTTTTTGCATTCCCTGTTCGTTCTTTGCACCTAAGGTTTCTCATTGGTTGGATAACATGTTTTCACTCGTGGTGTACTTGTAAATTGTATGTCACCATTCACCAATGATCTCCATTATTTTCGTAACATGCGTGGGTTTGCAGCCTCTTCAATGGGTATGAGATTCAAATGACAGAGAAACGAAATGTCCCAAGTTGTTGCTGCTTGGGTATTTATTATCGCTCGTCATCATTTTTGCTTGGCTCATATATCGTGGTATGGAAAGGTAATAAATTGCTCCAAACTTTGCGGCTGATTACTTTTAAATGACTGCTCTTGAGGTGTATAGACTTTAGTTCTTGAAAGTCAGTGGTAGTCATTCAATATCCATAACATTCGCGAGATGTAGACAATAAATTCTCTATGATACACTTGTCAAAATTTTTAAATTTTTTTAATAAAAATTTCTTTAGGACCTCAAGTTCTATGATATGGATTTTTCACTTCAGCAAAATATGCAATATACGTCCCAGTAACTGCAGTTATTTTTCTAATTTATTTATTGAACCTAAATCTCTTTCTTGGGTTTCTGGTGTCTGTTTGGGTAGCGACATTTGTCATTTAAAAGAGATTGAACAGAGATTTGGAAGGGAAGGTGTTGGTTTTTTTGTTAGTTAGTTTTTTCCGGTTTTCAAATTTTAAGACCCTTTAATTTATTTTACGATTTCATTAAAACACATGTTCTCATGAAAAAACGAAGTCGTTTGATTTTTGAAGCAACTAACCTTTTATCTTTTTCTCCTCTTTGCAAAGTAGCAATTGACTTTACCAAGGTAGAATATATTATAACTGTTTGTTATGGTGGAGATAAATTTTATGCCATAGGAGATTACTAATTTATATAGATATTATGAACTGAACAGCCAGTTGGATTCTACAGAATATTGTTTGCAATGAGTGATTTATCTTTCTTTATAAGATAAGAGCGCTTATCTTGTATCCACACACACACACACTTGTGAATGTCTATCACATTGTGAGCATTTGGACATCTCCAGTTACTCAATTAATAATGTTCTTTGCACTCGATCCTGATGCAAGGGCGGGCTCTTTACATGAAGTATAATGTGATCATATTTTTTGGATAAATAGTACAATGTGAGCTTGTGTATCTGTAATTGTTGAATTATAAGGCAAATGCTACCCCCCTTTTTATATGATACCTATTCCCTAGCACATCTGTTTTGAAAGCCCTTTTTTGTCAATAAGTAAGTTCTCTGTTTGTTGACTTGTAATGGTGTCTGAGGTCCCACTCTTGACAGCAATTGTTTACTGTTTCAGTTATTCAAAATCAGTATACACATGGTTGAACTTTTCGTAGGTTTTCTTTCCTCTTCTTTGTATGAGTTACAGCTAGTTGACAATTTGTTTAGAACTTTCTCCAAGTTTCATCTACCGTTTTCCCAAATTTCTCCCCTTGACATTACCTAATTTCACGTTGCTTTATGGATGGTTTAATTGATTAAATTGAATTGGTGAGGGCTGTCTTTTAATAAAGCTGAAAAGAGGAAATTTTAAAAACTACAGTCCTATGTAATTTTTTCTTTGCTTGTTTCTGAGATATTTGTATGGATTTATGGCTTTTTTTACAAGGGTTTTTTTTTTGGTTGGAATGTGTGATTTTTGGCAAACCCTGTTTTAACTGTAGAGCATGTGAATTTAGATCAGAGTTTTGTGTAGTTTTGAGGTTTTCCCAAGTTCACCTTGTTTTTTCCGGAATAACTTTTTTCTTTCTTCCTTCATTGCAATTGTACTAGTTAAATCTCATGTTCCATATTCTCTTGGGAAGGCTACATGATGTTGCTGCATGGGATGGTTTGAATGAAAGATCGTGCTGGCCTCTGTATTTGGGACATACCAATCTTTGGCTTGGAGAAGAGGGAAAAAGAAATCCAATGACATATTTGTCTAGTTAAACTCTTAAGAAACTTTCCTTCTATTTTGCTTCTGAACCTCCCATATTCTCATGATTTTATCGCCACTTCTTGATAATGCTATCCTTATGTCTAGATTTGAAGTGATTCTTTGTGCAGTCCAGCTACACAAGGTTCTCACCATAAAGAATAGAGGGCCTTGGATTCAGGAAATTGTCTTGTTAGCTTGCATTTGGATGTCGTGGGTAAGATTTAATCTTTAAATGTTAAGTGTATTGCATTCCCTTTTGATCTTTTCTAGTATTGTCATTTTTGTTGCTGTGTTCCTGTGTTCCTGTGTTCCTTTGTTTGGTTTTGGCTGTTGGTGCTGCAATGGTGGGTTTTGTTGTTGGGTTCCTTTGTTTGGTTTTGGTTGATGGCGTTGCTATGGTGGGTTGTTTTCGATTTTTTTTAGGCTAAATCTTTTCTGTGGGGTGGTAAGTCATATCATAAACCAGCTAAAATCATTATTTTTTTTTGGTGTATGGTGGATTTTAACATTCAAACTCATTAGACCATGTAGGGCCATTTTGGAACCCCTCGGGAAATATCGGTCCTAGTTTAGGACATTTTAAGATTATGTAGATATTTTTTTCCTAATCTATATGTGGTTGTTTTTGGAAAAAATGAGTGTCTGATGCTGGCTCTTACTGTTTATATCTTAAGAAGTGTTTCTACTGCAAAATCCTGTTTAATGGTATTTGTTGCTAAATAACCACAAAGAATGCTTTTGTGTTTAAAGTTTGTCAAGCTTGTCGTTTTAATACATATAATTCGCTTCACAACACATAAGATTTATCAGACTAATTTATTTTGGGGATGTGTGCGAGAATAATCTGACTCTGGTGCTTTTATTCATATGATGAAGGCTGGGAACTTTTATTTGGGGGTTGGGGGAGAGTGGGTTTGTGGGTGCGTGGATTGCATTTGGAGCTTCAGTTGGTTTCTTCTTGCCTGTGTTTATCTTCAAGAGTTTGATATATTTCTCTAGGATCCACCCTAGTAGTGGAATGAACTAATGACCCAACATTATTTTGGATGGCCGATTTTGGTGGTAAAGTTTTCAGGGTAATAAGGTGGCTCAAGGAAACCCTGAGACATAATTATGAGCGCTATTAGTATTTCGGCTGTTGTTCTGTTGCAATCTCCGGTCATGATTAGACTATCCTATCTTGATGCCGATATTTTTGTATTATATAAATCTTTATTCCATGTTGTGTGGTGGAATAAACGGTGTCTAGTATTCGTTTAGTTCACGGTATTGGAACAGATATCGTTATCTGTATTGGATATGGGTATCGGTTGTATGCTGATGTGGTATTTTTTTTTGGCATCGGTTGGTATCGGGCACGTGTTGGCCAATATTGATATGCTATCAGTCCCTTATATGGATTCAGAAAAAATGATCCTGTATTGGCTAGGTATTGTATGTCACGACTAATATAGCCGATATGGCCGATACGATACTGATACCTAGAACCATTCTAGTAACAGATGTGGACCTTTTGTTTGTTCAGTCGTTAAATTGTTGTGTTAAATTTGTCCATTTTGAACGCTGGGTAAATGTTGGATGGAGAGGGTCATTGATTGCAAGAATTTGGCCCGTTGCTTAACGGAGTTACTAAATTGATTTCTATTATCATTATGATATGTTAGTCAGTTGATTGTGAGAAGTAAATGGTAAATTAAGCAGCTGTTCCTATGGTTTTGAGGATGATTTAAGCTGCAGTGTGGTACATGTAGAAGTCCTCAAATATACCCAACGATTTATATCTATATAATGCATATGTGGTAGGGTAGCAATAAGGAGTTAATAATTAAATTGTTTCCTGTCACATCCAATGGCAAGGATATAGTAATTGGATTGTCGGGCCCATTTTCCCTTGCAGATATCGTGTCAGCAGTAGCAAGGAGCGGTTTTGTGGTATTAAACCGTGTTTGATGATTTTGGTACTGGTCACAGGTTGATCGGGTCGGCTGGGTCGCCGAATTTGCCCCTTGTCTGATTCATTCGCTTAGACCACGGTCGAAGATTGATGTTGGAATTTCAAATGGATACACTAGAATGAACTAGAATGGTTTCCTGTTAAGTTTCAGCTTTTCATTTTCATTTATTTCTGTGCACCCTTACATGATGATATACTCATTCCGGTTAGTTTTGGATTTGCCAATTGAGCCAATGTAAATTGTTAAGAACATAGTAAGAAGTAATGATTGGTTCTTGGATAGAAGGAAAAGGAATAGAGTCCATCCATGAATATCATTTATAGTCAATACACCTGTTGTGTTTGAAAGGGGTATCGTGAAGGGAAAATGTCAGTTACATAGCTCCAGGAATCGTTCCTAATGACAAAAATAGTCAAGTTGCATCACAGGGAACACGATATGCCCTATCACGGCCCTTTGTTATCTTCATTTTTTGCTTTATGAATATTTTGAAATTATTGTTTTCTGATTAATTGTAAGTTAGAGGCATATTTAGGGATGTTTTAAGCTAGAACCGTTATGAAATGGTAGCTATGCTTCTCTTATTTGCTTTTAGGGTTTTATTTTTAATTTGTCCTTTTCATGTTTCTTAGTTTTAGGGTATTATTTTAAATTGTTCTATTCATGTTTCTTAGTTTTAGGTTTTTATTTTAAATTTGTTCTATTCATGTTTCTTAATTTTCTTGATTTTAGGTTTGATAAAATATAATAATATTGATTAAAGCATGTTTAGAATAGGGTTTTTTTTTTTTTTTTTTTAGTTCAATTAATCTGTCGTTTGATTTTTTATTTCAAAAAAAATTCTAGCAAATAAGAAGACTTTCTAAACAGAACTAACCAAATCAAGGTCCAGAAGAGGGGAATACAGCTCAGGTAGCCACAGTACTATGAGATCATTTGTGCTGCTATGTTATATGCCAGAGGCTAAGAAAGGATAGCAAGTAATTGCCATTGAAGCTTATTCGCTGATCTCTAAGTGATACCTTGATACATTGCACAAGAAGTCGAGTCTTTGATTTCGGCCTTTGTTGAGTCTCCAAATTTGGCCAATGACAAAGGTGGCAGCTAGCCAAACTCCTCCGGATGGTTTCTGATTGTTATTTAGAAGCTGATTCTATCCTCTCAACAAGTCCATTGTTGGAAATTCAAGTTTTCTCCACACCGTCTTCCTCATAACCTGATCGTTCAGGTGAGTCAAAGGTATTAGTGCGAATCATGTATTGTACATTGTGGAGGTGAATCCAATTCCATCTACCATGAGTAATCCAATGCTATTATTCTAAATTTTTTGGTCAAGAAGAAATCACTCATTAAGATTATAGCAATGATTAAGTTCAAGTACATCTCATTAAGATTATACCAACTCACTTAAAAAGCAAAATAAGTATGATAGGAAATCACAATAGAGGCTAGAAGATTGCAATAGAAAATTAGAATAGTTAAAAAGGCTATTCTGCATATTCTAACTTGTAGAGGGAGATAGTAATAAATCTATGAGGTTATTGCTTTAGTTAAATATTTTTTATTGTTTGTTGACTAATTAATTAAGGGATTCCATGGTCTAGAATCATCAATCGTCAAAATCACACATATCCCGACCCCTTTGAATAAGAAGTTTGTAAGTGTTCCTTCAAATCTTGTGCCGTTGATTTCTTTGTTCCACTGACTGGAAACCTCTCCACATTGCTTTATTCATTGCACTGATTCTACATAATCTAATTCCATCAATATGCTAGGAATGCCTAATCCTAAGCTAGCCGAGGAGATCCATTCTCTCCGTTCTCATAATCCTTTTTATTATTATTTTTTTTTAATTTTTTTTCCCAGACGTGGAGAAAATGATTTTGGAAATATCTTTTCAAAGTCTCACTTGCCAAACATTTCTAAAGTATAATAAGAGCATTACATCATAAGGTTTGCATGTCCTTAAAATAAGAAGACTAAAACGGAAATCAAAGTGCTATGTATTGTTGATGGAAAAAGAAAGCTTGTCAAGAAAGACTGGTCAACGAAGACAACGGTCATCTTAAACCATTGGCTTTGCCAATATAAAACTGTGATTTAATTTGTTGAAAGTTGAAAACACCTTTAAAATCTAGATTTTAAAGTGTTCTGCTTCATTTCATAGCCATCCATTAAGGGTGTGAATAGAATCTGATATGGTACAAAAAAAAAAAAGTCTTTACTATTATCATATTCTATTGAAAAAAAAAAATTCAATTTACTATCCGGATTTGGTATGGTTTTGATACGATTTTTAGTTGGTATGGTATACAATTATTATTGTAACAATGGTGTGTTACTTATCCAAACTTAACATTACATCAACTGCTTTCTTAAAATTCTAAGTAGGACATGATTGGAAATAAATTTATGAAGATAATTGAGTAAGTCACATTAATAGTTGGAAATAAACAAAAGTTTGATAAAAGACAGGAATTTTAATTTATATTTCTTGACAAGGGGTTAAATCATAATTGAAGACAACTCATTGTCCCTCTCCTTCTTCTCTCCTTGCAGAACATGAAGGGGTGCAAATTTTACCCTGACAACCCGAACTCGTCCAGGCCCCGTCCTGAACCTTGGTAGGGTTGAACCCGGCCCGAACCCTGACAGGGCTGGGTTAGGGTTCAATTTTATATGAACCCTGGCAGGGTTGGGCTAGGTTAGGGTTGACCCCCTGGGTTGAATCCGGCCTAACCCGACTCTGTATACATTTGAATATATTTATAAATATATGTATGATTTGTATTTGTTCCTTGTTAAACATTTAAATTAATTTGGTTTGTATTTGTTAGGTTCTTAAAAGAATATCATAGGTTACTTGTATTTGTCATATGTTTTAAGTTGTAATTGTTATTTAATAATTTGTTGTATGTTTAGGATCAATCAGGGTCAATATCAGGGTCAATCTAACCCTGAATCAGGATTAATCAGGGTTGACCCGGCCCAACCCGGCCCTGTCAGGGTCAATCAGGGCAGGTTAGGGTTAGGCCCAACCCTGTCAGGGTCAGGATTAGGGTTGTACATTTTCTGACCCTGCAGGGTTGGGCTGGGCTAGGGTTAAGTTTCAATAGTCAGGGTTGGGGTTAGGATTTTGAAAAACCCGATCCTGTTGCAGCCCTAAGAACATCCCATGTTTTCTCCATCTCGTTGCTTGCCTAACTCCATCTTAGATAGGGCAACTTCAGAACCAAATTAAGGTTTTTAGAAAATCAGGATTTGCCAAGAAGCCTTGAAAATGGAACGAAAATGAGCTCTGCTCATCCACTCTCTTAGATTTGATGGAAGTGATGAAATACCAGCGGTTGTGGTGCTAGCAGCAAAGGATTCCAGATCTGTTCCTTCCAAAGTCCTACGATATAATCGTTGACTTGTCATCATAAAATAGTCCTAAATTTCTTCTCTTATATGTTTTCTTTTTTCAAATGTCGTTGATGGCTTTTGAAATTAAATTTTGTCCCTCAAGATTAGAATAAATGGTACGTATAAATTTGAATATGAAATTGACATCCTTATTCCTCCTCTCCTCCTAGTGATTAGGGGGGAGGGGGACGCTCCTGTCTGATGGCCCACATGTGGGGTTTGGCCGAATCCGAACCTTCCATCCAAGTCGACACTCTCTGTCAGCTCAGCTTTTTGACTTGGTGTCTACTCAAATGGATGACTTGGATTCATCCGAACCTTATGTGTAGGCCATCCGTCAGGGGCATCCCCCTCCTCCCAGTCTCCTCCCGAATCACTGGGAGGAGAGGATGTGAATCCCAAGTCCTGACCATAGATGGAGTCATCGTAGACTAATTGAGCCGGCTACTCGTTGGTGGATTCACATTATTTCCTCCCAGGCATTTTGGAGGATGCATCAACCTCCTTCGAATGATTGCCATGACTTATTGACTAGGTATCGATTCAAACATAGATCTTAAATTCACTGAGAATCACGTAGCTGTCATCCAAACCAGTTACCGCAGCCTCGCAGAATAACTGGAAGGAAAGGATGCGGATTCCTCGTTGGTCCATGGACTTTCCACGTGCTGGTTGCGTCGAACAGTCAAAGTCATTGAAAAGTATTATCCGTTATGAAAAATCCATGCAGATGCTCCGCTCCTACCTTTATGAGCGTAGGACCCATCTGATCTAAATGCCTGTCATTTGGTCGTTGGTCGTTGCAGCAGTACAATAGTTAATGGGCAGACTCTCGCCTTGGAATCTGGATTCTTTTTTTTATCTTTTTAATGGTTTCCTTGAGTCCTTACCTCATTGCGTTTCGGTTGCTTAACGTAAGCCAAGATCACCCTTATGATTAGAATAGGCATTTTCTTGGTAAAGAGGGAAAGCCATTGAACAGGAGACTTAGTCAAAAATGAGCAGCAGGATATAGGCTTTTGTGACAAGAAGCATTTTATAGTTACACCAGATTTAATCTTCAAAAGGAAATAATGAAATGATTCCATTGATACATTCAATTAATGAATCATTGCGAAAAACTAATCCTCATCTAAAGGGTACTAAATAATTGCATTAACGTCCAACCTAGGTTAAGGGATTTCTTTGCAAGCGACTAGAAAGTAACCCGTTAGACGTTCAAACACCCTTAGATGTAAATGCGCTACTTAACCCAACTCTAAACAAGAAAAAAGCTTTTGAACTTCTGGCATGGCCAAAACCAATGCTTCCTCTACTCTCATCAGTTTCCAATCCTCTCAAAAATCTATTTTGTTTTATGAGAAAAAAGGATCAAAAGAGTGTGTTCGGCTAGTGAACCTCAGGGATTGGGTATCAATTATCAGTTTCACTGTTCCATGGAGACCATTAGACCTGCTGTAATATCCTTTTGTTCCATGGATGTGGGTTGGTGTCCAAATGTGGAATGACATTACTTTTTTTTTTTTCTTTTTTTCTTTTTCTCTTTTTACCTAAAAAGAATATTTAGAAAACCAAAGTCTTCGTAAGGCTTTGTCACATGGAGAAGTGATTTTTTGGCCTAAAAATGACTAACTCTTTATACACTCAGTCTACTGATACTGCTGCTCCCAGTCTGCCACCATATTTTTGTCGAACATTTTATTGAACATTTGACATTCTTCATCCATTTCTAGTCGTCAAACGATGGAAATGTCTGATTCCCAATGCGAAGAAAGCCTCTCTGCTTTCTTCAACCAGTGGAAGTCAATGGAAGAGAAGATCTCTATCAATGGTTCCAAGAACTATGATGATTTGATCCATAATATCGATGACATTCTTGAAAAAAATTAAGAAATCCATCACTTTAGTCACCAAATGGAAGAAAGAAGTGACTGAGGTTTTCAAAGCCCTGAATCCAAAGGTTACTCAGTTGTTTAAAAGGTCTGGAAAACAACAAGGGCGAATGGGTCTCTGGAAACCTCAAACACATCTCGGTTGTTGTTTGTCTTGATCATGAATAGATTCTTTATTTACCACAAAAAAAAAAAAAAAAAATAAATCTAATATTCTTTACCATAATCATACTCTATTGAAAAAAAAAAAACGATTTATTATGTAGGTTTGGTATGGTTTTGATATGATTTTTAATTGGTATAATATACCGTCTTTAATTCACATGTCGAATTTCAAGTCATAATTCAATCATATACTTATTATGTGTTGGTATACATTTGTACAAATACTTTAAACATTACTATAACACTCTCAAAATTAGAATGAATTAGATTAAAAAAATGATAAAAATGAATAATAAAAATTTGTTTTATTATATTTTCAAACATAACAAATTTTTGTCACAATAATAACAACTATATATATATACATATATCCACACTTAAAAGTATTACAATATCTAATAAAAAACTATAGATACTATTGATGCAAATGGTTGGTATAAATTTGGATAACAGATTGACATCCTTTTATTCCTGACCATAGATAGAGTCAGCGTAGACTAACAGAGCCGGCTGCTCGTTGGTCCATGGACCTTCCACGTGCTCGTTGTGTCAAACAGTCAAAGTCATTAAAAAGTATTATCCATTATGAAAAATCCATGCAGATGCTCCGCTCCTGTCATTATGAGCGTAGGACCCATGTGAGCAAATTACCCTTGAACCAGGATTTGGCTTCTTTGTAGTGAGGGGGAATGCAACAGAGGTGGCAGTTCGGCTTCTTTGTAGCAAGGGGGAATGCTACAGACGTGGCAGTGTGGCTTGGATGACTGCCACATACATAACTCTCCGTCTAAAGGTGGGGTATTGATTGGACAGAATAAAGAAATGCAACGAGAAAAACCGAATCATTGCAAAACCCAAACCACCTGAAAATTTATCGATTTTAAATTGACGATTTGAAACCCATACAACCATTCTCCTCCTCTTTCCTCTATGAAACCCCTCCCAAAAATTCTCTCGTGTTTGTGTGGGGAATGAATGAATAGTTGGTAAATCATTAGTTTCGTCATTGTTGCTTTTCCATCCCCTCATGCATTTCCTTTTTTCGATTTTGGCATACATTGATTAGGAGATGATGATGATGATGATGATGTCTTACATGGAATTTATATTCAGATATCATTAGCTTTCATCACAAAGAAGATGACTTGGATGGCTCTGATCAATGTTCATAGCAGAAAATATATCTTATTGCATGGCTTTATTGCTATGGTGGAAGTTATGGTATTCAAAAGCCTTGCAAACCTATGCTCATTTTCGATTAGATTTGCTGCTATCAGTAAGAGGAATTGTATTCAATCAAATTCAATGTACACAGATTCCTCCCAATTACCTCTAAAGGAAAACATTCTGGATAAGATTTGCTGTTATCAATAAGAGGAATTGTATTCAATCAGATTTAATGTCCACAAGTTCCTCCCAGTTACCTCTAAAGGGTAAACATTCTGCAAAGCATATCTGGTGTTCTCATAATGTAAACCTTCACCATCTGTAACAGACATCTCCAATCTCTACCTTATGTTATTGATTGGTTCCTTTTATTTGAGTTTTCCAAAATCCCAACTCCAAATCTCCATCAGTGAGAATCGGGAGATCAAATCCAAAAACCAAGTCAAATCCTCATACTTCTCATAGGCTCAAATACATTGGATTTGTACTGCACCAATCTTCCCACTGCAGTCATGTTTTGTCAATTTTCGTAACTTCTTTCTTAACATGTTTGTTTACAACATTAGTCTTTCTTTATAAGGCTATCTTGGACAACGATGCATCCAGGTTAGTTGTCAGCTAACAAATGACAAGAACCACTACGCTAGAGCATGTTTTCGCCGGAATCCACTTAGACCTACCTGTTTATCTATTTGTGTATTGTGGGAGATTTTCTTTCAGTCACGTTGTGGGGAACCATCCCCCATAAATTAAAAGCTCTTGCATGGTGGAAAAAAAAAATAATTTGGGTGCTCATTGCCAAAATAAGAACTTCTTAACGCAATCATATTGGTAGGCCAGTACTGATTCAACAAACTTCTCTCATTTTTTTCTAGAGGGTGTCTGTCTAAGAAGCAATAATTTTTTTTCCCAGCATTCTACTTCTATCACTGTACCATCTTTCTCATCTTGAGCTATTGTTGGAAAATCAGGTTTTAAATTAGACGAGTTTGTCCAAGTTTGCCAAATCACAAACGACTTGTGTGTTTATACCCCACTCATTTAATTTGCATCCCTTCTCTCCCCCTCCTCTGTATCTCTGTTCGAGATTTGAACTCGGAAACCCTGCGATACAGTCGAGTTTGATGTTATGGCTGCCGTCAGTGAGGACCTCTGGCGGAAACAATGTCTACCTCGCAAAAGGGAGAAATAGCTTCTTTGCGGCATATGCCCTCGGAAGATATTGCCAATGGCAACCACATCAGTTATGACAAACAGCTGCAGCGGCTAACAAAGTCTGGCGAAGAGCAGGCCCTATCCTCTTTCCCAAGTGGAAGCAACATTACCCCCTCTTTTGGGATGGGTGTAATCCAGAGAGACAGATCTCAACTTCACCAAATGCTCAATTCTAGATTCAGCCTGGCTGAGAAAGAGGAACATAAAATATGAAAAATAAAGAAGGTATAAAGTTGAAAGCTTGAGTTAACCGAGTTAAGAGGACAGTGAGTCATTCATCCAAAAAAAAAGAGGACAGTGAGTTGTAGGGTGGTTCAGCCAAATTATTAGTGACATCCACCCCAAGACTTTTGTTCAGTCTTCACCTTCTACTTGCTTGGCTTTTGGACTACTGCTCTTTGGGCTGGCTTTAGGGGTGAAACAGGGTCGGGTTGAGCCGGATATTTGCAAACCCTACTTTATCCAAGATTTTTTCATGTTAATCCAAATTGTACCCTATCCTGACAAGGTAGGACATAACCCCAACCCTTACCCTACCCTGGCAGGGTATTACCAAACCCTACCCTACCCTACCCTGATTCACCCTGATTGAACTGGGCCGGGCCTGGTTTACCCTAATTGACCCTAAATTAGGGTCGTATTTACCCTAATTTACCCTGAACTCAACATTTTAACATATAAATGCCAAATATTCATAAGGAAAAGACATGAATGATTAATTTCAAAGAGAGGAACACAATAACAAGATCAATGATAACTAAATAGAGAGGATCAAAATAAAATAAAGCACAACAAAATAGAAACATAGAGTAATATAAAGCAATACATGAGAATCCAAAATAGTAGCATAGAAGACAATGTTAAATTGTTAATATTCCTCTTCTGCTAGGAATATAGAGAAACTGGTAGAATAACATTCATTATGCAATAAAATGAAATAACAAAGTAGCAAGGCTGAAAACTAGCAAAAGGCCAAAAGTGTGAAAACTAATGGTCTCTCTCTTTCTCTCATTCTCCACAGTCCAGTGAATCGACAGTCCACAATACATATTTCCTACACAAAAAAAAAGGGTGAAAAACACAATTAGAATTTAAAAAATATACATGTGTTAAAACTCAAACATGCCACATGACAAAAGTTATTATTACTGTGTCGACAATGCCAATTCACCAAAAAAAGAGCAATCTCAGATTTTCAGATTTTATTATAAGCAAACCACCAAAAGGGCATAATGCATTCATCTTCAAAGGGGAAGCAACACGATACAAAAAGAACAAGGTCAGCTAGGGCCAGGGAGAAAACCGAATGCCCATTGGACAAAGCCAAGAATTGAAACAAGTGATACACAAATGGCAAGCTGAAAAAATAAAAAATTTTGTTCTATATACTAACTTAAAAGCTCAATATTAAATAGATGTATATTGGAGAGTTTACTCTATTCTGAAATCAAAGAGTTTACTCCATTCTGAATTATACTAACTTAAAAGATCAATATTGATTCTGTTCTATATATTTTTACCTCACTGCATAAGGGTTGATGCATGGAATTTTGCCTAGCCTCTAATTCAAACTCTTTTTCCTGACCCAAGCTAACAAATATGATTGTATGATCAATTTCAGGTATCTTTTTCCCATCAATATTAGCTTTTCCCTCATTTCTGATTCTGTCTTTCTGCGGCCATTTCATATATTTAGTTTGTCAACCTTATCTTAAAACCTCTTGATTTCTAGGCATTCATATCCCATTCTGACTCCGCATGTATTGCCTATCAGGTTAGGCTAACCATGCCATCAACAAAACTATAAGATTTCCTCCCATATTAAAGACCAGGAGACAAAGACGCTGCCAGCACCTGTTTAAACCAACCAAAGCTCCCCAACAATCATTTTACAACTAGTGACCATTATATAATTAATATCCCCCTGGTCTATGTGGAATTTTGGCACATGGGTTATTTTATTAATATAGAATGGAATTGTTGGGATCAAGTTCAAGTGACAAGAGGAATGGTAGCTATTTATTATAAAGAGGTTTGGTTTATTTAGATTATACAAGTTTATTCCAAAAGTATACCATGGTTTTAGGTTCCTGGTCACATAACAGTTATAGGAATCAAAGTACATTTATGTGAACTACTAGTCCCATGTTTGAGGCTTTATTTCTTCCTCTTTTTTATATAGGAAACAGGATAAGAAATGGGATATAACTCTGGGTCATTGAATCCAATGTAACACAATTGAGTTCAGAGATTAAGTTCTTCTTTAATCCCATAAAGTTCTTCATGGGGCATCGATCTTTTTTTAATTCCAGACTTCTTGAGTTCAGAAATTTTCTTGTTTGTTATTCCATAAATCAATTCATTCTTGGATCTGCCATACATTCATAATTTGACCTGTAGTAACAATTTCTGTAATCATTCTTGATCATTTTCTTTTTTTGTCAAATGTTCACAGGGAGATCTTTATCTCCCTTCAATTCTATTTGTTCCTTACAGATTTTCTACATTCCAGTTCAGTTTACTTACTTATCAACCATACTAGTTCATCGATAGCTCCTCTTCTATCTTGAAAACACAACTCTAACAAGCCAACCACTAGTTGGAATGAGAGAAGAAGCCACATGTTATATCCCCTAAAACACATGCAAGTCAATCTCATCCTATGGTGCATTCTATGATTCAAGAATGACAATATGATGCTATCTAGTTATCTTGTTTGACAAAACGTTAGTAACAATAACAACAGGTTTTAATTTCAGAGCGTTGTAGGCAATCCAAAGGTACAGAGACATTAAAAAATAGAGATAATAGATGTAAATAAATAGATGTAAATTGTAGAAACCCAATACAGAATACAGAGACATTAAAAAGAGAGATAATAACTTCAGAATAATAACTACAGAAGCATTAAGTTCAAAGGGTACAATCTCTACCTGCAACTTCAGAAGTTTCTTGTTTCCCTTGAGGAATGATTATGAAATGCTCCTCTGTTTCTTCCTCCCGCTAAAACCTATAAACCTCCAACGAACAGAATGATCTGGAAAAAAAAAAATCAGGCTTAACGAAGACGAAGATGATTCAGAGAGAGAGAGAGAGAGAGAGAGAGAGAGAACCTCCAACGAACAGAATAGTCTGAAAAAAAAATCAGACTTAATGAAGACGGAGATGATTCAGAGAGAGAGAGAGAGAGAGAGAGAGAAGAAGAAGAAGAAAAAGAAGAGTTTACCTGACTAAGTTGCTCTGTGCATCGACGAAGAGGAAGAAGAAGATCACAAACTCACGATGGGGCTGACTGCTGAGTCGTTCTGTGCGGCTGCGGCTAGGAAAGACTGAGAGAAACGAATGGCCAAATGGGAGAGATAAGATTAGGGTTTAGAACTTTAGAATTATATATATATATATATATATATATATATATATATATATATATCACAGGGTCGGGCCGGGCTCTACCCGAGGCCTCAACCCTAACCCGCTCTTACCCTGACAGGGTAAAAAAATACCCTGTACCCTAATTGGGCCCTGTCAGGGTTTGCGCCTGGTTAGGCCCTGACAGGGTTCAGGGCGGTTCTAGGCAGGCTCGGGTCATCTGGGTAAAACTTTCACCCCTAGCTGGCTTAGTTTCTCATGGTATAATCAGGGAGCAAAAGGAGTTGAAAGTGTAAACTATCTGAATACTGATTACTGAGTAAACTTCAATGCTTCCTGATGCAGATGGGAATCAGCTCAAAGTTTAGTTTCTTAAAAATCATCAACTAGAATTAAAGAGGGTTTAATCTAGCATTTTCAACACCTCGTAATCTTGTCAAAATCCATCCATAGAAAAATTATGTTATCAAGAATAATGCAGTAACCAATTTCATCTCCTTATATAACACTACTGCTGAGCTTCTGGGCCAGAATGAGGGTTGTGAAATTAAAAACTACCTAAGCATGAACTCACAAAGATGAAGAACCTCTGCAACAACATCCTTGTTTGAATGACCAAGTTTGCCAATTCACAGCAAGAGAATTGCGGTTTACTAACTGAGAACTGCTTGAATTGTTTCCGGCAAAGCAGCTTTCAAAGGAATCTGATGCCTCTAGAGCCGAAAGAAGTCCGAGGATGAAACAGCCCATGATGGTTTGGTGTTCCCATCAGCATGAAACACATGTGGGGGAGTGAGAATGTGACTTGCTTGACCAGGTTTGACTCACCGAGTCACCAGGTTTTAAGGAGGACAAGTCAAGTCAGAAAAAAAACCTGGTTTTGCAACAATGTTTTGTCATTGGCACCATCCTCTTAATCATCGTCATCTTCTTCATCACTACTGTCATCATCATAAGCACCTTCTTTGCCATAACCACTGTCACCATAATCATAATCATCTCCTTTGCCATCGTGATTGTCATCATCATCATAACTGCAGCCACTGTTAGCATTACCAACCTTTTGAGTTAGGGGCACTGAGATAGATAAACTGCCTTAAGAGAGAGAGAGAGAGAGAGAGAGAGAGAAACAGAAATAATATCATTTTTTTTGCTTCCTCAAAGTAGATTATTCAATTCCAAATAACCATAGTCGTATGTACCCACCCTGGTTGACAGCCTCTGTGTGTGTGTGTGTGTGCGCGTGTTGGGGGGGGGGTTAGGATAATCAGGATAAGATCAAATAAACCAGTTTTTCATTGATAAGAAAAAACTCATTCAGCTCGGTAAATACCAAATCCTGATCCACCATTCCACTCATGTTATTCATATTTTATAAGCGCAGAGAATATTATTAAAAAGAAAGGCCTTCGAATTCAGAAAATTCTTTTCATTAGTATTAAAGAGGAAATGTAGACCAAATACATGGAAAACTAATAAATGAGTGTGAAGTGGAATAATCAAATTCAAGTGAAATTTACAGATATTATCATATGAGAGACGGTGACAGGATAGTAGTCCAAATTATCAGTTCCCACCATACAGACTAAAGGCAGGGATGGGTAAGGTGCACAATATGTTGGGGGTATGATCTTTTTAAGAATTATTTTTCAAACTGTACATATAATATGCTTGTAGTAAAAAGGTTCAATTTCTAGAACACACGCGGCCGCCAGGGGGGGGGGGTGTTGAAGGGAGCACATATCTCTTTACGTACCAATACCATATAGCTAGCGTTTCCTTTAATAGGAACTAAAAGACCCATTAAGATTTTATAGAGTTTGAATTCTAATTGGAAATGGGAATATGCTCAGGCAGGGAGTTTTAATTCTCACAATCCAATCATAGCGCAAATGTAAACTGAGAAGCAAAACACACCTGGGTAGCACCTTATTGTCCATCTCCACCTTTGGTATCTTCTTCAAAATCTCTTTATTTTTCTTCAACCACGCCTCAAGTTGACATCCAGCTATATGTAATCTTTTAAGATTGTTGAGCTGCTTCAGCTCCTCTGGAAGTGAATGCAACCTTGGACAAAAGTATATGTTAAGTGCTGAAAGTGACTCAAGTTTGTTGACTCCATTTGGAAAAGATGTCATTTCAGGTGATAAGGCAATGGTCAACGACACGAGTCTGGGAGCATTGGGTAAGGAACACAATTTGCTAACCTTTCCTTTCAGCAAAAGGTACTCCAAAGTTAGGAGTGGGGGGGATAGATTTTTCCAATCAGTTTCTTTGCAATCATGAATTTCTAATTTCCTCAATGTCTCTGGTAAGGCTGGAAGATTTTTCAATTTGGGACAGTTGGAGAGTATCAATTCAAAGAAACAGGGCAAGTCCCCTTCAGACAATTCCAATTTCCATTCCTCCCATTCAAGCATTTCCTCCAAAGTGAGCTGCTCCAACTTGGGAAAGCCTTTCAGGTCACAGGTTTCTATACTTTTCACTTTATCCATGCCACATATGTGGAGAAATTTAAGAGATTGTAGTGAACCAAGGTGGGGCATATGATCCATCTTCAGCCATTTAGCAAGTTTTAAAGAGACCAATCCACGGTGTGATGCAGCCAACCATGTGGGAAGCTTGGATCCAAAATAGTTCCATATCTCTAACCTTTTTAAGTCTGAATGTGGATTGATGCCTTCAAACACTCCCTCTACTCTTTTGCTCTCATCGTCTGATATGAACTTAACCTCATTACACATGTGCTCCAACAACAACGAACTGAAAAGCCTCTTCTGCTGCAAATTTCGTGAGCTTAAATGTTTCTTTCCATCCAATATCAGATGCTTTATGCCCTTTTTTGTATTTAGTTTTGCTGCTTGGGTAACTTCCTGTTTGGGAACCCTGTTCAAGTGGCTAATAATTAACTTTCCTTGGAGGTGTTCAAGATCCGCCAACTCTTCAATGCTGTATCCACTGTCACTCACAATGAACTCACTCAACTTCTGTAAAATGTTACGGAGTCTCCAAATCCCAGGTGGTAAATGATTCATGGGAGTGCCATCGATTTCTAGATGCCTCAGTTTTTGTAGCTTCCATATTTTTCTGGGCAATTCAATGACTAATGAATGTGAAAGCTTCAAGGTCTGAAGCAAATAGAGTTTGCAAATAAATGGAGGGAGCTTCTTGATCTGGGTATAAGACAAATTGAGGTATCTCAAGTGTTCTAATTTGGCAATAGAATCTGGCAACTCTTCAATGATAAAAAAACTCAAATCTAATACCCTAAGCAACTTAAAGTGCGAGGAGGACAAATCACTCAGGACCTTGAGATTTCCTGGACACCCGAAACATAAGAGGGTGCGGGTGTGCACTTTTTTGGCATTATTTGAGTCCATATTGGGCATATTATTGATGCAACACAATGAAGAATGGAGGGAGTGTGGTTGTAAAGGCAATCCACCTGTTATAACAGAGAACTCATCCTGTGATAAGTGACAAATGATATCATGCAATGGTTCATGGATCTTGCATCTGACTATGTTCCCATCTTCGTCTTTCTCTATATCCTTAAACATACAAGTCTCCAACAGCAGTTCGTCAAAGCATTTCTCAGCAGTTTCCTCTTCTTCAGGATTAGTGAAACCCTCGGCCATCCATAACTGAGATAACACTTCCTTTTCTATCCAGTACCCTTTTGGTATCAGTGAGAAATACTTGAAACATAGTTTCAGATGTTTGGGCAAGGAACTATAATTCGATTCAACTCTCCGAAGGAGGTCATCGTACACATAAACATCAGCATTCCATATCTCACCGTCCAAGATCGACTTCCATCCTCCTTCCGTAAACTTCAAATGAAGAATTTCACCCCAAGCCTTAGCAAACAGAGGCAATCCTCCACTTCTTTGGAAAATCTGTTCCATGAACAGTGTTTCATTTTGGTTATGTTCATTAGAACTTTCATTTCCACGATTAGGCGAGCGTGCTATCGTTGGGCACAAGAGCCAACAAGCATCCATGCTCAAAGGCTGCAAGAAATAGGGTAATGAAGTACCCAATTGCCTTGCAACCTTTTCGTTTCGAGTTGTGACCAAAGTTCGGCTTCCTCTGAGCCCAATTCGATCGAGGAAGTTCTTCAACTCCCCCATCTTTTTAATGTCCAGAAACCTCAGATCATCTAAAACAAGTAGAGATTTGTTTTTACACACAACTTCTTCAAGAAATTGTACGGGATCATCTCCCAAATCTTCATGATCAGATATTAAAAGCGCTTTTGCAATTCCTCCCAAATCTTCATGATCAGATACTACAGCCCACTTTTTGATTGGAAAAAGCTCCCTTACCTTATCATGACAGATGACAAATTTAGCCAGGGTCGACTTCCCAATTCCCACTGGACCAACAATTGAAATCACTGCTGGATCAGATGACTCAAGTAAGTTTATAATACTTATTTTGTCTTCATCCCGGCCAACAACCTTCGGAACTCCAGGACACTTGGAAATTCCAGTAGCAGTGAAGTGCCCAGAGGGAAGGCCATCATTTGTCCAGGAAAAGTTTGTGGTTAATTTTGACTCCAGATCATTAAAATTAAGCCCGTGCGAACAGGATAAGAAGAAATCGCACACCTTGTTATACGCTCGATTCATCAGGTGAGTGTTTCTTTGCTCATTTGGTTCCGGTTGAGGATGCGATCCCAGGCGACGGAGATTCATAGAGCTAACACGAGCAATAAGATCGTTACCACGTTCCTGTGAAATGAGAGCTTCGATTCTCAGCTTGTCTAAATGTTCTTCAACCTCATAGACAAATTCTTTGAGTTCAAGAAACTTCGCAAGCATATCAGTCCACTTAGGAGATCCCCTCTGCATCCGCATGAGGTACATGGCTTCTGCTTCTTGAATATTTGCATGCAACATCTTCAGTTCATGGCCACGATTGATCTTGAAACCATCCTTTCCCTTCACAAGGGTCTCTAGCTCTTTCATCGCATCTAACAGCTCACTCGCCATTATCTCTCCCGCCTTTTCTAGTCGTCTTCTTCGTTCTCAGTCTTTCACCGGACTCCAGAGAGGAAAGTTACAACGACAACATATATATAGTTCACATATTTCCAATTTCACCCTTATCTTCACAGGCTACAATGCAATGGATTCATAATTTGGTTATTTTGACCCTTAAATAGAGAGGTCATGGTTTTAAAAATAAATAATTAAATAAAAAAGGTTATGATTATATAGTCACATGTCAAATTTAGTTAGATATAGTTGACATTTATTCCTACGAATTCCATGTAATATTTACGTATATAATAGTTCACATATTTTTAATTTTACTCTTATTCTATTTTTTATCGTATTGGAACTTACTAACTATGGTTCTAACCATTAATACATACCCTTTAATTGTTTTAAATTTTTTAAATTTTAATAAAAAAACACATAAACAGAAAACCTAAGGGTTACAAAAGGGACCCATTTGATCTTTGTACATATAAGAAAAATTCTTACCACAAGCGTGTAGAAACCAAGATCCATTCAATTTTGATTCCATATTTAATGGATATTTTTTTATAAGATTCAAATTCCGTCAAGAATTTTAAATTTTTGTATTCTGAACCAATTATATCTGAATTTTATCTATTCAAAATACATATTAATAAAATGATATAAAATCCTATCAACTTTATATAAATAAATCAATAATATATAAAATAATAAAGTTTATCAAATAACAAAATAAAATATTAAAAAATTAAGAGAACATTTCCTAGTGATTACCTCAATCTACCCCAATTAAAAAAAAAAAATTTCAGATCATATGCATGAAGTATTCACTAAAAAACAAACGAAGTCATATTCCTTGTCATAAAGAAAAAATAATCATTATGAAATTGATGTTTGAGTCAAATGAGGCGGCTGAGATTACGAATGTGTCACTTTCATGTTCTTTCTTTTATTTTATTTTTTTCTTTTTCTTGGTTTTTTCTCTAAAAATTGTCGGGGGCATTGTTTGCCTTTTTTATGGAGAATGATTGGAATTCATTGTTATAAGAAAAAAATAATAATTTAATGTCACTTTTAATGAATGACTGGACTGAAAACATAATTAGACATTAAAACATAATTATTAGTGGATATAAAATTCTAATTCCATGTTAGGACATTTCGAATCCCTACTCTTTTAATTCAGTAGTGGATATGCTTTTTATTTATTTATTTTTTATTATTATTATGTTCATTACACACTCTTTCTAATGCACACAATGAAAGTCAGCATTTTTTTTGTCAAAATTTTTTTACCTCTTGAACTTCCCTCTCCCTGAAACCATACATTCTTCTTAACGTTGGAGTGTAGATTCTCTCCCCATGTATACGTAATAATCACCCCAAACGCTTTGGAACAATGGATGGATCTAGATTGATTTTTTTGCACTTTATATTGTCAAGCTATTTGTCTTATTAGTTGTGACTTATCATCTCCTTCCCTCTATTTTTTTTTTGGGGATAGAAAAAAATTAAAAATATATTTTTTCCGAAATGTTTTTCTAGTTAAGCGGGTGGATTGAGATGGAAGGAAAAATGATAGTGTAAGTATTGTGGATGATTTACTAAAAAGAAAAAAAAAGTATTGTGGATGATTTATCAAAAAGAAAAAAGAAAAAAGAAAAAATTTATTAGCACTTGGGCCCCTCTTTTTTGTCTCCCTCCTTTTCTTCTTCTATTTTCTTAAAATCCACATCCTTTTCTATTTCGTTAAATCTGCAAAAACTTGTCTCAAACCCAAACGAAGAGTCCTCGGATAACGAAGACTCAGCCTTGGAGCCTCCTTGATGTCCTTTCTGGCTGGGAGGACAACGATCACAACTTTATCCTTCCCTTTTCTAGAAGCAGCAGCTGACGTTAGATGCCTCCCGATCACTTTCAAGACGTGTGAGATTTCATGCTGCTTTTTTGTCGGGTTTAATTGGGTTCGGTTGAATTAGCTGTTGGTCCAGTTGTCTTTTGCTTTGATTTCCATTTTTGATGCCTAACTTTTGTAGTTGTCAAGTTATCTTTGTTTCAATTGTGACTTGTGTGGGGGAGTGATTTTCCCTCATGAGAATGTGTATTCCTTTCCCATTTTTCAATACAATAAATGATCAAAGTATTAATAAAAAAAAAAAAAGGAAGAAGAGGATTTTGGATATATATATATATATATATATATATTTTCATGAAGTTTTTAAAACCCAAACCTCTGAATAGATTGTTGGCCTCTATTTAATGAAATTGAAGTACACATTAGGAGAACAGATAAGCACAGAAGAAACAGGAGGGATCCTGTCCACATTAGGTGAGTATAAATTTTCCCCAAAAAGAAAAATAGAAAAAAAATATCAATAATGGTATACTGAGGAAGTGGATCCACATCTTTTTCTGCGGAGGTTCATGGTGAGGGATGGTAATCCCATTAGATGACCAACATCTAGGATTCGAGGGAATCATAGCTCTCCATCTGAGTCGATAAATAGAATCAACAAAGGAGTGGGATGGAGGACTCAGATTCATTTCAGGTGTCGACCATCCAACCAAGATGCTGCCCCTCCTCCGAACCTCTGGGGGGGAGAGGATTTGGTTATCTGGGAAAGTGAAAATGACGTCACAGGAGAATGGAAAGACACGTCACGAACATGAGGAATGAGAGGCTTATATCAGTGTGTGCTTTAAACTTTAAAGTCAGTTCTACATTATACTTCCACGAAACTCCCACGCTCTTACGCAGAAAGATTTGAGAAAGAGAAAGAGTCAATCTTGAGTCAACTGAAGACTTGGGTTTAAATTTGTGAACACGGAAAGAGAGATGAGTATCAGTTCTCTCTCCCTATTTCCTCTTTCCTGTTTTCCTGGTTCTTTTGCATCACACATCTAAGAATCCATTCAATTTAGGGGGGGTTTGTTGTATATTGAGCAAGTCCAGCATAGATCAGTCAGAGCAGAGTGCAGCACCTATTTACTGCTTTCCTTTTTCCTCTCTGTTTTCTGAAGCTTAAGTAGGACTTGGTTTCGTTTCAGATTTCCTTCCCAGCAGTCTCATCAGCAGCAAATTTTCAGGTATGAATCCTCTGACGATACGTAGATCTCTCTTTTTCATGAAAAGATTTTCTCTCTCTATCTCTCTCTCGCAAATGCAATTTAAATTAAATCTAGGAATGCTTATTTTAATTTGTAGCCAGGGGCAGGTCCAGATGGAATCTTTAATCATTTAGCTGAGCTATGTAGAAAGGTTGAAATTCAAATAGAATTTGCCTAAGTGGAAATTTGAGGACTGATATTCAGGATTCTGAAGTAGTAGTGCATATTACCCAAAAAAAAAAAGTAGTAGTGCATGGTAATGATGAAGTATAAGAATTAGCCAATTAGGTTCTCAAATACCATATATCTGATAATCAAAATTATCGCATCATCATTTCACAACAAAATAAAAATAGACTATGTTGTATGTTGTCTAGGCCCCTCAAATGATAGTATCTGTTGTAATGATTACAAAAAATTTTTTCTTTAAAAATTTTACTTTCTTTTTAATTTCCCATGCAACTAATGAGAGTCGTACATTTTAAGAGAAGAGATACCCTCTTAGCTCTTATTAAAGAGAGAGAGAGAGAGAGAGAGAGAGAGAGAGATATTTAAGTGCACAACAGCAAGAAGATCGTGGAGCTCCTGATTTGCCCCAAAAACACATGAAGTTTCAATTGAAGAATTTGAAATGGAGCTTCTTATATAGAAGCACCGAATTGAAGTTCTTGAAGTGAAGAGAAAGGAGCATATGCGTCTGATGATTCATTCCCACCAGGTTTCAAGCCTGTGGTACATGTTAGAGCAGACATTAGTGAAAGTTCAGAACTAACCTGTAATTGAAGGAAAAGGAAAACCCTCATTGTCAAGAAACTTGTTGCAAGAGAGGAACCTCATTGATTTATCAGTCCACTGGTGAGGTTCTTTTCGTAGTATAGTGTAGTAATAGATTTCACTGGTGATCCTAAAATGATCCAAAATCATATAGAACATCATTTTGAATGTTTGAACTTATGAGTTACTACTCTTGCCCATTTCCTTTGCTTTTTCGGGGGGTTTTTTTTTTTTTTTCTAAGATTAATTAGTTTCTTTTTTTGCCTCTGCAGATTTGGGAAATCAGAAAGTGCAACAAAGAGAGAAACAGGATATGGAAATCATTCCAGCAAAGATAAGAAGGCTATGGAGCGAATGGGAACTCAAGTACTTGGTTCTCATTAGCCTTTGCATTCAGACATTACTAATTCTCACAGCAAGTATCCGAAAGCATACAGCAGCCAGAAAGATCAGTTTCCTTGTTTGGACATGCTACTTGATAGCCGATTGGGTTGCAACTTTGGCTCTTGGTGTTCTTGCTGAGAGTGTGATCAATAATTCTGGTGGTGATGTTCATGATGAGTCTGGGAACAAAAAGGCTGACCTTAAATCTTTATGGGCACCTTTTCTTCTTCTACATTTAGGTGGCCCAGACAACATCACAGCTTTCTCATTAGAAGATAATGAGCTTTGGTTGAGGCATTTGCTTGGACTCCTGTTCCAGGTTGGAACTGCATTATATATCTTCATCCTTTCTTTGCCTGAACAGAGGCTTTGGCTGATCACTGTTCTAATGTTCATGGGGGGAATCATTAAGTATGCTGAGAGGACATTAGCTCTCATGAATGCAAGCCGAAGTAATTTTAGGAAGTCCATGGTCACTGATCCTGACCCAGGTCCTAACTATGCAAAATTCATGGAGGAATACTCTGGCAAAAGGGATGCTGGGCTTGATGTAAAGATAGACTGGAAAAGGGAACCAGAGTTGCAGCTGCCTTCTTCTCAGGATATTGAGGAAGGGAATGGATCAGATAGCAAAAACATGAGTGAAATAGAGCTGATATCGAAAGCTCATCATTTCTTTCAGATATTCCAGCGTCTTATTGTTGATCTGATCCTCACATTCCATGATCGAAATGAAAGTCGGTCCTTCTTCACAAAAGCAAGTTGTAATGATGCTTATAAAGTTATCGAGATTGAACTTGGGTTTTTGTATGAAGTTCTATACACCAAAGCTGCTGTGGTTCATACTTTGAAAGGTTGGTTTCTTCGCTTCATCAGTGTTTCGTCCATTGCTTTAGCTTCCATTATCTTCTTTGGGGTCATTGAGAAGCAAAGATATCACAGTATTGATGTAACAATAACTTATGTCTTACTGGGTGGGGCTATTGCTCTAGAGTCCTGGCAACTTACTCGATTACTCTTCACAGACTGGACTGTTGTTTGGATGAAGAAGAAGAATCTCAATCGACTAACCAGATTTGTGTTCAAAGTTCTTTCTTGTAAAAGACCACCCAACCGACCAAGGTGGTCTAATTCCATGGCTCAGTACAATCTCATAACATTTTGCCTCAAAGATCAGCCATTCTTTTGGGGAAAAATCATGGAGCTCTTTCATGTGAAGGATTTTTTTGATAATCAATGGCACAGAACTTACACAAAAATCTCTGAGGAGCTTAAAAAATTCATCTTCAAGGATCTGAAACGCAAGTTGCAAAAAGCAAGAGACTCTGCATCTTACCAGCATTTCAGAACTTGTAGAGGTCAATTGGCACTCCAAAAGATAAATGATGAGGTACTAGATAATAGCATCAAAGCTGAATTTGATGAAAGCATTTTGCTTTGGCACATAGCTACAGATATCTGCTATTATTTGGATGGAGAAAATCAAGATTTGGATGAAAAAGTGCTGTCCAGGCAGAAAATAAGTAGAGATATATCCAATTACATGTTATATCTTCTTGTATCACGTCCTTTTATGTTGACTGCAGGAATTGGACAAATCAGATTTGGGGATACTTGTGCTGAGGCCAAGAAGTTTCTCCACAGAAAAAAGAAAGAAACTGATGAGAAACAAGCCTGCAAAAGACTGCATAAGGTAGACACAGAAGTTCCACCCGTGCTAGTGAAAGGTGATAGAAGTAAATCTGTATTATTTGAAGCTTCCAGGGTTGCAAAAAAATTGATAGAACAGGAACCTAATGTAAAAAAAAGATGGAAGATCATAAGCCGCGTATGGCTGGAGATGTTGTGCTATGCAGCAAGTGAATGCAGAGGATATTACCATGCTCAGAGACTTTCTGCTGGGGGAGAGCTTCTCACTGTCGTCTGTTTTTTAATGGCTCATCTTGGTTTAGGAGAGCAATATCGTGTAGAATCAGGCCATGCTCGAGCTAAGTTAATTGTAAAGATGTAATGCAAATGTATGAGGTCTTTTCGGTTGTTGGAAGTTTATATGTATGATATCTGATCTGTTCCATTTGATCTAGTAGTTGGTATTTCTACGAACAAATCATAGTAGACTGGGGAAAATTCTTAACTTTTTTTCTGTTTGATATGGTATTTCAGACTTTCAGTCATGACATGGTGACATTCAATGCTTTCAGTAAATTTTGAGTTTGGTGTATCTAAGGATATCTTGATGACCAATAACTTTTAGAGGAATTAGCTCTACCCTTGAAAGTGATAGATTGGTCTCTGTATTTCAATGCAAGTTGACAATGGGAAAATAATGTGCGAACTTCTAGTTTCATAGAATAGCTCAAATAACTATCCTTAAAGCTATGTTTGGTTGCAAGGGAAATAAAAAAGGAAGTGAAGGGAAATTGTTTTCCCTTTTCAATCGTTTGATTGCACGAGAAGTGAAGTGAAATTAATTTTACATCAGTTGTTTGGTTGGATGAAAAATTGTTGTAAAGTTTCAAACTTTTATAACCTAACATATAATTTACTAAAATATAATCTTATTTTAATCCATTTATTAAAAATTATATATTTAATGAATAGTCCCGCCATTAAATGTGTGTTAACCTTGCGTATCATTGTCCTTTGATACATATGACTCCTTTGAAGTCCTATGTTCCTCGATAAGTCCAAGAGTTCTTAAATGATTATTATTAGCATTTAAAAATATTCTCAAAACTGTTTCCCAATCCACCCAAATTGATCAAAATTTAAAAGTTGATTCTACACTTATTAAGAGAAAAATTATCTACGTATCCAAAAAAAAAAAAAAAGAAAGAAGAAGAAGAAGAAGAAGCTTAATAGCCACAACCGATGGAATTGTAACTCCATTTCTTTTAAGATGCAATAAGAAAAACAAAACTGATAAATGTTTATTTCCTTGGCCATCTTAACTTCAGCTAAGTGTATAAAGACAACAATTACATACATGTCTTTTAAGTGTTTCGTAGCATCTGAGACTGTTATAGGCTCATAGCTCATGATATATAGAACATTTGGGAAAGGAAATAAAATTGTCCAATTTCTCCTCTTGATTATAATGAATTTGCTATTGAATTTGCTGCTACTGTTGCTGCTGCTGCTGTTGCTGTTACCCCACATCTACACGTCATAAGCCAAAATTAAACCACCCCATGTTTTGTTCACCCACTTTTCTTGTTTTCCAACAATTTCTTAAGCATTGGCCCTCACAGCAAAAAATCGTAGTCAAAACTATTTTTGACAATAATTTAGCATTGTTGACTGTTGCTTCTCTGGAAGATATGTTAGGATTGCTTGAGTTTGTCTTCACACATTGAATAACACCAAGATGATTCTATTCACAAAAACCACATCAAACAACCAGCTTGTTAGCCCCAAGTAATGAACGTAGAGCGAAAAACATATTAATAGCAATATTTAAGTACATTAGAGGCTTGATTGATTATCCTGATGCTTGTTCTCTGGAGAGCAACAACCCTTCGCAATACAGCTCAAGTGAGTTAGGTAAGTATTTGAAATAGTAACATTTAAGAACATCATTATTTCATATGAATCTCATACATGTTCAGGTATTTTCCCAAAAGATTATATAGCTTATTAATATAATAAAGATCATCATAAACAAATGTGACCAAGCATCTGATTATGATAGAAACCTATTAGTAGTCACAAAAAATTTCCATGGGAAAGAGAAAAAGCTAAAATCCAATAAATCAGATAGAAACCAATAGGCCACCAAGCTATTCCAGCAGACACTTTACCCAAAACAAGAGAGAGGGAGGCAATCACTAGAAAAAAAAAATCAAAATCAAAATTTATTTCAAGTATCAATCGCCATCTATTCTTTCGGGTATCATACAAACAAGTTAGTGAAGCAAATATCAAACAAAAGAGTAATTTATAAGACTGGAAAGTTGGATTGAACAACCTAGTCATTGAATCTATATATGCATAGGAGCATGTCTGTTGTGGAGTTTGTTTGAAAAATGCATTGGAAGATCCCAATCCTATGATTCCAAGTCCCAAACCCCACCCTCTTTTATGTTTCAACTAGTATGAGTACATGGTTGATGGCCTCTCATAATTGTACCCAACATGGATCTGTTTTCTAGGGAAGAAAGGAAAACCTGAATATCATTAACTCATAATATAAAGATAAAGGGTGATGGAAACCAAATTAGGTACTAAGAGAATAAAATATATCTTTAGTCATTTAGAAGAAACATAAGTCTTGAATTAAAGAGATCATCTATGACTATGAGAAAAGAGGTGGGAGTGCCTCTTCTATCAAAAACAGGGGCTGCTCAAATCATGTCCCTATTATGAGCAGATGGTTGATGGCGTCTCATGATTGTAGCCAACAGGGATCTGTTTTTGAGGGACGAAGCGAAAACCTGAGTATCACTAACTCATTATAGAAAGGTAGAGGGTGATGGAACCCTAATTAGGTACTAAGAGAATAAAGGGTATCTTTAGTCATTTAGAAGAGATAAAAGTCCTGAATTGAAGAGATCATATATGACTATGAGAATGGAGGTGAAAGTGCCCCTTCATAAAAAAAGGCACTGCTCAAATCATGTCCCTATTAGTTTTTCTTTATATTTGCCTTAACTTTTAACTGATGGAGCCTAACAGAATAACACCTAAAAGATAATGAAACTCAAGATGATTTCCATTAGGCTAAATTTATTTCCATTTAAAATGGTGGAATAGCAATTTTTATTGTAAAATAGGATTTTCCAACCTTAAAAATCTATAAGAAATTGAGGAAGTATCCTTCCCCAGTACATTGCTCCTACCTTATAAATGCCCTTAGTTGCGTCTGGAATTTGGTATCATTGAGTTGCATAATTTGCAAATTAATCATCCAATACAAGGGACAATCTAGATGTCTTAAAACCCATCATTTTATCTGTCATAGGAAAGGGGCAATATAAAATGGATGGTGGGGAAGAAACAAAATGGAGCACATGCTTAACATTAAACCAGAAAGGGGTGGTGGGGAAGGGGAAAGAAAGATGAGAAAAATCATTGATTCCATTTTCTGTAATGTAATCATAATCAGACAATGCACAAAGAACACATGCTTGCATCGTCACACTGGCAGCCCAAGCATTTCCAATCACACCAAAGAACAAACCCACCAAACGGTATGAAATGACTCAATTAAATTCCTATTCAAGTAGTATTAATCTAGGTCAATCCCAGATTATTAGCCTGTCATGTGACGAGAGCTAAGCAAGTAAAAGCATGAACATAAAACTTTCTATATTCTAGTCCTAAAGATGCAAAATTAGCTGAAGTAAAAATTAAGAACGTAAAATATCAACTTCTTACCCGATTATATATCCTTCACAATCTGAGGTTGAGACACGGGTTAGGAATGAAAACCTATACCTGCGAATCGTGAAGACAAAAAATAATCAGAGATCAAAAAACAAATGGAGGTACTGTTGCCCTAGCGGTTCAGACAGTATATAGATTTCAAAGAGAGAGAGAGAGAGAGAGAGAGAGAGAGAGAGAGAGAGAGATTCTTACCTTCGATCGACAGCACAAGGATTCCAACTGAGAAAAATATAATTAAGAAGCTTTGTTTCATGAACGAAGACGTAGAAAGGAGAGGTTTGACTGTTTGAGAGATTGGAGTCGACTCTTTTATTTTTGGGAAAATTTCTCGTATTATCTAAGTACTTTGACAAACATCAATCAATTCTTCAAGTTTTTTTTTTATGAAAATATCATTTACCATCCAAAATTTCAAAACATTAACCCCCAACATTACCTCCATTCTTATTAACTGACAATGACAAAAGATAGTTGAAATTTTATCTAAATATTTATATCTTTCTCATTTTAAGCTGATCGGAAATTAACTTCCAACCTACAAAGACTCAATGTCGCAATTAACTTAGTTGGGGATTTTAAAAAAAATGAAATACTCAAAATTTCCAGTCACATTCTTAAATCCTCCAGAACTCCAAATTTTCTACCCTAACGTCTATTTATTTATTATCCACAGTAGCCATTTCCAATGGGAAAAATCTATATAAAATGCGTGTTTTTTGTTGTAAATTCCATGGTTTCAATTTTTGAAAGAAACCAAGAAAACAGAACTTTCCAGATTAACAAAAGAATTAGATACACACGGAACAAAAATTGGGAAGTTCCTCAAGTTTCTTCTTTTAGATTGAATGATTAAATTTAGTTTCGATCAATCGAGTTATATAGAAACACAACAATATGAGAGAAATCAGGAATTTAAAACAATAATGGTGATTTTTGAAGAAGTATGACTTAGTTTCTTACTATTTCAACAACCAACAGAGCAACGAAGAGGAAGAAGATGATTAGGGGATAGGGTTAAAAATTACTAAAGGGTAAGCTTGACTTTTTCCTTTAAAGTAAGGGTATTGATGTCAATACAAAAATGGTTTTGAGCTAACATAAGCATCTAATGGCTCCGTCTTAATGGTTTGGATTTTTTTGATAAACGTTTGGGAATTTTGGGTGGTAGGTGATGTTTCTCAAAGTATTTGAGTAGTACGTGAAATTTTCCCTTTACTTTTTAAGCCTTGAGTCGTGAGTCCGAGAAATATGGGTTTTAATTTTACTCCTGTTTTATATCAGGAAATAAAACGGGAAATTTAAGTTCCCAGGTAAAATTTACATTCAAACATAAAAAAATAGTTTCCATGTAAAATAAATTTCACTTCCCCCCAAAATATTTGCATTTCCCTGACAACCAAACAAAACCATAATTTCTTAGGATCTACTGACTTCACTGAGTAAAATTTTCCTTTTAGATTTACAGTGATCATATAAGAAAATTCAAGTTCCATGTTTCAAGAGAAATGAATTAGACTGAACAGTAGAGTAGTTCAATCATGAAGCTTGGGGACAATGGCCATTTAAGTCAAAGGGTGTCAACGGCCGGTCTGGATTTAGTTCGGGCTGAAACGGTATTATGCTTTATAAGCCTTGGCTGAAACATGTCAATTAAAAATTCGAACTGGAATGAACTGCACTGGACACATTAATTAACAGGCCGATACAGTATCAGTTTGTTATCGAATTGGCTTTATTGGACTGATTTCTTGCTGGGTGGATCTGAGCCGAACTTATTGGACTTATTAAGCTGAAAGTTGGCATCAGTCTCTCCCTTTCCCCTTTGGCTTTTAGCTTTACTTTTGTCCCAACAAAAGTTTTGACCCTCTTAAGTGGGATTTCTATCATCCCATTGACAGATGATGAATGGGAGAACGACAGTCCAACCAATTGCTCTCTTGCCAGAAATTCAGCCTATCTCACATGATATAAATCATTAATAGTGCCAATGTGCTTCCAATTAGTTGAAAATCTATTATAAATTATCTACGAGACAATTCAATGAAATAACAAGGCTTATCAAGGCAATTCATCACCTTCTTCATCTTCATCATAATCACCATCGAAATCATCATTATTGCTCAACTCATTGGCTTCGAGACATTTAAATTTGTTGTGCATGTCTTGAGCATCAGAAATAAGAGTATTCCTGGCTATTTGACATCATCCGTTTCCTGCATATGGTTCTCCTTTCCATCATATATCCTGCGATAATGTGTTTTGCTGTAGAGATACATCCGTTCTTTGTTGCAAATCCTCCCTCCCCTACAAGAGACTCTGGCCTGAAGCGCTCTTTATTGTGGACTCTGTCCTCTGTTCCCCATGCCCTAGGCTGTATTGCACCTTGTCTTTGATTACCGAATTTGAAAATCCACTGCACCGTGCGTGGATGGGGAAGTGCCGAGCGGAGAGCTTGAGAGAGTGACAGGGATGGTGGCCGGTGGATACGAGACTGTTAGGTATAAGCTTGGGTAGCATGTGGTCTTTCGTAAAAACCCTTTTTTTTTTTTTTTTTTGACAAAAACTATTTTCAGACTTAACCTCCTACCTCTTCCTGAATAGTAACAATAGCTCCTCCTCCATCTCCCACTCTTCTCTTCCTTCCTTGTCTTACTTTTCTTTCAAAATAGTAATTTACCCCTAATTAAGATCTCTTTTAATAAACTCGTAATTTAATCATTTAGGTATCCCACTTGAGCGTAACTAACTCTAAATATAAATCAATCATTTTTAAATTCAAAATATCATGAAATGAAGCTCAAAGTCAAAATATATGATATTAGCCTAAAATAAAATATTCTATTCCTAGGGTTTATTGTCTCACCTTAGGCTGGCAAAGGACTAAAATACCTTTCAGTATTGTATAGCTTCAGTATTAGTCTGAAAGGAGGAGTAAAATTTCTTGGTACAAATTGATCTGACCAATACATTGAGAGAATTCATCTCATTTTATAGGAAGTTGAGATTGCATATTGTCGCATTAAAGGATATGTTTATTTATTTAAGTAATTAATTAATTAATTAATTATTTTATTTATTCATTTTTTTGGGTAAAAAGGATGTTGACTTTCAATGCAAATATATGAGGTTTTTAAAATTGCTGGAAGTTGTATGCATACCTGGTCAGTTCTGTTGGATCATAATCTAGTTAATATTTCATACTATATAAAAGATTTGGGTGAGGGGGGAGATTGAGTTTCCTGGCTGGGGAATGAACAACGCCTTTACTCTCCCTTGAAATGTGTTCAAAACAACAAGAGGAAAATGAACTACTTAATTAAAAGCTGAATATCCACAATGATTGGAGAGACCTCGGTTGGCTTGTCTCCCTTACCCCTCAAAAACTCATTTTAGGAATGCTCTCACTTCTTGCATGGCACACCTAAGAAGCCCTTGTATGGTCCTGGATCCTCTACGGCATGGTAGCTTGGCAATGCGAGATCCAATGGTTGGGAGTGCATCGGAACATGCATCTGATGCACTCTACCATCGGATCCCAGCTCTATCATGCTACCGCACAGTCGAGGATCCATACACCCCTTGTATGGTCTTATTATTCTATCTCATATGAATAGTGAAAAATTGCCATATCATCTTTCACATGGCACAATTAGAAAGCCAACTGGGCAATCTCAATACATTTATAGAAGAATAAATTTCAGCTACCCCCCATGATAGTTTCGAAATATCATCTACCACCCACACTTTTCAAAAAACATCAACTACATCCAAATCACTGACGGAAGAGACTGAAATCAATGTTAGACATTTTTACCCCTCTTCATCAATAGTCATCTCTTCCCACTCCGGCGAGCTTCAATGAATCGCTCCTACTGGTTTTTTTTTTTTTTTTTTTTTTTTTTTTTAATCTGATTGAGCCCTTTGCAGGTTTATAGGATCTAGTCTTCCTGCTTCCGTCTCACCCACCTACTGTTGTTTTTTTTTTTTTTTTTTTAATCTGATTCATCTCTTTGCAGGTTTATAGGATCGGGTCTTCCTGCTTCCATTAGAGATTAAAGAGGTACAACAATGATCCTTTGTGTCCAGAAATAGAAATCGAAAAAAATGGAATCGAAAATTCTATACTCTCACTCATCGTGTAGCAGCGTCGACAAGAGAGTGGATCAGTTATGAACAGCGTCAACTTTCCCTTTGCAAGACGATTTTCCGAGCGGCGAACAACAGGAGTCAACCAAACCAGGTACTTCTTCTTCTACATCTCTTCTCAACCTCTCTGTCACCTTCTCCTTCTCTAGAGGGTAAAAGTTAGATTGAACCAGGGAGTCCCGTACCTTGGCGGCGACGAAGATGCGGTTCTGTTCGACGCCTGAAATGCTAGTGGCTTCTTCGATGGAGGAAGGAGAGACGCCTTTCTGCAAAAGGGAGGGGATAAGTGGGGCGTACTGAAACCTGAGGCCCAAGCGGTTCTGGAGGACCTCGAGACGGCCGTAAGTTCCAAGAGAACGGAATTGGGAGGGAACAGAGGATGGAGGTTTTCGGAAGGGTTGGTAGATTTGGTTATTGGATGAGGGGGCGCTGCGTGTCTGCAGCCGCTGTGGCAACTGAGAGGGTGGTGAGTTTGAGGTTGCATAGGCGTTGCTGTGTGTCTGGTTATTTAGATCTGGGGTTTTATCCTCCTCAAGTGAAGGAGGGTAAAACTGTCTTTTAACATTTCCCTAAGGACATTATTGTCCATTTTAAAATCAATTTTGGGTGACATCAGCAACTAACGGAATTCGTTTAATGGAGTGGATCTATTTGATTAACGGTGGTAAACGTTTGGGTGGTAGTTGATGTTTTTTGAAAGGTGTGGATGGTAAGTAATGTTTCGAAACTATTTTGGGGGTAGTTGAAATTTATTCTTTATAGAACCTTTTTTTTCTTTTCTATATTTCGTGTGTGGGTTCAACAGTGAAAGCTTTCATGAAGTAGCCAATGAACGTACCTCATAGATGGAAGATTTTGAAAATCGAACCATTGAATATGAAGGACATAGTCTCGATTGGCCAGATGTCAATCTTCACCACCAACAAAAAAAAAAAAAAATAGTAACAAGAGATATT
>CM053266.1:50796478-50898393 GCA_028583415.1 Protea cynaroides | reverse complement strand
TTTTTATTTTTTTAGCCATTCCTTTGTTTTTCAAGATTTAGACTCTCTGGATAGTTTATATTTAGGAAAACTTTCATATACACCCCAATAAGGAATGGAAACATCATCTACCTCTACAAAATTTTAAAAACCTCATCTAGTACTCAAAAAGTTTGCTCCGTTAATCAACGAAGTCCACTCCGTTAACAAAATTCCGTTAGTTCTCGACGTCGGTTCACGATGAACATTTTAACCGGACCATACTACCCCTTTTAGCGTTGTTAAAGGATGAAAATACGTACCCTTTATTCATAACTTACCCTACCCAAACGTTCATTTTGATTTTAGTGCGTGAAATTCAAAAAATTACAGTTCCACCATTAAAAACTGATGAAAACATTGAGATTTTATAGGTAAAAGTCCCCTAATTGAAATTTTGAATAAATTAAAGCAAATAAAACAAAATCAACTCCCTTTTAATTTCCGTTTTCTTCTTTCTCTCTCAGATTTTAAGGCGTTGCATGTGGAGGATTTACAGCAAAGGCGGTGGTGAGGGTAGGTAGTGTTTACCCGCGATCTCTCTCCCTCCGTTCTTCTCTTTCTCCTCTCTTCTTCGACTTTTGCTCTTCTTTTCCAGCTTTTTTTTTTATTTTATTCTTCTCCTCAAGATCTCGCCTCTCCTTTCTCCCTTTATTTTTTTGTTTCTTCTTCTCCACCGCCCCCTTCTTCTCGATCTTCCCTCTTTTTTTTTCTGTTTTTTTCTTTTTTTTATTCTCTCTTCCCACATCCTTTTCTCTTCGGATCCTCTTTTTTTTTTTTTTTTTTTTCTCTTCTCCATTCTCTCTTCCCCCTCCTCCATTTCTCGATCTTAGCCCTTTTTATGTTTTTTTCTTTTTTTTTTATTCTCTCACACGTTCTCTCCTTTATCCCTTTCTTTGATTTTTTTGTTTCTTCTTCTCCACCGCCCCCTTCTTCTTGATCTTCCCTCTTTTTTTTTCTTTTTTTTTTCTTTATTTTTTATTCTTTCTTCCCACTTCCTTTTCTCTTTGGATCCTCCTTTTTTTTTTGTCTTCTTCTCCATTCTCTCTTCCCCCCTCCTCCATCTTCTCGATCTTCGCCCTTTTTCTGTTTTTTCTTTTTTTTTTTCTTCTTCTCTCTCACCTTCTCTCCCTCTCTCCCTCTCTCTCTCCCCGATCTTCTCCTTTTCCATCCTCCATTATTTTATTTTTTTTATTCTTCTCTCCCACCGCCTTCTCTCTCTTCTCTCCTTAGCTCAAGATTTTTTCAGAGATTTCCTCATTGTATGAAATGGAGATGGCAATGGCAGATTCTCGTTCATATTTCTTTGTTTTGGCGTTCTTGAGATAATCGGAGGACGAGTTTTAAATGCTTGCATTTTTAAAAATTTGAGGTTCTTTTATATGTTCTAACTGTTTTTTCGGAAATTCATTGATTCAAACATCTCTGGTATATACTTAAAATAAAAAAAAAAATCTCCTGTATCATCAACTGGGAAGTGAAAATGAACCTCGAAAACTTCACCAAGAGCTTTTACCGAAAATTACGATCTCTCCGGAAGATCCTCCCCGGTGGAGTACACGCATCCTCACTCTCCCTATTTCTATAGAACCAGCTTCAACCACCATCAGTCCTGCAACAACAATCGTTGTTTTATGATAGCATTGGGTATCTGAGCCCGAACAATGGTGCAAAATGTAAACTGGTGGAACAACTTACACTCATGCTCCATCTATGCCATGAACGAAGAATTCCTCTGACCAACTGGTCTGGTCGCAGCTCGGAGGGAACCAACGCAAACCGAGTCGAGTTAGGGCTTGGGTGAGATTGAATATGAGAGAGACACAATATACATAACATTACAAAGGTTAAATTAGTCATTCAACATATGCCTTTAATATTTCAATTTTTAATAAGAAGGGTAAAATTGTATTTCAATAATTCCGTCAGTTAGTTGGATGTGATTGAGGTTTTTGAAATTTTGTGGAGGTAGATGATGTTGCCAATCCTTATTGGGGTGTATATGAAAATTTTTCTTTATATTTATATTTATGAATTAATTATAATAAATCATTTATGAAAATAAATTATAAGTCATAAATAATAATCATTTGGTACCACTCGATATTAATAAATTATCCCAATAATGATAAACACCTTCTATACTGTCGGATCCCAGCGTTACGACTCTACTGCAGAGTCAATGATCCATAAGCCCCTTGTATGGCCTTATTATTCTATCCCATATGAACAATGGAAATTACTACATTATCCTTTCACATGGCACAATTAGATGGCTAGATAGGCAATCTCAATACATGCACGGAACTTTTTTTTTTTTTCCTATATTTCGTGAGTGGGGTCAACAGTGAAAACTTTCGTGAAGTAGCCAATGAATGCACCACCACATAGATGGAAGATTTTGAAAATCGAACCATTGAATATAAAGGACATGATCTCGATTGGCCAGATGTCAATCTTGATCAAAATAAAATAAAATAAAATAAAATAAAATAGTAACATGAGATATCCCCTTTGGTATTTTTAGCCATTCCGTTGTTTTCTAAGATTTAGTTACTGTTTAAAATTTTATACTCCTATATGATTTACTCTCCTATTTTGAGTCTTTCACTAGTAATCAGGGGATCATCATAAGAAAACTTTATCTTGTAAGTGTTTAAGGATACCGTTAAAAGTTTGAATTTGCAAACCTTCCGCCAAGCTTTAAAGAAGCCTAAAAAAAAAAAAAAAAATTTAACAGAAGTTTATCACATGTAGATTCTATCTTGTAACCATTGGTATTATATAGGATCAATATAAAAACATTATCTACCTAAAACATAGCTAGGATAGTTTTTACACAAAGTGAGTTTGATTTTCTACATAAAGCACCACACTATTACAATTTTCAGAGAGAGGAATACCTCTGTCTAGATGGTTCTGAAACTCTGGAGTCTTGCTACTTGTTACTCATAAATTTTATGGGTGGTTCATCTACACAGGTTCAAACATAACGGAAAAGCAAAAAGAAATCACCAAGGGTAATGGCGAATGAACAGATTTCTGATACATGGGTGGCCGTAAAGAACATACAAATCACATGGCTAAAGGCGAATGAGCAGATTTCTGATACATTGGAGGCCCTAATGATCATCGTGCAAAACAAGAGCAGATGCCTTGAAGAGCTAGAGCATCAGTCCTCCATCTACCCAAACAAACAAGCAACTATTCACGAGGCAGAGGCGAATTCTACCAAATCAATGCAAAAGGGTTCAAAGGAATGGAAGGCCATGCATAGCTATTTTCTGAAACTCAAAGACCTGGTCTATGATGTCGAAGACCAGATAGATAGATTAATTTCCGAGGCTCTCACCACAAGGATTCAACATGAAGCTCACTTCGTTGCTTCTCGGCTTGGCACTCGTGCTGCCCAAACCCATACTGATGAACAGGGGAGTAACGGTCTGGTTGCTGGTTGCTTGAACAAGTGACAAGGTGTACAAATCTTTAAGCCATTTTCGTGTTTTTTTGGCCTTGAGAAAGATTCGTTTTTACAGTGAGACTAGTGAGTTGAAAGCTAGAATACAGAAAATTTCCGAAAAACAGGAGATTGATTTTTCTCGGGTCTATTCTGAAACCCCAAAATCTTTTCCTAAGAGACTCGTTTTTGGAAGGGAAGCTGACAAATTGGGATTGATAGACGCGTCCTAGACGTCAGATGAAGAGGAACTTGAGCAGGTTTTGCCTGTGATTTCTGTTGTTGGTCCAGGGGGTATTGGGAAGACAACTCTTGCTCAACTTGTCGCCTACGATGAGAAGGTGAGGAACCGTTTTGATGTCAGAATATGGGTTCCTGTGGGTGATTATGAAGGTGCTGATTTTGATTCAGGAAAGATTTCTAAGTTAATTTTAAAATCTGCGAAACTCACACCATTTGATGGCTCTAATTCCTCAATGCTTCTTCGAAAATTTGTTACAGGAAAGAAAATTTTGCTTGTTTTAGATCATGTGCGGGCTGACAATATCAATGGGTTGTTGCGGTGGATAAAAACACTTCAAACTGGATTCAAAGGAAGCTGGATTTTGATCACGACTAGAAGTGAGAAGGTTGCAAAGCAATTAGGCAAGGCCGAACCTTACTTGTTGCAGCCTCTGGACAAGAAAGCTAGTTGGCTTCTGTGTGAAAGTTGGGCATTCGCAGAAAGTCGGGTAGAGAAGGGTAAATTCAAAATGGAAAGTTCAGTAGAAAAGGGTAAAGTCAAATTGGAAAGTTGGGTAGAAAAGGGTGAATTCAAATCAGACTTCAAGCATTTGGATCACATCGAAAGGATGATTTTTAAGAAAACTGGTGGGTTTCCTCTGTTTGCTAGGTTTGGGGAGACATTCTCCATTTGGAGGATACCAAAGGAGGATGGGATTCTAATATGGAACTTGAGATTTGGGATGCCCTTAGATTTGAGAGGTGGCCACGGAACCCTAAGCATCATGTGTGGAACCATATCCTTTGGACTTTTGAATCGAGTTATGTAGGCTTGCCTGCAGATCTGAAACGGTGCTTCAAGTACTGTTCTCTATTCCCATAAGGAACTGTTGACCCAGTTATGGATAGCTGAAGGTTTTATCAATCATGAGGATGGAAATAAAACAGAACCAGAGGAAATTGGTGGGAATTGCTTTGATGATCTATTGTCACAAACTTCTTTCTTTAACAACATAGAGAAAGATGACAATGGTAAAATAGTTAGATGCAAGATGTATGAGCCATTACATGATATTGTTCTCAACATAACAGAGGATGAATGCTCTCTTATGATAGATGGAACCTTCAAAGGATCCCCACTGAGTTCAAGAACCCGTCATTCATCATTACTTTTTTTTTGAGAAGCCGCCGAGTATTCTTAGCTCATTGAACAAAGCTAACAAAATGCGCACCCTCTTATGCTTCGGGAATCCGAGCTATCTCAAAGTGCCTGGTGATTTCTTCTCGCATTTGAAGTTCCTTCGGGCATTAGATTTGAGTTTGCCTCTCATAGAGGAGTTGCCATTTTCTATTGGTACATTGAAACAGTTAAGGTACCTTAATTTATCTTATACACAGATCAAGAAGCTTCCACCATTTGTATACAATCTTTATTTGCTTCAAACCTTGAAGCTTTCTCATTCATTACTTGATGAATTGCCCAAAGAGATTTGGAAGCTACAAAAGTTGAGGCATCTAGAAATTGATGACACTCTCATGACTCATTTACCACTTGGGATTGCAAAATTAAATAATTTGTGGACGTTGAGTGAGTTCATTGTGGGTGGTGAATGCAGTGTTGGAGAGCTAGGGACTCTCACACATCACCGTGGGTTTCCTTTTCATTTTCTTCTTAGAAACCAGGAGAAAAGTAAAAGTATCATAATCGATTTGGTAATAATTCTTAAATTTTGAAACATTCATCGTAGAATTTTGATCTACAACCCTTTTTCAAAACTGAAAAAGCATTTATCCTGTTATCTCGTAACGGGGGACGTTAATTTTGGGTTATAAAAGCATGAAACCGCATTGATATTGTTGTTGGTGATATTTGTTTTTTTTTTTTTTTTTTTAATCTTGTGAATGACTATCCTTTTCTTGATAAAAATCCGTTCTTTTTCTATATTTGCCAAGTGGGTTTGATTCACCTTCAAGTATAGACTATGAATCTCGATGCTTAAATCAGTTGAAATATTTAGTTCTCTGCAAGCTTTCATCTTTATTAATTTCTGGGTTTTCTTCTGGGGATCGGAAAGAAAACCCGTGGAGAAGAATACCGTTGGGAAGAAATTGTTGAGAAACCAACTGGTGGAGAAGTTAAATCTTGAGAAAAAATCGATAAGTGGAGAAGAAAACAACACTGGAGAAGAGAAGAAAGAGGAATTAAGGTTTTGTTGGGAGGAGTAAACAATAAATCCTTTTAGGTTATTTTACACTTAGTAAAGGTATTTTTGTTTTAAAAAAAATTTACCCTAAAGTTGAAAGTAACGGTGTAGGTGAGAGAATATGAGAACATTGTTAGAGGGGTATTCTGTATAGCTTTTGTAAAAACAGGATAGTTCTGTGTAATTTTACAGTAATAGAGGGGGTGTCTTTATAATTTCTCTTTTTTTTTTTAATCCACCATTATTTGTCACATCATTAATTATGTGGGTGTCTATATGACAACACGTCAAAGTAAGATTAGAAGTTCAAGTACAAAATAATTAGGATTAATGCTTTAAGGGGAAGGATTCTCGAAACGTAGTGGGAGCTACGTCAGTATTCCCATGTCTTTCTTTCTTCTATCACTCTCTCTCCTCCCCAGTTCCTCTGCTGATGAATCTACCATCATTCCACCCCACTGGTGACCGCAGAAAACCTGACCGCTCATAGAACCCTTGAACGTGGTTTAATTAGGAGTCAGTCAGATTTACAAACAATTTTAAAAGTAGTACTATATGTTTGGGCCGGACATGAAACTTCAGCTCAATCAGAGTTAACACATGGAATAGAAGATAGAAAAATTGAAATTTTCAGCATTATCTCAAAATATATATATATATATATATATATAATTTTTTTTTATTTTTTTATTTTTTTTATGGGACGGACTGATTCATTTGATTTTGATACTACCACATGGTTGGTAAGTTTTTGGTTTTGTTCATATTTATTTATTCTATTTTTGTAAAACTAACTTTTTTTAGTTTCTTTAAAAAGGGAATTTTCTTTCTAAATTTAAATTTATGGATTATGTTCTGGTTCTTAATACTTTATTAATTGTATTCTTCGTTTCCGAATTTTCTGCTCGTTATTTAAGTGTGTACCTTTATTTTGTAAGAATAATAATAGTGTTGTGTTTGCGTTTTTAATTTGATAAATGGGATGCTTTTACTTTTGTTGTTCCCAATTAAATTAAGATAATAAATTTTGGATTTCCACTATGTTCAAGCTTTCTAAGTCACAAAATTTTTGGTTTTGAAATAAGCTTTTTATTTCTTTCTTATTCATTGTGCAGATACCTAATAGGTGCATCAACCTTTAATTTTAGTCATGGACTGGTGATTCTTCTGAAGTTCCAGGAGCTCATGCAACCTTTCTTATTCCAGGACTCTTTTAAGCCCTTAGAGTGATCCATCCCTTTATACTTGAGTGCTCACTTTTAAGCCAGTTAAGGATTTTGATGAACTTATTTTTGCAGTCCCTGTTCATGCTTTGCACCTAAGGTTTGTCATCTGTTGGACAACATGTTTTCACCAATGGTGTACTTGTAAATTGTATGTCAACATTCATCAATGATCTCCATTATTTTGTAACATGCGTGGGTTTTCAGCCTTTTCAATGGGTATGAGATCCAAATGACAAAGAAGACAAAATGTCCCAAGTTCTTGCTGCTTGGGTATTTACCATCGCTCATCATCATCATTTTTGCTTGGCGCATATATCGTGGAGTGTGGATCTCACTGATGCTGATGTGATTTGTTTGATGAGCAAGAAAATAAAAGAGAAAAAGAAGAGAGAGAAACTCTAGAGAGAGAATGGTGATAGAAAGAGGAAAGAGAAAAAAGAGAGAGAGTGTGTGTCCCATAGTGAGTCCCATTGACTATGTGGCAATCATTGAAGGAAGAGAGAAAGAAAAGAGAGAAAGAAGAGAGAGAAGGAGGAGAGAGAAGATGAGGTGGCAAGAAGAGAGAAAGTGTGGATTGTGGGTCCCACTGATGGTGTGGTAAGAGGAGAGAGAGAGTGTGGTTCCTAATGTGGGTCCCATTGATGGTGTGGCAAGAGGAGAGAGAATTTATTTCCCATTGATGATGTGACTCATGAGTGCGTGTTGTTGTGAGAGAAGATAGAAAATGTTGAGAGAGGAGGAGAGAGAAGATGAGGTGGCAAAACCCAGCCACGGCACCTTGCCGCATGCCATGGGCAGCTACGGCAAGCCACAGACCACCCAGGCAACCATGGCTATGCCACATGCCATGGGCAGCCACAGCCTTAGGCATGGCTGCCGCAAGCGAGTAGCACCAAGCCCAGGCCTGCAAGCTGCCCATGCATGCATAGCCGCACAGCAGATGGCTCTCCCACATGCCCATAGGCCCATGCGCACACACGCATATGAGGTGTTCGACATTATTCCAGGAGAGAATAAAGCTCTCTGGAAATAAATGTTTGGGAATGAATTCGAATGTTAACATACATGTTACATGTTACAGAGGCCATTACATATAAAGTCAGGGGTATTTTTGGTTGATCATGAAACATTTGTTCTAATCCTATGGTGGAAGACATGTAAGGAAGATCGGATGCATGGAAATTAATATGCTGCCGCTATATGAGATCACTTAATTGGCACATGCAAAATCCAGTCACTTGAGTGACAGTTATAATGCTTCTTATGTATAGGTATACATGCGGGAAGATGCCTTTTTGTGATATCTGATTACATGATGCATGAAAATTAATGCACTGCCGCTACATGGAGCTGTTGTGGCCGGTGCTCGTTTGTGCGCGCGTGAACCAACCCAACAAACAAGGAAAGGAATCACTTAATTGACACATGCAAAATTGAATGACTTAAGTGACTGTTATGGTGTTTCTCACGTATCCTCCGTACACATGCGGGAATATGCCTTTTTTATGATATTCGATTGCATCATCTTTAAATCAACATATCTCCTATATTATAACTCTGAATTAGGTGATTCAAATTGTCACCTTCTTTATTAGAAGAGATGTAGCTGCGGGGAACGAAGAAAACAAAGTAAAAGCTCGGGTTTTGGCAGAAAACCTCTCTTGAAAGGTTTTGGTGAGTTCTAATGGATTGAATACCTACACCAACCTTTATGGAGATCATTGAGGGTCTATTACAAGCTTGAGAATGGTTGTGAGCCATTAATGGAAGTAATGAAAGCTTGTAGAAGAAGCTTTTTTTGTTTTGACTAAAATACCAAGCTACGGTTTTGGTTTGATCTTGTATTGAGGATTACTTCCTCTCATTTAGACTCTATGGGTTGTGTGAGGTGCCATTGAGTCTATTGAAGACATGCAAGAACATGATGGTGCTTTCTTGTTATATTAATGGTGTTCTTGAGTTTGTGAAAAGGAGGTATGCACTCAAGATGTTTGTAAAAACATCAAAGAAGAGAATGGAGCTTGTTATGACATCTTTGAAGATTGGAGAACTCGATTTTGGACTTCCTTACATAAAGTGAGCATTTGGTTGTGGAGTTATCAACGAAAGACAATCCACTTGAGCATTTCTCTATTTTATTGTATTTCATAGACTATGAGGTGTTTGATGAAATGTCTATGAGAATACCTAGACTACAATTGGGTTGGGGAATTAAGTTTGTATGAGCTTTCATTGTAGGGCATTGATATAAGCCTGTTCATTATATTATTTGCTTCCCGTGGGTGCGGGTTAAGCGTGGTATGCAGCGTGTGCTGAACACTGGTACTTGAAACCTGAATTCCTGGCACATGTGTGTGACCTCTTAATTTTATGCTGGATAAATTGGGTGTATATATTCTCTGCTGTAAAAATAGCTAAAAATAGAGTATTGAGTATATACGGAGCCTATAGGGTATTACTCCGTGGACTAGCCATCATACACTGTGGTGGTGAATCACGTATATCCGTGTTGTGCTTGTTGTGTGGATTGTTTATACTCTATATATTGTGAAGTACGTGGAATGACCTACAAGATGGGTGTGCACAACATGGTAGACCTGGCCACTCTGTGATAGCGAGGTGGTTGTGTATACGACTGTGTATGTGGCAGTGCTTCAGTGATTGTATAGCTATGGTTAGTGAGTGAGGTGTCAGCCCAGGACAATATTGATCTTCAAGTAATTATTTGAGAAGAATTTTGAAGACACTGATTCACCCCCCTTCTCAGTGTTAACCCGTGATCAACATTTGTATTGTAGACGCTTCAAATTTGTTGAGCAAATTAAATTAACTTTTCTTAGCTTAAGAAAAAAAAATATATATATATAATAATAACAAAATAAATAAAAATATAATAAAATAATAATAATGAAATAAATAAAAATCATAATAAATAATAGTAAGTCATTAAATTAAAATTATTTAGATTGGAGAAAAGAAAATTTGGTTAATTAAAGTTTAAAACAAATAAAGTAACACAAATAAAAAATAAAAAATGATAAGTAAATAGATCAAAGATCAAAGATGATGTCCATGTGGTGTTGAAAACGAAGCTCTAGATCCAAAGGGGCATTATAGTCTAATAAAAAGTGGGGTAAAAAAAAAAAACAACACAAAACAGAGAGATACTTTCATTCTCTCATTAGTGGTTAGAACGAAGAGAAGCAGAGAGAAAAAGAGGAAAGAGGGTTTGAAAGTGAGGAAGGGAGAGTTGAGAGCAGAGGGAAAGGGAAGAAGAAGAAGAAAATAGCGGCGAGGGCGATGGCGGTGGTCTAGTGCGACGACGATCAACGGCGATTCCCAGTGGCGATCTGGTGCTCTCCGATTCTAACTAGTGTTCTCCAGCGTGGTGTATTTCTCAGACCTGGTTCTTGAATCCAGATATGAAATTCGGTCTTCTCTTCTCCAACACGATACAGTGGATCTCAAGAGGTGCCGACAGATTTGGAAGCAATCGCTCCCCTCCAACAACCTAAGCTAGCTCCTCTGAAGGTTCGTTCACTACCTCTTCTGCGGGATTTGCTTCGCCAATGATAAATCTGTCAACATTCAAAATCTTATTTGGATTCTTGAAGTTCTTGAGAGAAAATTTTTGAAATCTGGTTCGATGTTCTGATGGCAACGATGACCGGAAGCAGGTGATCAGATCTGACAAAATTTTTGGATGATATGAAGAAGGAAATCAAGAATAGACGAAGAAAAGCAGAAAAAGAAAAAGGTTAGGGTTTCTAGATTCATCTTGTTTTTGTTTTAATTTCTGATCTTTTCCAATAAGTTTACCTACATCTTTTCCAATTCCAGTCGATCTTGAATTTTAGCAATTACAATATCTTAATCCTTTTCTGGTTCACTTTTCTGATTTGTTCTGTAGTTAATAATCAGTGATGAACCGAGGTTCTTTGATTCATTGTTCAAACTTTTCGATTCAATGTTTCTATTTTGCTAGGTAGTTAATGATTGATGGCATCAATTCTTGAATCTATTCATGGTCCCGATGGCATCAATTTTTGGCTACGATGTTACATCTTTAATCTGTTTACAACTGTTAATTTTTAATCTAAATTCATGCAATTACCATTCCGATGAAATTTTTAGATAAAATGCATGTTCCGATTGATATAAATCCCAGTGAATTTTATTTTGATTCTTGATATGCAAAACCATGGCATTACTCCTATTTTTGATTTATAATTTTCTCTATTCCATATCATTCTTTTACAAATTTCCTCCAGCTTTCAAATAAATATTTGATCAATAGGTATAGCCATCATGAAAACCGTTTGAACTTTCCAAAATTAAGACATTGCAATGTTGGCACATTTTCAATAAAATTAACAAGATCAGCTTGATGAAACTCTTTTGAGTGAAGTTGGACTTATGTCTAGATTTGTGAACGTTGTTAAAGGAATCTAGATTCGATCAATAATCAATGTGGTTATATTGAAAGTTTTGATTCTGGAATACCTGTAGAAATAAGAAAGGTAGCGTAGAAAATATTATATATGATCCTGGGGTAGATTGGTCAAGATGGATATTTTATGAGAAGTTGAATATTGGGAAGCTCATATGAACGATTTTGGGATTGCTCGCATGTTTGGTATTCAGTCCAATACTGAAATCAGCATTGCCACATCATCAGTTCTAGGAGGCACCACTGGATATTTGACACCTGAAGGCATCCATACGTTGTATACTTTAAGGAGAAGAACTAAAATGAGTTGGGCCATATTCTTGGAAAATTCCTATAGCTGAGATGGTGCTTGATGAAGAAGATTCCACATGGAAAAATTAAAATGATCATTTAGTTCCTCACTTTTTCATTGAAGACATTGTTTAATCCTCAAGACAATTATGCTCTAACATCAGGGCGACTTACTTTCAAATTTTCATTTATAATTTCAGTTTGTCAGAGAACGTGTCCCCGAGTACCTACATATTTCGCATAGCTTCGGATACGTGGGATCATATTTTTCATTTTCATAGTCCACCTCTACTCACAGGCAGGTAACACTCTTACTTTATGTCTTTACTTTATGTGGTATATGGGTTCGGCCATCGTGCGCCCATAATTATCCGATGCGGGTAGATAATACGATATCATGTGACACTTGCCATCCCTAGTGTAGTGACGGACGGGATAGACTAGGACGTCCCCTACCCCTTCAATGTATCCCATAAATGCAGAAGAAAAATGTATTAATAGTTTTGATTCTCAATCTCTACTTATGTATCCCGTAGAAATTTCTATAATTTTCTGTAATTGTTTTCGTGCAATGCGGACTCACGCACTTGTGATGCGCGAATGAATGTAAATGTGTAAGTGTATGTAAAATAAAGCGAGGCTCAGATGTCTATTTTCTAATGTCGAGAGTACACTCTCATATGTTGATAAGTAGAGATCATTTTCATATCTCTTTATGCGTAGTTCATTCCGAATTACGTATGAGCTTGATTCTCGGACCTCCACCCGAGATACGTAGGCTGCCTGGGGATCCATCACTCAAGCTCAGTCCAATTGCAATGAGGGTTGCAATAATATCCAATTTGTGTCAAAATGTGCCTTGTACTTTGCACAACTTGCTTCTAATTGTATATTTCAAAAATTTATATTTTTTTTTAGCCATCCAACATATTTTCAAATTCAAATTCAATTTCAATTTTAATTTCAAATTCTAATTTAGTCTCAATTTCAATTTTTATTTCAACTCTAATTCAGTTTCAATTTCAATCTCAATTTAAATTCCAAATTCAATTTCAAATTCAAATTTAAATTCAATTCAATTTCAATTTCAATTTCAATTCTCCATCTTCGCATGAAATTTTGGGCAAGCATTCCATCATCGCATGTAAGTCCCTTTCAATCTTGGACGAGTATTCCATCAGCGCATGGAAGTCCTTTTCAAACCATATTTACATAGACGGTCTACCAACTTGACTAGTGGCTGTAGAAATCTATTCGATTGCTTTACATAGACGGTCTACCAGCTTGACTAGTGGCTGTAGAAGTCTATTCGATTGCTTTACATAGACGACCTACCAGTTTGACTAGTGACTTTAGGAGTCTATTCAATATCCTAAACCTAGATAACCTATTAGCTTGACTAGTGGCTATAGGGATTTATCATCTTATCAACTCAAGCGATTGAATTATGTTGGACTTGATTCTTAGACTTATCCTGAGATACGTAGGTAGCTTGAGTGATTATCATTCAAGTTCAGTCTTAAACTAATTTACTGTAATTTATTTTTCATTTTTATGTCATTTTTAATATCATTTTAGAATTTATTTTAAGTCATTGCATTTAAACTTTGGACTACGCTTTAATAGCTGAAATGATTTATCTGTCAGCATGTTGAGAGTTGTGCACTTGTTACCCGAAATTGACAGATTGGTCCATCATCCAATCATTTTATTTTTGATCTATATCACCCTTTAATTCTTCTTTCTATTATATTCACAATTGTATGGCTTGCTCTTAGATTGAAATATATCTAGAACCTAGGTCTGGTACCTATTAAAAATTGTTTAACCATTGCCTGTAATTTAAATTAGGATAGGAAATGATAGTATATGAAGACTAATCTTCGAATTAGACAATTTGGGTGCCTAACACCTTCCCAAATTGTAACATGAGACTTACCCATTGTTTCTCTAGTTTGACCATAAGCCTTAATCCATTATGTGAATCATTAGCATTTCTCGTTTGAGAAATTATATATAGGTCCTAGACCTTATCTAGGTGACCACTCCATTTTCATTCTTTTATTATATTTCAACTATTTCATACTATTACAAAAATCTCGTCCTTACATGTATCTGTCACGAGTCACGACCAATATGACCGATACGATACTTATACATAAAACCATGCTAGTAACCTATGTGGCCCTTTTGTTTTTTCAATCGTTATATTGTTGTGCTAAATTTGCCATTTTGAACGCTGGGTAAATGTTGGATGGAGACGGTCATTGATTGCAAGAATTTGGCCCATTGCTTATTGGAGTTACTAAATTGATTTCTATCATCATATGTTGGTCGGTTGATTGTGAGAAGTAAATGGTAAATTAAGCAGCTGTTCCTATGGTTTGAAGATGATTTAAGCTGCAGTATGGTACTTGTAGAAGTCCTCAAATATGCCCAGCTATTTATACCTATGCATAATGCATGTGGTTAGGTATCCAAAAAGAGTAAATAATTAAATTGTTTCCCTTCACATCCAAGAGCAAGGATTTAGGGATTGGATTGTCCGGGGCCGATTCCCTTGCAGTTATCGTGTCAGCACTCATTGCAAGGTGCGGTTTTGTGGTTTGAAGCCATGTTTGATGATTTTGGGACTGGTCATAGGTTGATCGGGTCGGCTGGCTGGCCGAATTTGCCCCTTGTCCGATTCATTCACTCAGAACACTGTTGAAGATTGATGTTACAATTTCAAATGGATACATTGGAATGAAATAGATTGGTCACCTGGCAAGTTTCAGCTTTTAATTTTCATTTATTTCGGTGCACCCTTACATGATGGTACTCATTCCAGTGGGTTTTAAAACTTGCTATTGAGCTAATGTAAATTGTTAAGAACATAGTAAGTAGTAAAGAATGCTTTTTGGATAGAAGCAGAAAGGAATAGAGCCCATCTATATAATATCATTTGTAGTCAATATACCTGTTGTGTTGGAAAGGGGTGTATCGTGAAGGGAAAATGTAGTTACATAGCTCCATGAATCGATGCTAATGACAAAAATATAGTAAAGTTGCATAGGGTCTTTCTAGTGCTGGTAGGCTGCATTTTCATCACCACTATTTAAGCTAAAAAGGCAGTGCGAGCACGATAAGTCATAGTGAGCACCATAGGCTCTATCACAACCCTTTGTTATCTTCATTTTTTGCTTTATGCATAATTTGAAATTATTGTTATTCTGAATTTTTTTTGGTTAAGAAAAATTATTGTTATTCTGATTAATTGTAACTTAGATAGATGCATATTTAGGGATGTTTTAAGCTAGAACCGTTATGATATTGTAGCTATGCTTCTCTTATTTGCTTTTAGGTTTTTATTTTTAATTTGTTCTTTTCATTTTTCTTAGTTTTAGGGTTTTATTTTAAATTTGTTCTATGTTGTCTAGACTATGCTTATAGAATAGTTTCTGTTATATATATATGTATATGCACTATATAAACTGAAATCTCATGTATTCAAGAAATCATGTATTAATATGAAATACACCTATGCATCAATATATATGTATCTATATATATATTAATATCAACTATATGATATGTCATAAATGTAACATAAATGACGTACCTTTTTTAAGAGATCCGAAACAGAGAGACGGGTTGAGTCGTGTTGGTACACTCTCCTTAAAGCGATTTTGCCCTCATTGGTGCAAAGGTTCCCCGCAAATCTGCTTCCAAGATGAAACAACCCTTTGAACGGATACCCACCCAGTGTGCACACACTGATAGGTATATGCGGATCCGACGGTTGAGATCAACTCTCAATAGGAATGAAAAACGATTCTGACTCTTACTTCAAAAGAGAATGAGAGAGAGAGAGTTGGAGAAGAAGAGAGAAGAGATTTCGTACTCTATTGAATAGAATATATGCTTGGGGTTGGGCTCTATTTATAGAGCCAAACGATTCTCTTGGAGGTGTCCTCGGATGGGGTGTGACCCTCCGGATCCCACTGGAAGGGGTGTGCCCCTCGGGATGGACCGTCCAGATCATCTTAGATCTCGGATCCCGAGATCTAAGGTCCAGATGATGTCCTTTAATTTGTAGAGTTGCATCTCTACAGGTCACTCCTTTTCCAAAAAGACATCTGGGTAGGGGTGTGTCTGAACCCGCCACAACCCACAACCCACAACCCACAACCGCACCCAGCGCCCAGCGCCCATGGCCCGTGGCTCGTGGCCCTCGGCCCACGCCCTCACCCGCACCCGCGCCCTGCGTCACGGTCATGGTCGCAGGTCGCGGTCCGCGGTCCGGCGCGCGCGTGTGTGTGTGGCTTGCCTCATTCGGGGGCTCAAAAGACAAGGTGATATGTCCTATAAATAAAGGTCTCATCCCTCTAACCATAAGCAATGTGGGACTAAACCAATCCTACATTGGTTATGCCAACTCAAAAACCGAAAATAAATTTCCCGCCCAAATCGAAAACGAAATTTTTGGCGCTACTCGAAAAGTTTGAAATTTTGAAGTCTTTTCAAACTTAAATTGGAAAAACTGTTTTTACTTTGTTTATTTAATTTTTTCCAACATTCTATCCATGCATGTTTCTTAGTTTTAGGTTTTTATTTTAAATTTGTTCTATTCATGTTTCTTAGTTTTCTTTTTTTAGGTTTGGTAAAATATAATTATATGATTAATTAAAGCATATTTAGAATAGGGTTTTTTTTTTTTATTTCAAGTAATCTCTCGTTTAATTTTCTATTTCAAAAAATTTCTAACAAATAGGAAGATAAGGATGTAAAAATTTTCTAAACAGAATACTACTAACCAGCAAATCAAAGTCCAGAAGAGGGGAAAACAGCTCAGGTAGCCACAATAGAGCTGGTGCCAACAAACTCGATAGACGCATCACCTCCACTATGAGATCATTTGTGCTGCTATGGTATATGCCGAAGGCTAACAAAGGATAGCAAGTAATAGCCATTGAAGCTAATTCTCTGATTTCTTAGTGATACCTCGATACATTGCACAAGAAGTTGAGTCTGATTTCTGCCATGGTTGAGTCCAAATTCGGCCAATGACAAAGGTGGCAGCTAGCCAAGCTCTTTAAGAAGGTTTATGCTTGTTCTTTAGAAGCTGATTTTATCCACTCAACAAGGGACCATTGTTGGAAATTCAAGTTTTCTAGACAGCGTCTTCCTCATAACTTGATCATTCAGGCGAGTCAAATGTTAGTGCGAATCATGTATTGTACATTGTGGAGTGTTAGAATATTATGTGTTTAAGGTTTCAATGAAATTCATTCCAATCTCATACAATTATCCTAGAACACAACAGAGTAGTCATAAGCAATGAACATAAAGACATATCTGTCTGTGAAGAGATCGATTCCTATACGCTCCAAGTCGCTCCAAGCTTTGATCGAAATCCCTCGGCTACAGTCTTCCACAATCTCCACATGATATCCTAACGTCTCTTGCTAATGGGTGCAGAGAAAGCTGATTCATTGTAGCTGTGGGGACTCTAATCCAGTATTTATAGAATACTACTGTAACCCTAAAACCCTTCCCACAATAAAATTAGGGTTACCAAACCTATCTCATACCATGTGACGAATCAAATCAAATCGGTTCTATCGTGTTCATTGGACTCCCACTGAATTGACTAGTTTAGGTAATTAATTAAACCCACATAAATCTAACAATCTCGCACTTGGGCTATATTAATTACAAACTATCGTCAACCAGTGTGGCCACATAATCTAACACACTAAATCGTCACTAACTTTGAAACATCCATCAAGCTTCCCAATGCGAGTAACAACGAATAATACACCTTAACATATGGTGTACAAACTTCTATCAGTCACAACAGAGGTCTACTCAATACATGAGTCGCCTGAGATAATGCATGAAAGTAAACTCTCATGCGAGTCCAAAATTGATTAAAGAACCTTAATCAAAGTTTTCCAAAACCTTTATGGACAACTAAAATATGGTATTTAAATAATCCAGAAATATAATACCATACTTTGGCTAGACACCGTCTTTATTCTTTGATATTATCTTCTTATGGCAAACCGTCTCTAACTTGGATTAATATTGCACTTTGACTTACTGTCATTATTTGTATGGTTGAATATCACCTCTTATCTTGGCTGAATACTGTCTTATATATCTGGTTGAATACTGCCTTATATATCTGGTTGAATACTTTCTTATATATCTGGCTGAATACTGCCTTATATATCTGGCTGAATACTGCCTTGTTTGTCCTTTGGCTAAATACTGTCTGGTGTCTGACTAAATGCTGCCTGATTTATCTTTGGTTAAATACAATCTGATTTATCTTTGACATGTCAAATACATAACTATGTATGTAAAATAGCAATAACGTAAATACTAATGTAAACAAAATCATAGTTACAAAAATTGTGTTCATTAAATCATGAGCAATACAATCAAACACAGTAAGTAATGTGAAAATACAAATATAAACATAAAGAGTCTCTCACTAATTAAGCATATCTAGATACTCCCACTAATTCTCAGATCTTTGACTACTTAAGCCTCTGGTAAGATTAATTATTTTCAACCATTGTTATATTAGACGTACTGTCCCTTAAAGATTCCCACTGACAAAACCTTCGTCAGAGAATCAACAACGATATAAAATCTTTTGACACTATTCTTATTTGAAGAGATTCAATCTCTATTATGCTTTGAAATACTAAATTTCTTATTATTCTTTGAGAAGAACATAGCTAAACCACGGTCACAACATATCTCAATAGGTTTAGAAGTAGAGTCTACAACTTTCAAATCATAAAAGAAACTCTGACACCAGATATTTTATTTGTTATTTTCACATAAAGTTACAAAAATCCTACCACCATAACATTGAACTTTATGGTTGGTTTTCTGTCATTAATGCAAACATTAAAATTACATCAAAATAGCCTAGAGTGTTACTACTTCTATAAATGAACATGTAATCTTTGGTCATCTGGTCCAGTAAGCTATACTAGCATCCAACTGAAAATATCCCATAAAACTTAATGAAAATGCTATATGAAATGATTACAACATTAAGCATATATCAAACTCTCTACTGCATTGTAGATGCTAACACTCAGTATCATTTTTTGTCCACAATTCTATCAATTTATCTCCTTTACTAATTTGAGCATCCACAATTTACTAGTTATACATGCATACTGAACCATTCGAAAATACGAACAATATTTATACTTTGAAATAAATTCAGAATTTTATTTTTTCTGTCACGAGCAAACTCAATACTAGGTACAAAGGTACTTGCACATACAGTTTTACACGTTGAAGTTATCAGACAGAAAAATATTGATTTCAACTAGTAAATCATGTCACTAAAGACTAATGAAAACCATCAACACACATGACAATGAAGTGAATCTACTACCACTGACCTATAGATATATACAATGGTCAATGACAATCTTAGTAAAATTGAAAAAAAGATACAATCCTGTCAAACTTCAGATATCATTTTCCGGATACCTGTTTAATCCACAGATTTACTTTATAAGTCTACAAAACTATCTTCTTTACCCTTAAGACCTCAAGGATTTGAAATCAATACTTTCTCTTCTCTTTGTGTGATTCCACTTCACTACAAGTCTTACTTTGTAGCAATTAATTCTCCCACTGAAATCATACATTTTCTTGTATATCTATTTTGAGTTTATAAGTACATCGTTTATTGACAAAAATACAAAATCTAAAGTCTCGTTATCGTTATTGTTCATAGACAACAACACATCTTTTATGACCATTAATCATTCAAGAGTAATTTCATTACTGACAACTTATTTAAAATCATTGGGATCTTCATCTTGTCTAACACTAAAAGATTTATTTTGAAATACAATATGTGATTGGATGAAGTTACAGATCTACATGGTCTAGCATATCTCCTTACTGCCTCATCTGACTCTGCTACTATAGTTGAAGCATCGATCTTAATGAATATTTTTATAATCATTTTATTACACTCTGGTAACATTTCTACTATATCAACTGGTGGCTTCACACATATTTTCATGTGGTCTCATCAAACTTCGAGTTTCTTAGATCTGTTTTGACATCTCATAAAATGACAACTCAATATTTAAAATAATCACTCTCTCACGAGTGTTATGAAACCATGTCAGCTCTACAGTCTCAAACAATAAGATAACTTAAACTATAACTGACTGACTAGGCACTCTATTAACAATATAGGCTACAATATTAATTCTTTTCTTATAAGATCAAATACATTATTAGGCTTTTACAAACACTTGTTTAAATTTATCAGGGAATAGACCAGTATCACATGGTATCTCAAAACTCTCTCATTCAGATCCAATAGTTTCAATTCTTTTACAAAAAAAAATTTCATCTTAATTTTTATTATTTAAAAAAAAAACCTATGGAGTAAACTACGATAAAAATTACAGATAAAATCTCGATGTCTACGAAGCCCAATAAATCTTTGTTATAATTATCCTTCATTTACCTTAATTTTATCATCTTTTTTTTAATTAATTCTCAAATATATTCTTTACAATCTTTCTTTGGACAACAGTCCTAAACCCTTATGACCAGGGTTGAAGATTACAATATACAGTTAAACTTCTAAAGGTAGAATAAATTAAAGATTTGTATACTTCTATGGATTCAGAATACAATTAATGCTTAAGTGTCTAATGTTCTGCACCTTCTTAGTCAGAAGGTTCATAATCCTTATTCCTTTTTCACTTAATTCTGTTCAACTATATAAATTTTTCTTTACATGTCCCTTCTATAGGTCACACTAAAATAATTTTATTCTACTTAGACCCATTTTATCTTGTAGTTTCTTAATGTATAATTTCTTTGTCATAAATTTTTTTACTATTTTATGAAAAAATATTTTTCTTTCTAGGTGTCTAACATGTGCAAGCTAATTAATATCTTTTAAAACTCAATCGAACTACACACACATTCTTTGGGACAATATGTGCACTGGTCCTCTCAATATCTATGCAATAACTACGAAGAGATAATGACTTTCAAAAATCTCACCACCTTTGGGTGGAAGAAGACCCCTAAAACCACAATCCTTCAACCATGTGCATGAGTTCCTTGTAATCTTTGACAACGTCACCTTTGGGTGGACAGTGTCGTTCTTTATAATCTTCGACAACGCCACCTTTGAGTGGACAGTGTCATTCTTTACTGCATCCATAAAATTGAGAGTTTATGTCAGTGTCACTTTTGTGTGAACACTATACTTCTTTACTATAGTTTGTAAATGCATAAATACTAGATTTGAGCATATTATGATAGAACTAAGGTTGCCACTTTGGTGGTCACACCATAATCCATACATAATAGCTATAAATCATAATTTGAATAAATTTAGACAATATCATATTTGAGAACATTATCAAAACTGAAGTATTTACAAACACAGACCCTTGAATTTAAACACATCATAATAAAACAAGGTTGCTACTTTGGTGGTCACATCAAGTTCTACCATGATATGAATAAATCCTAAACTGCAGCTCATGTGAGATATTTATTTAACCATGAATGATTTAAAATATAATTGTACAAGTCTAAACATTCATATAAACATGCACATTAGCTCAATCAATCAATTTGATATAATAACTTTAAGAAAAATCAGTAAAAACACTGCAAACTGAGTTCCATAGGATATTTTTTCATAATAATACGTATTTTGATGCACTAAAATGTATCAAAATATATATCAGATTGAAGAACATAAAAAATGGAGTCCAATGGAACAAATCGAAAGTCAATTTGACCTTCCTAGCTCCTAGAATCACTATTTAATGTCCTTTTATCAAAACTAGAAGCCAAACATGCCTTAAGATTCCTGTCAGGGTCGGTCTGGCTCGATTAGCCCGGTCTGCCCAGGATCAGTTTGGTTCGATTTAAATCGAACCAAATATTCCAATTTTCTTATCCTCTTTTTTTTAATTACTTTTACTTTGACTCAGACCGAACCGAATGGTCCGAGTTACTTTTGAGCTGTCGATCTGGTTCTTCGATTCATTCACAGGTTCAAATGGTCCGACCACCGGTCCAATAATACGGGTATTTGGGTCAAATCTTGGGTTATCGGGTCAAGATGCCGGGTCAGAGGATTGGGTAATCGGGTTACGTTTGACCGGGTTTGCGGGTGGTCAATCTCATGATCGGGTCACATGTATGACCCACGTATGTGACTTTTTTTTTTCTTTCTTGTTGACTTGGTTCGAGTCACTGCCCAATCCATTAGGGTTGCCGAGTTGACCCGGTGATGACTGGGTCAATGCCGCCGCCAAAAAAAACTTATTTTTTTATTTAAATTCTCCCACCCACGAGTGAGATCCACTCACGGATACCGTCGACGATTGTCGGCTCATCCGATGGCCGATGCCGGTGATTTTTATATCACTGGCTTCGTCTTTCCGAGGCCTTTTCAACGGTATATTGCTTAACTTATTTTGTTAATCGAAAAAAATTTTGTTTGTAGAAAATTTTGACAGATCTGATTGAGATTCAATCTAAAACTTGAAAAAAATTTCTCTTTTAATTTAATCATTCATTATCAGTTTTTATAATCAATTTTCATTGATTCTAGGTCTGTATAGTTGGCTCTGATACTAATTGTTAGAATATTATGTGTTTAAGGTTTCAATGAAACTCATTCAAATCCCATACAATTATCCTATAACACAACAGAGAAACCATAAACAATGAACATAAAGACATACCTGTCTGTGAAGAGATCAATTCCCATACGCTTTAACTCGCTCTAAGCTTTGATCGAAATCCCTCGGCTACAGTCTTCCACAGCCTCCACAGGATATCCTGACGTCTCTTGCTAATGGGTGCAGAGAGAACTGATTCATTGTGGCTGTAGGCACTCTAACCAAGTATTTATAGAATACTACTGTAACCCTAAAACCCTTCCCACAATAGAATTAGGGTTACCAAACCTATCTTATACCATGTGACGAATCAAACCAAATCGGTTCTATCGTGTTCATTGGACTCCTACTGAATTGACTAGTTTAGATAATTAATTAAACCCACATAAATCTAACATGGAGGTGTATCTAGTTCCATCTACCATGAGTAATCCAATACTTTTATTCTAAATTTTTTGGTCAAGAAGAAATCATTCATTAAGATTATACCATCGATTAAGATCTAGTACATCTCTAAGAAAAAGGAAAAGGGGCATATGAACTCACTTAAAAACAAAATAAGTATGAGAGGAAATCATAATGGAGCCTACAATGGAGGCCAGAAGATTGCAATATAATCTTAGAATAGTTAAAAAGGCTATTTTGGATATCATAACTTGGGATCTCTTTGGTATAGTTTATATTTATGTTTATGAATTATTTATGATAATTTGTTTATGAGAATAAATTAGGAATCATAAATAATAACCATTTAACACCACTGGATTTAACGAAATAATAATAGATTATCACAATAATGGTAAACACCTTCTAAATTATTTATAGATTTTAAATTATATCAATTTATTTTAAATATAAATAATTAATATAAAGCATACCAAAGAGACCCTTTTAGAGGGAGATAGTAATGAATTAATGGTTATTGCTTCAGTTAAAAGGTTTATGGTTTGGAAAGAGAGTCATATAATTAATCTTTTTTATTATTTTTTTTTTCTCATAACCTGGATATGGAAAAAATGATTTTGGAAATATCTTCTCAATGTCTCACTTGCCAAACATCTCTAGAATAATCTATAATAAAAGCATTAAGTATAGCAACATCATAATTTACTTTTGCATGTCCTTAAAAATAAGAGAAGACCAAAACGGAATTCCCTGCGAAAGTTCTATGTATTGTTGATAGAAAAAGAAAGCTTGTCAGCTAAGAAGGGTCAACGAAGGCAACAGTCATCTTAAACCAACGGTTTTGCCAAAATAAAACTGTCATTTAATTTGTTGAAAGTTAAGACACCTTTAAAAGATTTTATATTCTGTTGAATAAAAAAAAATATGATTTACTATATGCTTTTGGTATGGTTTTGATATGATTTTCAATCAGAATGATATATAATCTGTTATTTATCCAAACATAACAAGACATCAATTGCCCTCTTAACACTATAAGTAACACATGATTGGAAATAAATTTATGAAGATAATGAAATGGAATAAAATCACATTTATAGTTGGAAATTAAGAAAAATTGATAAAAAAAAAATCGGAACTTTAATTTATATTTCTTGACAAGGGTCAAGTCATAATTGAACACAACCCATTGTCCCTCCCCTTCTTCCCTGCTTGCAGAGCATTTCATGTTTTCTCCATCTCGTTGCGTTCATAATGCCAAGTTTTTAATTCAAAAGTTTGAACTAGTAAGTGGAAGGACTCTCCATATGTAAGACCCTAAAATTTCAATCTCATTAGCAATGTGGGACTATTCCCAATACTCCCCTCACATGTAATCGCACCGTTAAGTGGTGTATATCTGGTAATATATGACAATACATGACACTTTTTAAGTAACTGGTCCCTTTTTTTCATGTGACTGGTTCTTCTTTAGGGGTAACATAAAGTCCCTCTTTTTGGGTGACTGATCCCTCTTTAGGGGTGACATAAAGTCCCTCTTTTCGGTGATCATACTTCTTTAGGTAACCATAGTCTATCTTTTGTGGATCTGGTGTCCTTCTTTTGGTGATTTAACCTTCTTTTTAGGATTAATATGAGAGGGAACCTGAAGCTTTGATACCATGTTAAGTTTTCAATTAAAAAATTTGAACTAGTAAGTGGAGGGACTCTCCATATATAAGACCCTAAGATTCCAATCTCATTAACAACGTGGGATTATTCTCAATAACTCTATCTTAGTTAGGGCAACTTCAGAACCTAATTAAGGTTTTTAGAAGATCAGGATTTGCTGAGAAACCTTGAAAATGGGACAAAAATGAGCTCTGCTCACTAACTCTCTTAGATTTGATCGAAGTGAGGAAATACTGATGGTTACGGTGGTGTTGTCAGCAGAGGATTCCAGCTCTATTCCTTCTAAAGTCCTACGATATGGTTGTTGACTCGGCACCACAAAATTGTCCTAAATTTCTTCTCTTATATCGTTTTCTTTTTTTAAAAGTCGTTGATGGCTTCTGAAATTTTTTGTCCGCCAAGATTGGTGGTTTTGCTTAACCCACACTTGAACTATTTTTTTATCTAAGAGAAAACTAAAGATAATCTTGATATAAATGGTAGGTATAAATTTGGATATCAAATTGACATCCTTATAATCCTTAACATAGAGAGAGTCACCCATTTCCTTTGTCATGCCTGATAGTAATAACCTTTTAATTCCCCAGTGGCTCCAGCTTTGGTGTAAGGTTGTCAAAGATTCGAAGAAAGAAGGCTCTTGATTATTTTCATTGGCTACTTTTATCTGTTGGCAGCTGTGGTTAACTCGCAATGAGGATCATTTTCATATGAAATGCTGTTTTCCTTCACAAATCATTAATAGAGCTATCAGTGCTTTCTCTAAATATGCTTCTATTTGGTTTAAGGGAGCCTCTACTGATCTGACTTTTTCTTGAAGCTAATTGGAGGGATTGTGCGTTCCGTAATGAGCAGCATTCATTCATCATCTGCGTTGATGCTAGCCTGTTACCTGATGCTTCTTCTGGAGGGTTGGGTTTTGTTGTTGGAACTCTGATAATAATGTTTGCAAAGCTGTTTCAAGTCTGTGGAGTTTCTGTGATAGCTTGGAAGGAGAAGCTTTGGTGGTGAAGTTGGCAATGATGGAGGCAATTTCGGAGGGATGGAAAAAAGTTCAAATTCAATATGATTGTAAGGAGCTGATCAATATCCTCAAAGTGGATGGCAAAGATTGCCCAATGAATATCCTTGCCATTGTTGGGGATATTCTCAATCTCAGAACTTCATTTGATACTTGCATGCAGCTTTTCTTTTATTCCAAGGGTTTACAATGGGTTGGCCCATACCCTTGCATGTAAAGCTCACTCTCTGTGTAGCTTGGTTGTTTGGCATGTCTCTGAGTCTTGGATTGAGGATCATTTTTGTACTCAACATTTCATCTTCAATGTTTCCTCTAGGCTCTATTTGTCTCGACGTAAAATGAGTGAAAATGAAAATTTTACCAGAAAATCAGATTTGCCATTGTTTGTTTGAACCATGTAAAATTTGAATTGATGGAAAATTTCCGAAAGCTACGATTTTTTCAGAAAACACCCCCGTAAATTTTTGTCACCATTTGCCCGTAAAACAGTTCTGGCAAAATCGTCGGGCTCTGGTCTCCAACGGTTCCGTGAAGAGTTGTCGCTTGATTCCCCCCATTCTTTCACGAACGAATTTTTCTCAAGTACTAAGGAGAGGTTCGATTGCTATTTTTCCATCAACAAATTTCTAGATTTAGTTTTGGAAAGAAGAAACCTGTTCTCCATTTGCTACTGAAATATCCTGGTAAATTTTCTATCTTTGTCGATCTTGATTTCTCTCTCGTGTTCTTTTTTCCGAAATCGATTTTGCAGGTTTTTTTTCTTCTTCTTCTGATTCTCTCTAAGTTACTAAATATTTACTATATTTGTAGGTTGAAATCAGATTCCACAAATAAGAGATTCGATTGCTACTTCTTCATCAACAAATTTCTAGGTTTAGTTTTGGAACGAAGAAACCTAATCTCCATTTGCTACTCGAAGATCCTGGTAAGATCTCCATTACTTTTCTCTATCTCTCTTTCTCTCTCTCTCTCTTCGTAGATCTCTATTTCTCTTTCGTGTTTATTTCTCCGAAATCTATTTTGCAGGTTTTTTTCTTCTTCTTATTCTGATTCTCTCTGTGCTACTAAACATTTACTATATTTGGAGGTTGAAATTAAATTCCAAAAATAATAGTTCTTTTTCCCTCTTTGATTTCTGCTACTTCTTCATTTCAATTGTAAGTGTGGCTTTTAACTTTAATTTCTTTTCTTTCTACTATCAAATTGAATGCTTCATGTATTTGTAAATTTCTTTGATGCTTGAATCTGTATTATGTTGCTACATTGAACTCTGTGATACTTCAATCAAACGATTTAGCAGAAGCAATCTCAGCTCAAATTCAAAAGAGAAAACCCGTCTTTGCCAAGCTTTGATTGTTTGTTATTTTTAATAAACAATGCCATCACATTCCATTCTACTTGAATTGGAAGTGAGGAAGGAAATTACACCTATTATCTTCTTTAGAACTTGTAATAAATTGAACTTTTGATAATGTGTATTGGTAAAATTTTATTGGCTTCTTATACTGAAAATGAAAGAGATGCATTTAATTTCAGTGAAATTTGTATTCCATGCAATCCAATCAAATTTGGGGGTCCTCTAGATGCTTGAACGTGGTGTCCTTAGCATTTTCGTTCCTTTTCCCATTTTCGGTGCAGAGCTATTTCTTCCAAGCCTGTAAATTTGATGATGCCTAAAATGAGTTCCATATTATAAGTGGGATCAGATCCTTTGTAACGGTGCTGTTTGCTAACAAAACATTTTATAAGTGGGATCAGTTGGGATCAGATCCTTTGTAGTTGCTGATTCTAGGAAAGCTTGAAACTCTATTTGGATGGAAATATCTGAGGGATATCTTACCTCTAAAATATCTGGGGGATATTTTATTTTTTGAAAATAAATATTAAAATTTTTTTAACATATATAATATTCATATGTAAAATTTTATATGTGAAAATTTTACATCAAAACAAACGAACCTTAATTAATAGATTTTATTCCGATCAAAAGAAAACATAGACAGAGTCACCGTAGACTAACTGACCCGGTTGCTCGTTGGTCCGTGGGCTTTCCACGTGCTGGTTGCGTCAAACAATCAAAGTCATTGAAAAGTACTATCCATTATGAAAAATCCATGCAGATGCTCTGCTCCTGCCTTTATTAGCGTAGGACCCATCTGATCAAAATGCCTATCATTTGGTAGTTGTACTGCAAGTTGCTTTTTTTTAGTGGCTTTCCTTAGTCCTTACCCCACTGCGTTTCAGCTGCTGAACGTCATCAAAATGGTTACATGACATAAACCCTTCTTTCATTCTTGTGTCTTTCTTTTGTTTCAGGTCCAAGCACAACAGTCCAAGCTTACTCCACCCTTCTTATTAGAATAGGCATTTTCGTGGTAAAAAGGGGGAACAATTGAACAGCAGACTTGGCCATAAATGAGTATATTCAAATCCTTTTATGTTTTTCATGTTGGCATGAAGATTTTCTGTCATAGACACACGAACTTTGATACAATCCCTCAAGATTATTTGATGTTGGATCAACTATTTTGATCGTTTGTTAGTAGCCTCTTCTGGCTTCGCAGTGGCTGTCATCTACCTACATGTACACTAATACATAAATATGTGTACACAATAAACTACAGTCACTAGATTTCTTCATATTAACATGAGGAGCATGAGAAGATTTTTATCCTAATTAAACAGATTATAAGTTTTTGTCACAAGAAGATTTATAGTTAGTTAGATTAAATAATCACAAACCTAAGTTAAGGGTTTTCTTTGCAAGCGACTAGAAAGCAACCTCCTAGATCTTCAAGCACCCTTAGAAGTAAATGTGATACTTAATCCAACTCTAAACCAGGAAGAAAGCTTTTGAACGTCTGGCATGGCCAAAACCAGCGCTTCCCCTACTTTCGGCAGCTTCCAAGCCTCCCAACTCCGTTTTATTTAATGAAAAAAAATGTGAAAAGAGTGTTCAAAGAATTAGTTTTGGGGATTAGGTATCAATTATCAGTTTCACTGTTCCATGGTGGTGACCAGACCGCTGTAATATCTTTTATCCCATGGATGTGGATCTTGTCTCTAAACGGAATGACTTTACTATTACTTTTTCTTTTTTTCTCTCTTTTTTACCTCAAAAGAAGATTTAAAAAACTCTTTTTATTTCTCCCTCTTTTTGCCTCAAAAGAAGATTTAAAAAACCAGTGTCCTTTGGAAGTCTTTGTGATTTTATATCTAAAAATGACGACATAAACGTAAGTCTTCTTTTTCATAGTCTACCGCTACCGCTGCTGCCAGTCTGCACCATTTTTCTGCCGGACATTTTATTGATCATTTGATCTTCTTCATCTATTTCTAGTCGTCAAACGATGGAAATATCAGATTTCAAATGTGAAGAAATCCTATCTGGTTTCTTCAACTAGAGGATATCAATCCAGGAGAAGATCTCCATCACCAGCCCCAAGAATTATGATGATTTGGTCCATAATATCAATGACAATCTCGAAGAAATTAAGGTCACCAAATGGAAGAAAGAAGTGACCCAAAATTGTTTTAAACTAGAACCGTTATGAAATTGTAGCTATGCTTCTATTATTTGCTTTTAGGGTTTTATGTTTAATTTGTTCTTTTCATGTTTCTTAGTTTTAGGTTTTATTTTAAATTTGTTCTTTTCATGTTTCTTAGTTCTCTTGATTTTAGGTTGGGTAAATATAATAATATTTGATTAAAGCATGTTTAGAATAGGTGTTTTTTTTTTTTAGTTCAAGTAATCTCTCTTGTTTAATTTTTAATTTCAAAAAAAATTTATAGCAAATAGGGGGACGAGGATAACCAAATCAAAGTCCAGAAGAGGGGAAAACAGCTCAGGTAGCCACAATAGAGCTGATGCCAACAAACTCGATAGACGCATCACCGCTAACTATGAGATCATTTGTGCTGCTAACAAAGGATAGTAAGTAATTGCCATTGAAGCTAATTCTCTGATTTCTAAGTGATACCTCGTTACATTGCACAAGAAGTTGGGTCTCTGATTTCAGCCATTGTTGAGTCTCCAAATTCGGCCAATGACAAAGGTGGCAGCTAGCAAAACTCCTCCAGAAGGTTTATGGTTGTTCTTTAGAAGCTGATTCTATCCCCTCAATAAGTGACCGTTGTTGGAAATTCAAGTTTTTTTGACAACGACTTCCTCTTAGAACTTCATCATTCAGGCGAGTCAAATGTTGTTGGTACGAATCATGAATTATACATTGTGGAAATATATCTGGTTCCATCTACCATGAGTAATCCAATACATTTATTCTAATTTTTTGGTTAAGAAGAAATCATTCATTAAGATTATAGCAAGGATAAGTTCTAGTACATCTCTAAGAGAAAAAAGGGAACGGGGGCATATCAACTCACTTAAAAACAAAATAAGTAAGAAAGGAAATAACAATGAAGACTAGAAGGTTGCAATAGAATCTTAGAATAGTTAAGAAGGTTATTTTTCTCCCCCTAAAAAAAAAGGCTATTTTGGATATCTTAACTTAGGGTCTATTTGGTATAGTTTATATTCATGTTTATGAATTATTTATGATAAAATATTTTTGAGAATAAACTAGTAGTCATAAATAATAATTGTTTAATATCATTTGACATAAAAAAGTAATAGTAGATTATCACAATAATGATAAACACCTTCTAATCTACTTGTAGATTTTAAATTATATCAATTTATTTTAAATATAAATAATTATCATAAATCATACCAAATAACTATATATGTCATAATGTATTAGATAGTTAATTATATAATAAATACCAAAGAGAGCTTTGTAGAGGGAGATGGTAATGAATTTTAATGGTTATTGCTTCAGTTAAAAGGTTTATGGTTTGCTGACTAATTAAGGGATTCAATGGTCTAGAATCATTAACCATCAAAATTGCACAAAACCGTCATTTTTTTTTTTTTTTTTTTTTTTTTTGTGCTAAAAATCCTATTTTTTTTATTTATATAAGAAAAAAGAAAATGAAGTTACAACTGAAGCTCTACCAGACAGACAACCTACCTACAGCTAATAAGCCATAGTAGGAACCACCGGCAGGACCAGAAAAACAGAAAATCATCTTAAACAAAATAATACAACAAACTATCATCCTGCTCCCCTCCTATTTCGGGTTACCCTTGGAGAGAAGGTAGAAATTCTACACAAACCTGTCATCCATTTCTTTGTTCTGCTGACGAAAACCTCTCCCCATTGTTTTATTCATCGCATTAATTCTATATAATTCTAATTCCAGCAATATGTTAGGAATGCCTAATCCAAAACTAGCCGCAGATATCCATTCTCATAATCCTCTTTATTATTTTTTTTTCTCATCACCCAGACATGGAGAAAATGATTTTGGAAATATCTTCTAAAAGTCTCACTTGCCAAACATCTCTAGAATTATCTATAATAAGAGCATTATATATAAGCAACATCATAATATAATTTTGCATGTCCTTACAAATAAGAGAAGGCCAAAATGGAATTCCCCGGGAAAGTGCGAAGCATTGTTGATGGAAAAAGAAAGCTTTGTCAACAAAAATAGGTCAATGAAGACAACAGTCATCTTAAACCATCGTTTTGCCAAAATAAAACTGTCATTTAATTTGTTGAAATTTCAAACACATTTAAAAGATTTTAAAGTGTTCCTCTCCTTCATTTCATAGCCATCCGTTAAGGGTGTGCATCGAATCGGATGGTGATGCTAGTTTTTCATTCAATAATAGTGGGTGGAATTTGTGTTTCGTGATCATGATGACTTCGTTACCAACGCTGTTTTTTGTTACATTGTTTTTTGACTCTATCAAATTGGATGAGGTTTTGGTTATTCAACTAATTTTGCAAACAGTATTGGAAGGATGGAATATTGAATGTGCAAGTCGAATCCAAAAATTTAGAATTAATAAACCTTGTCAATTGGAAGGATCTTTCTTGTGTGATGTGACTATTCAACCCATAGTTCGAGATAGTATTCATTTGGCATCTTGTTGTTGAACTTGTTCTTTTTCTTATGTTTCAAGGGGAGCGAATACTTGTGTTTATACCCTTGTTTGAAAAGTCACTACCATTTCGAGGTTGGTTAAATGGCCGTGTTCCATTCCTTGGCTTCATGATTTAATTAGTCATGATGCTTTGGACGTTGTTTGATTGTGAATAGATTTTCTATTTACCACAAAAAAAAAAAAAAATCGAATGAGATATGATACAAGTAAAAAAGTCTTTAACTATTATCACTCTATTGAAAAAAAAATACGATTTACTATATGGGTTTGTATGATTTTGATACGATTTTTAATTGGTATGGTATAAAGGTCTTTATATAGTAAAAAAAAAGGGTTTTGGATTTTGTACGAGTTTTGGTTTGATTCGGTATGGAATATGGTTATAATTCGGTACAGAATATGGTTTTAATTCGGTAAGATCTTGAAAAGTTAGTCATCTTCATACACACACACACACGCACGAACGAGACACACATGGGGAGTGTTATAATAATGTTTAGAGTACTCGTACACATGCATGGGCATACATGGTATGTATACTTATACATAAGAGGTATTTGATTGAATTAGAGTTTGAAATTCAACATGTGGGTAATCTAGACCTTGTTATCTCTATTCAATGATTGGAATGGATATATCGTTTGCCTGTGTGGCAGAATAGATTCTTTGTGACATTTGAAAAAATAACAAACCCTTATACAACAATAATTCTCTATATATAAAAAACAAGGGTCTGTTATTTATTCAAACATAATAAAACATCAATTACCTTCTTAAAACTCTATGTAGAATATGATTGAAATAAATTTATAAAGATAATTAAGTAAAATCACATTTATACTTGGAAAAAAAGAAAAATTGATCAGGAAAAAGAACTTTAATTTTTATTTCTTGTCGAGGGGTTAAATCATAATTGAACACAATCCATTATCCCTCCCCTTCTTCCCTCCTTGCAGAGCATCCCATGTTTTCTCCATCTCATTGCTTACCTAACTCCATCTTAGATAGGGTAACTTCAGAACCAAATTAAGGTTTTTAGAAAATCAGGATTTGCCAAGAAACCTTGAAAATGGAACGAAAATGGGCTCTGCTCATCCACTCTCTTAGATTTGATGGAAGTGGAAGTGAGGAAATACCAGTGGTTGAGGTGCTATCAGCAAAGGATTCCAGCTCTGTTCCTTCTAAAGTACTGCGATATAATCGTTGACTTGTCATCACAAAATAATCCTAAATTTCTTCTCTTATATTGTTTTCTTTTTTCAAATGTCGTTGATGGCTTCTGAAATTAAATTTTGTCCCCCAAGATTGGTATAAATTGTTGCATTTTGGATTATAATTATCGATAATTTAAACCAAGTTTGATGAGAGAGAATGTCTGTGGATTTCTATGATAGTGTGACAGAATTTGTGTGGCAGTGGTTCTTGTAATGAGGAGAGAGAAAGAGGAGAGAAAAAACAATGGGTGAGACCCACTATGCTAAGATGACATGCTACCATGGTAGCCTACCTAGCCGAAGGCCAGTCGACACATCACATGGTCAGCCACATGGCCAGCCCTGTAGAAGTATAGCAGTACCATGGCACCATGGTATGCCACACAGTGCGCATGCCTTGTAGTAGCAAGGCCGGCAGGCCCACTGCTGCATAGCCGCGCCCCTTCCAAGCACACCCACCAATTGTTTGATTTTATTTTTAGAGAGAGAGAGAGTCAAGTTAGTTAGAGAGAAATTCTCTCGGTAAGATTTCGTCTACAGGGTTTTCTAATGAAGTTTTTCAGTTACATAGGTGCTTTTGGAGGTTGTTTAGGGGTTTTTTGGGTATGAAAAAAAGGATAAGATGCGAGATCGGTGATAGGAATGGAGCCACGAAGCCCAGATTCGGATCGGATGGATATAAAAAATTCGGGATCAGGTGTATATGCGTTGGATGCGTCAGATTCTCCCACGAGCCTTCTGGTTGGACGGAGGCAATTTAACATAATGGGCTGCGGTTTATGGAGGTCCACCTTTGATTTGATAAGGCGCGCTTACAGTGAGTAACCGAGCAGATCCAGATCCAGTGGTCGCGAGCCTCTCTAATTTTTTGGAGACGCAATTTGTGTAGATCTGACGGTCATCTTCTAATCCCGCCTTTTCAAAGTCAATCCAATGGTCTGGTTTCGAGATTCTATGGTCCGCCAATCGAAACTCGACAACGCATCTGCGCGGCGCTGCTACGGTGTTATGCGAGTGTATCAAATGCTCTTAAAAGATTCTGATTCCTAATATCTGGTTGGCCGAACTTCAAACCGACATAAGTGGGTCATCCAAGCTCCAAATTGGTCCGTTCAAGTTGCAGTTTTTATATTTTTAGATTCTCTACCTATTGGGCATTGTTGGGAGTCGTGAATCGTTGAGAAAATTAAAAGACAGTTTTGAAGCTAGACAAAGGATTTTCTAGGTTTTCGTGCCATATGGGATAATCAATCACCAACTACCTCTTTTCTGCTCATCAATGGAGTACTAAATCCCTATGAGAGATTGGTAGGATTTTTATTTTTTCATTCATGGTGATTATGGGTTGTGTATAAGAGATTAGAAGCCTATGAACAAAGTGTGCTCTATGAATCAAGTTCTACTATCATTGAAGGCTGTTGAAGAATTCTCAAAGCAATGTGGAGCTTCAAATATTGTCATTCGAGAATATCAGTTGTGAGATTTTCTCATTCCCTATCTTTTTAATGTTTTCTATGCATTGTATGCTAGCATAGGTGAAAAGAAAAAGCAGAATACCTATCTAGTCTGTGGGTTTCATTGTAGGACAATTCTATAAGCCCCAAAAATATTTTATTTGTATTGTGTTCAGTGGGTGCTGGACACTGGTTGTTAAGCCTGAATTTTGACGTTGTTACTTCTTCTCAGTTTTATGCTGGAAAAACTTAGGATTAGTATCCTTGTCTATAAAAGACTAAAAGTTGAGTATTGAGTAAGTATGGAGCCCGTAGGGCATTATTCCGTGCACTAGCCATCACATACTGTGGTGGTGAACCACATAATATCTCTGTATTTTTTGTTTTTACTTTCTGATATATTTTGGAGTGGGTGGAATGACTTGTAGGGTGGGTGTGTAAATCTGATAGACCTGACCACTGAGTGATAGCGAGGTATATTTGTATGCGCTTGTGTATGTATAAAAAATCAGATATTCATAAGCTCTAAGTAGCAGTGAATTTATTAAGAAAAAGTTTCAAACTTGACCCCCTCGCTCTAGTATTGTGGTATAGAAATCGTCTCCGTCCTGAGTTTGGATGGGAGACTTGGCGGCCTGGATGGATGACCGCCACATGGTTCTCGGGTGGATCCGAGCCCTCTATCTGAGTAGACACCCCTGTCGGCTTAGCTTGTCGACTTAGATGTATGCTCAGATAGAAGACCTAGATTCATCTCAGAACCATGTGATGGTCATCCATCTAGACCGTCAAGTCTTCCATTCAAACTCACACGGGAGAGATTGTGGATCCGTTGCTCTAATATCAAGTTCATCATAAATGGTAGGTATAAATTTGAATATAAAGTTGACATCCTTATTCCTATTCCTGAGTAATGACCATAGATTGATGGACTGAAATCCTCCCCGTGCGCGAGTTTATCAGTCAAATATCTGACAGGCTGGAAACCAATCCGTCAGATAATTGACTGGCGGGTGGCGCGCAGGAGAAGACATTTTTTTGTTACCGTAGACTAACTGAGCCGGCTGCTCGTTGGTCCATGGACTTTCCACGTGCTGGCTGCGTCAAACAGTCAAAACCATCGAAAAGTACTATTATCCATTATGAAAAATCCATGCAGGCGCTCCCCGCTCCTGCCTTTATGAGCGTAGGACCCATCTGATCAAAATGCCTATCAATAGCCAGTGGGCAGACTCTGGCCTTGGAATCTGGATTTTTTTTTCTTTTTAATGGCTTCCTTGAGTGCTTACCTCACTGCGTTTCGGCTGCTTAACGTAAGCAAAGATCACCATCATGATTAGAATAGGCATTTTCTTGGTAAAGAGGAGAAGCCATTGAACAGGAGACTTGGTCATAAATGAGCAGCAGGATATAGGCTTTTGTGACCAGAAGCTTTTTATAGTTACATCAGATGTAATCTTCAAAAGGAAATAATGAAATAATTCTATTGATACATTCAATTAATGAATCATTTCTATAACTAATCCTCATTTAAGGGTACTAAATAATTGCATTAACGTCCAACCTAGTTAAGGGTTTTCTTTGCAAGCAATTAGAAAGCAACCCGCTTAGATGTTCAAGCACCCTTAGATGTAAATGCCCTACTTAACCCAACTCTAAACCAAGAAAAAAACTTATGAACCTCCGGCATAGCCAGAACCGGTGCTTCCTTGACTCTTGTCAGCTTCCAAGCCTCCCAACTCTGTTTTGTTTTAGTGAAAAAAGCGTGAAAAGAATGTGTTTAAACAATTAGTCTTGGGGATTAGGTATCAATTATCAGTTTCACTGTTCCATGGAGATGGACCACTAGACCCACCTTTAGTCTTGGGGATTGGGTATCAATTATCAGTTTCACTGTTCCATGGAGGTGACCACTAGACCCGCTGTAATATATCTTTTTATTTCATGGATGTGGGTCTTGTGGCCAAATGGAATGACTTTACCTTTTTCTTTTTACCTAAAAAGAAGATATAGAAAACCAAAGTCTTCGCAAGTCTTTGTCTTATGGAGAAGTGATTTAATGGCCTCAAAATGACCAACTCTTTATACACTCCGTCTACTGATACTGCTGCTCCCAGTCTGCCGCCATTTTTCTGCCGGATATTTTATCGAACGTTTGATCTTCTTCATCTATTTTTAATCGTCAACCGATGGAAATGTCAGATTTCCAATGCGAAGAAACCCTCTCTGCTTTCTTCAACCAGTGGAAGTCAGTGGAGGAGAAGATCGGTTCGAAGAACTATGATGATTTGATCCATAATATCGATGACAATCTCGAAGAAATTAAGAAATCCATCACTTCAGTCACCAAATGGAAGAAAGAAGTGACCGAAGTTTTCAAAGTCCTAAATCCAAAGGTTACTCAGTTGATTAAAGGTCTGGAAAACAACAAGGGCGAATGGGTCTCCGGAAACCTCAAACACATCGACGAAAACCTCCATCAAATCAAGAATGGAACCCAGCATCTTGTGAAGCTTCCCAGCGTAGAGCATAAAAAAGAACCCAAAAAGAAACAATCAACATGTTGGAAGAAACACATGTTCATGGACAAGATAATGGCCAGCCCAGGTATGGCCATGGCTAAATCTACCTACCATGGTTTGGAAAGTCGGGTGAAGCTCTGTTTCCTTAGTCTTTCCATATTTCCAGAGAATAAAGTCATAAGGAAGAGATCTTTGGTCTACTGGTGGATAGGGGAAGGTTTTATGGATGGCAAGGATGCTGAAAAGGAAGCAGAGGAATGCTTTAAGAAACTATGTCAAAGTGGCCTTGTCGAAGCCGTCCATAAACAATACAGCAGATCACCTCGTAGCTGCAGATTGCATCCATGGATTCGTTGGATGGCAATTGAAATTGCAAAAGAAAACATGTTCTTCGATTTCGATCCGGATGGAAAACCAGTTTCAGGTCCCTCCCATTGCACTAGGCGTGCCTGTGTGGCGAAATGTGGAGGAGAAGATGTCGAGGTACGAGTAGAGAAGGTTAATCTCAAGCCAAATGCAAGCGAATTGAGATCTTTGTTCAACGTAGATGTGAACTGCATCGAATGTGAGGAAGAAGAATTCAAGAAGATGAAGAAACTTGTGACTTTGCAGCTGGGAAGATGGAGTACAGCACCTAAACATCACATTGAACTGGTGAACCCAGCCTTCTTTGATCATTTGAAGCATTTGAAAAGACTGAGGTATCTGGGTCTGCAGGGAATTTCAAGGATAACAGAGCTTGCAGGGATTCAACAGCTTAGTGAATTGAGGGTTTTGGATCTCCGAGCATGTCATAATTTGGAGAAATTGCCCGTAGAGATAGCTTCACTCAAGAAGCTGACTCACTTAGATGTTTCAGAATGCTACCTTCTTGAGTACATGCCAAAGGGTCTAGGAGATCTTTCAGAGCTTCAATTGTTGAATGGATTTGTGGTGAATACTTGGAGCCAGGACGCCTGCAATCTCTTTGAGTTAACCAAATTGGGCAGCCTTCAGAAACTAAGCATAACCTTAGGCATGGAGGCCATGGTCATAGAAAGGGTTTTGGATCCGATTGGAGAGATTAAATGTCTGCAATCCCTTAGAATAACTTGGGGAACGTCCACCACAGAAGAGGAAAATAACAATGGAGTACAAAAGAAGATGATTACAGCCAACCATGAAAATAACAATGGAGTCCAACAGAAGATGATTACAGCCAACCATGAAAATAACAATGGAGTCCAACAGAAGATGATTACAGCCAACCATGAAAATAACAATGGAGTCCAACAAAAGATGATTACAGCCGACCCTGCAGCTCACAGCACAGCAAGATGGTTCAGAGTGAGTAAAGCAATCAAGAAATTAAACATTGTTTTTCTTTGGACTAGGCGGTCGGCTGCTCCTGAGCAGCAACCGTCGTCTAAGATTACCCTTGTCCTTCCTCCTTATCTCACAAAACTAGATCTTCAATGCTACCCTGAGGAGCATCCTCCGGGGTTTAAGAGGAAGATTCAGGCAGAAAAGAGATTGGAAAAGCTTTATTTTAGGGGAGGTAAGTTGAAAACCTTAAATGGGATTCAAAAAGATGAGGTCTCGAAAGTGAAATTCATTCGTCTACGCTTCTTGAGGGATTTCTATATGAATGAAGACGAATTCAAGAATGAATTCCCAGGGCTAAAAATTAAGGTAGTTCACAAATGCCGCTTGATTCCAGAAAAAATCGCTTCGCCGTTGAAGAAAGATGAAGCCAGCACGAACACCAATCCGATCGCTTCAGCTGATTTAGCAGTGAGTTTCCATTAAAATTTTGCTACTTTTAATTTCCTGAGTCCAATTTGATGTTGTAATCCAACTCTGTTGGTTTCGTGTGTTGTTTTTCAATTATTTTGTTAGCACAATTAATTACAGTAATAATCACCTGATGCTCATGCTCTTTGATTTAGCTTCTTATAGTCAAATAAATGCACGAGCAAGGTTTTAAATCCAGGTATCAGACACCTGTGTTCAAAACCGATCTAAATCTTATGGATCAATAGGAAATTGATAGGTTGATACCATATATACTAATATTAAAAAGGGGTTCGGATAGAGATCGATCAGGTCTAAAACCAATATCTTTGATCGATGCGGATAGCGATACCTTGAACCAAGATTCGGCTCCTATGTAGGAAGAGGGAATGCTACAGAGGTGGCATTGTGGCTTGGATGATTGTCATGTATACACCTCTCCATCTAAAGGTGGGTTATTGATTGAGACAGAATAAAGAAATGCAACGAGAAAAACCAAACCATAGCAAAATCCAAACCACCTGAAAATTTATCGATTTTAAATTGACGATTTGAAACCCATACAACCATTCTCCTCCTCTTTCCTCTATGAAACCCCTCCCAAAATTTTCTTGTTGTGTGGGGAATGAATGAATAGTTGCTCTATCATTAGTTTCACCATTGTTGCTTTTCCATCCCCTCATGCATTTCTCTTTTTGGATTTTGGCATACATTGATTAGGAGATGATGATGATGTCTTTCATGGAATTTATATTCAGATATCATTAGCTTTCATCCCAAAGAAGATGACTTTGGTGGTTCTGATCAATGTTCATTGCAGAAAAGATATCTTATTGGCTTTATTGGTATGGTGGAAGTGATGTTATTCAAAAGCCTTGCAAACCTATGCCCATTTTGGGTAAGATTTGCTGTTATCAATAAGAGGAATTGTATTCAATCAAATTTCAATGTCCACAAGTTCCTCTCAATTGTCTCTAAGGGTAAACATTCTAGATATATAAGATTTACCTTATATATATGAGAGTCCCTCCATTTATTAGTTTAAACTTTTGAAATAGAAATTTAACATAATATCAAGTGTCTAACAAAGACTCACGTCTAAACTCCTTTTTCTTCCCTCAAGATGTCGTTCAACACTAGTGTCCCATCTCCTTCACCCGCTACTACCAACGTGGATGCTGCAATCAACTTAGCAACACCCACCACCCTTCTAACCACTCCCAATCCCCTCTCCAATATCACCAGTCTCGTATCCATCAAACTAGATGATCAAAATTCAAAATTTCTTTTTCTGGCACCCCCAATTTCTTCCTATATTGAAAGCTACTCAGATGATTGGTTACCTTGATGGCACTACTCCATGCCTATTACCAACCATTGCCTCACCAACGGATCCTACTGCCTCGGTTCCTAACCCAGCCTATGACGGATGGGCTCTTCGTGATAAACTCCTCCTAAGTTGAATCAATGCCACTTTGACTTAACAATTATCAATAAGAGGAATTGTATTCAATCAGATTTAATGCCCACAAGTTCCTCCCAGTTACCTCTAAAGGTAAACATTCTGCAAAGCATATCTGCTGTTCTCATAATGTAAACCTTCACCATCTGTAATAGACATTCCCAATCTCTACCTTATGTTATTGATTGGTTCCTTTTATTTGGGTTTTCCAAAATTCCAACTCCAAATCTCTACCTCATGTTGTTGATTGGTTCCTTTTATTTGGGTTTTCCAAAATTCCAACTACAAATCTCTACCTCATGTTGTTGATTGGTTCCTTTTATTTGGGTTTTCCGAAATTCCAACTCCAAATCTCTATCAGACCTAAATTCGAGATCAAATCCAAAAACCACGTAGTCAAATCCTCTTACTTAAAAGGTTCAATTATCTTCGAAAAAACAAGTGGAAAAACATATTGGTAGGCCATGTACTGATTCAACAAACATCGACATTTTATGGAGAAAAAAAATTTCGATTATATTGGAAAAAACAAGAGTAACAGCAAAAGACAAAAAAAACTACTTTTTTTTTTGTTTCTAGAGGCTGGCCGTCTAAGAAGCAATTTTTTTTTTTAATTCCTGCTGCTGGTTTTAGTATGGAGTTCTTGATGACACCTGTCATAAGAAAGGAACAGACAGTAGAGGGGCGGGTACGACAAGTAGATGAACTTGGGAATTAAGGAAGTCAAGTTCAGTTAGAGAGAGGGGTTCAGAGAGAGAGAGAGAGAGAGAGAGAGAGAGAGAGAGAGAGAGTCGTGAATTCAAACATCGATCTACATAACTCTGTTATGGGGGGTATTTATAGAAAGACATGGAGTGGCACGGAACTAGGAATAATGGGTGAGTATCGTGGCAAATTCTGAGTTATTAGGGGTAGTTGTCCTCCTCTACACTTTCATGGGGGAGTAGGTAATGTATCTACCCACCATTCTCGAACATGGGGGCCATGCGAATATACAGTCGTGGATAATTGGATCCCCATCAAACCATTGATATGGGGATATTCATCCGTGATTTCTGTATGGTGATGGATAATGAGGATACACATGCAATAGAACCAGTTTAGGTTGGTTAGTCACAATTATCGTGACATCGTGGATGGTGGAGGCTCGGATCACAACATGTGTCCTCTGAGATAGATTATAGATGTTTCAAAAGAATACACATGTCCTCTTCTGATTGTCTGCCTTTGTCCTGATGCTGACAATTCCCAACATTCTACTTCTATCATTGTACCATTTTTCTCATCTTGGGATAATGTTGGAAAATCACGTTTTTAAATTAGACGAGTTGGTCCAAGTTTGCCAAATCACTAGTGATTCGGTGTTCATACTCGAGTCACATTTAATTTGCATCACTTCTCTCCTCTCTGTGTTTCTGTTCGAGATTTGAACGCGAAAACCTGGCAACACAGTTGAGTTTGTTGATGTTATGGCTGCCGTTACTAAGGACCTCCGACGGAAACAATGTCTACCTCGCAAAAGGGAGAAATAGCTTCTGTGCAACATATGCCCACGGAAGATCTTGCCAATGACAACCACATCAGTTATGACAAACAGCTACGGCGGTGCCTAACAGTCTGGCCGGGGGTCCCTAACAAAGTCTGTCGAAGAGCAGACGCTATCCTCTTTAATTACCTAGTGGGAAGCAACATTACCATGTCTTGGGCGTATTCCAGAGAGACAGATTTCAACTTCACCAAATGCTCAATTCTAGATTCAGCCTGGCTGAGACAGAGGGACATAAAATAATGAAAAATAAAGACTTTTGTTGTCAGTTTTCACCTTCTACTTGCTTGGCTTTTGGACTACTGCTCTTTGGGCTGGCTTAGTTTTTCTTGGTATAATCAGGGAGCAAAAGGAGTTCAAAGTGTGCACTACCTCAATATTGATTACTGAGTATACTTCAATACCACAATATTGATTACTGAGTATACTTCAATGCTTCTCTGATGCAGATGGGAATCAGCTCAAAGTTTAGTTTCTTAAAAATCATTAACTAGTGTTAAAGATGGTTAAATCTAACATCGTCTCCTCCCAATGATTCTGGGAGGACACGGCAACCTATGTCGGATGGCTGCCACATGGATTTCGGTTGAATCTGAGACCCACGTCTGAGCCGACAACCCCTGTCGGCTCGGCTTGTCGGCTGGGTGTCGGCTCGGACGTGGGTCTCGGATTTACTGAAAACCACGTGCCGGCCATCCAAGACAGAACTGTCCTCCCAAAACCAGTGGGAGGACAGGATGCGGATCCTGTCAACACCTTGTAATTTTGTCAAAATCCATCCATAGCAACATTATGTTATCAAGAATAATGCAGTAACCAATTTCATCTCCTTATATAACACTACTGGCTTTTGGGCCAGAATGCGGGTTGTGAAATTAAAAACTACCTAAGCATGAACTCACACAGATGAACCTCTGCAACAACATCCTTGTTTGAATGACCAAGTTTGTCAGTTCACAGCAAGAGAATGGCGGTTTCCTAACTGAGAACTGCTTGAATTGTTTCAAGCAAAGCAGCTTTCAAAGGAATCTGATGCCTCTAGAGCCGAATGAAGTCCGAGGATGAAACAGCCCATGGTGGTTTGTGTTTGATATATATATGTAGTTCACATATTTCCAATTTTACCCTTATCTTCACAGACTGCCATGGATTCATAATTTGGTTATTTTGACCCTTAAATAGAGAAGTCATAGTTTTAAAAATAAATAACTAAATAAAAAAGGTTATGGTTTTATAGTCACATGTCAAATTTAATTAAATATATTTGATATGTATTCCTATGTATGCCATGTAATATTTATGCATATAATATAGTTCACATATGTTTAATTTTACTGTTATCTAACCTTTTATCGTATTTGAACTTACTAACTATGTATTCCTTTGTTCGATTGCAAGAGGAATTGAATGGAAGGAAAATAAAATTTTTATACTTTAAATGAAAACTTTTATAACGATTACATCACATGCTATCATATTACTATCTAACTAATTCTAAATGATTCCACATTTAGTTATTAACTTAGGCTTCATTTTGTATCCAAAAATCCTTTTCATTTGAAAAAAAAAATTTATATTTTATAAACATCATTACTAAATATATTAAGAAAAATAAAATAAATTTTATATCTTATACATTCATATTGAGTTACCACTATAAAAATTTTCATTTAAAATATAAAAATTTTATTTTCTTTTCCTTCAATTTTTCTTGCAACTAAACAAAACCTATATGAATGACACATGTAATTGTGCCATTTGACAATCCATGACATTGAAATCAGATGGATCACATGAACCATTGCTCATATATCGTATAATAATCTAAATAAAATTTGTCTAATAACAAAACAAAATATTAAAAAATTAAGAAAAGATTCGCTAGTGATTACCTCAATCTACCCAATTAAAAAAAATTCAGATCATACGCATGAAGTATTTCCTAAAAAAAAAAACAAACGGAGTCATATTAAAAAAATATTGTTATGAAATTGATGTTTCAGTCAAATGAGGCGGCTGAGATTAGAATGTGCTCTTTTCGATGAGATTTTCGTGCTCTTTCTCTTATTTTTTTTTTTCTCTCTCTCTCTTTTTTTTTTTTTCTCTAAAAGTTGTTCGGTCGCATTGTTTGTCTTCTTTCATGGAATGATTGGAATCCATAGTCATAATTCTTCGACTGCAAAAGTAATAATTTAATTTCACTTTTAAAAAAAATGACCGGAAACATAATTAGACATTAAAATATAATTATTTGAGGATATAAAATCCTAATTCCATGTTTGGGCATTCCGAGTCCCTACTCTTTTAATTCAGTGGTTAATTTGCTTTTTATTTTTAAAATTTTTTATTATTATTATGCTCGTTAGACACTCTTTCTTGTGCACACAGTGAAACTCAGCCTCTTAAACTTCCCTCTCCCCCAAACTCGAATTCAAATCCTCTTCTCCTACAGATTCGGGAGGAGGGGAGATGCCTTCGTTAGATGGTTGACATGTGGGGTTCGAGTGAATCCGAGTAGATATCCCCTGTTGGTTCAGCCCTCGGATGGAGGGCTCGAATTCATCTAAGCTCTACGTGTCGACCATCCAACAGGGGTGTCCCCTCCCTCCCGAACCTCTAAGAGGAGAGGATGTGGATCCCCCCAAACCCCACTCTCCTTACCCAGGCTAGAGTGCAGATCCTCTCCCCGTATACCTAAAAACCACCCCCACACACTTTGGAACAATGGATGGATCCAGATTCATTTTCTTGCACTTTGTATTGTCAAGTTATTTGCCTCATGACTATTCATCTCCTCCCCTTTATTCTTTTGGGATTTGGGAGTTAAAAAAAAAAAAAAAAAAAAAAATTGAAAATGTATATTTTTGGGAAAGTATTTTTAGTTAAGCAGGTGCATTGAGATGGAATGAAAAATTATACTGTTGTGAAGATAAAGATGGATGGATTTTGGGGAGCTGCCACCTAGATTAAAGTCTAGGACCTCAGAAATGTGTAATCTCACCCCAAGGTAAGACTTCAATTGACTCATGACCTTTAGATTGGATTTATGGTCCATTAAAGATTGGGTAAGCGTCAGGTTACGATTATGGGAAGGAGTTAGGCACCCAAATCGTTCGATCGAAATCGATCTCCTATACCTTTCCTATGTTAGATTCTATCTATTAAACCGAACCAAACCAAATAGTTTGATATCCTTGAACCGAATCTGAATCCACCAGATTGCCTACGTATCACGGACTTCTTTTGAAAATCAGGTTCACCATCGTTGTAAGACCCGCATCGAATGAACCGGTCTTACCACCTTGTACCAGGTTTACCTATCATGGTCAAGCCAAGTGGACCAAGTGCGTGAAGAAACCACAAGACCAGGTATAAAATTTAACTAAAAAATAGTCAAATATGAGTGTGTGGTCGCATGCCTAAACAGGTGTGACCGACCCCACCTCAAAAGAGTCAAACCCATGACTTTTGGTCGTGGGGTCAGATGTTTTAAAAACTTAGGGTCAACAGATTCTGCGACCTACATTCGACCCTACGGAAACAGTCAGAAACCGAAATTAGAAAACTTTCCGAATCCAAATGGGGTTCTTTCCTAAACTCATTGTGGCTTATTATGAAGGGTTTTCCTCTATAAATAGAACGTCCCTTAGCCTCTTTCATCCTTTTAGAACCCTAATTGAAAGTGAGAGAAGGAGAAGAGAAGGAAAATTGAAGAAGAAAACCAAGAGGAAGTTCAGAGAAAACTCTGAATCTAAACAAACCTAAGGTATGAACCTAATTCCCTACTTGAATTAAGGGTCTAGAATAGTTTATGGAGAAGATAGGATTAGGAGAAACCCAAATCATCCATCCATGGACAAATTCCAAGGGAATCCATGGAGAAAATCATTGTGGACAATGGATAGTGTGTAAAAATTATAGTTTTGAGCCATAGAACAATCATAGGAAGGACCATGAAGATAAGCCAAAGGATTTCAACATGAAAGAATGGACTTAAGAGTGAAAAGTCGACCATAAAACGTGTGGTCGCACGTAGGGTCGCATGATATTCGACCCCACGAGACCCACATGTTCGACCACAGGCCCTCGAAAAGTTCCAGGGAGGGTGTGGTCGCACGTAGGGTCGAAGTATGTCCGACCCCACCTGCGACCCTACACCCTGTGGTCGCAGAAACTGAGACCCCAGGTGCTACCCCACCTGCGACCCCTCAGTTTCTGTTAGTCTAAAACATATGGAAATTAATTCTAATTAAAATCTATCAACTTGGTTAGGTTTTTCCATTGATTTAAAAGTGATTCATAAAACTTAAAAATGAGGATCTACTATCGATCAAAGGTGAATGAACAATACCTAAACTAATTGACTAATAATAAACTGTTTTTGTTTATTAAGTCCGATGCCATGAATGATTTTATGATTGTATGCGTGTAATGTGCATTTAACATGTTATCCAATATTCCTACTATTATTGTTCATGCATATTTAAATTTATTTATTTATAACATGATGATGATGATGATGATGATGCTAGGAATAGGCATGTGAATGTTTGTGTGTGGTTAGTGTACTTGATGCGAGTGGGGCATCATGGAAAGTGTGATGCGGTGCGGTCCTAAGCACTTTAGCTCTATCTCTACTCAAGTCTTGTCCACTGACATCGTCGTATCGTCATTACCTTAGTAGAACTATTACGTCGTAGGGCATCAGGGGAGGTGGTCTCAGACCGTGTAGTCTCTGACTCTGTTGGGGGGCTTTAGCTCTATCTCTATGGATGTATTGAGGGATGCTAGGGTGAGGCCTTGGATACACTGTTTTACATTAGGATTGGTTAATTGCGAGCCCAGTTATAATCCCTCGCCAATAGGGGCTTACGTGTTGGTATGGGTAGGGCATCAGGGGAAGTGTGATGCATTGCGGTCCTAAGCACTTTAGCTCTATCCCTATTCTATGGTGGGGTGGATGTGGACGACAATGGTGTTTGATCCATTGGGTGGGCTTACACACCCGTGTATAGAGGTGCAGCGGCCACCAATCCTTTCTATTGCACATTGTAAACTTATGAACCAGACCAAAGATATGAATTGAATGCATGCATATGTTTGTTGCATTGTTTTGTTTGATCACTGAGCCGTGATGTGTGCTCACCCTTTCTACGTCGAATATTTTTAGTTGATGATGCATGTACTACTGTAGAAGACTATATGAATGCTCCGATGTACGGACATACTGCGGCGATGGATGCAGAAGCTATGATGGAGTCGCATGATTCGTCGTGTGAATGCAACTCATGCGTCTTCGATTAGATTTATTAGTTAGATTATTCAGAAAATATAATTGATTAATTTATTTTATTTTATGTCTTAGTCATTTGAAGATAATTGGATAATTTATTTATGTTATCATCTTTAGATTCTCAGTTCATTAAATATTAAAAACTTCCGTTATTGTGTATTTATTCTGATTATGGTTGTGGATGTGTATAGTTTAAGCAAAAAGACACAGCCTATTAAGATCCTGGTTGAACCGTTGGATCATAGACGGTTCATCACACCATTCTCGTTGGTACGGAATTAGGGTGTGACAATCGTAGTTCAGGTGTAATTAAAGTTTATGACTGTGATTTATGCTTGTGCATGATTAAGTTCATTGTTCAAGTTGAAGTTTATGCTTGAAATGATGAGAAACCCTATGGGTTAGGATTTGGATAGTCCATGCGGACTGATAGATAGTCTTAGTGGATCTAAAAAATGGTACCCCATGTAGGTTGAACTAGGTATTCTTAGTAGGTGAATGGATAGTCCAAGTGGACCATGGATCCGAATTTAGATTGATTGAAATCTGGATAACCCTTTCTGGGTCTGAATGTGGATGACCCTATCTGAGTCGAAATATGGATAACCCTTTATTGGTCAAAATATGGATAACCCATTTTGAATTGGAATGTGGATAACCCTTTTTAGGTTGGAATGTGGACAACCCATTCTGGGTTGGAAAGTGGATGGATATCCTAGTGGATCTATGGATAGTCCGAGTGGACTAAGGTGTGGATCCAAATTTGGAATTTTTCCAAATGGCCTATGTATCCTAGGGTTTGCCTTAGGAATCAGAATCTACGTAGTTCTAAAGTGTGGTGAAATAACCTGTTCTAAGGATTTGGAACTTGTTCTAGGTTGGGAATTTAGAACATGTTCTGGGCCTAAGGAGCAACCTATTCTAGGTTGAAGTATGCTGAGGGGTAGGGATTGTCCTGAACTATTCTTTCATCCTAAGCTCTAATTTTGGAAGGTTTGGCAAGGCATTCTCTTTCTTTGTTAAGACTTTGATTATTTTTCATTATACCATTTCCAAGAATGTGGGTGCCTAAATGCACGTCCCCACGCCTAGATTATCTTATAAAAGTGTGCATATATGGTAGTTCAACTAGAGTGTTGTAAAAATAAAGTTATTGCAAAAAATAAAATATTCTATCTAAGCATGGCATGTATGATGTTTATGGTAACTAACACAACATATAGCAAGATTATAAAAATTTTCCTAACATGGCATATGATACCATAAGAATCTATTTAAACATGGAAAAACTTACTATGCTATATTCTAAGCATGGCAAGTCTAAACATGGCATGTCTAAATATGACAATTATCAAGTTATTGCTAAATATGACAAAAAAAATCTATTTATTCTACCAAATACAGCAATACATGGATATGACAAACATGGTATGTGAACAATCCAAACAAAGCATATGAGCACTTTAAATGTAGCAATTTATTCAAATGTGACATGTGGATACTCTAAATGTAACAAGTATGCAATCAAACATAGTAAAAATTCACCAAATCACTTAAGCAACCAATTGCATATTAATTACAGTGAATGAGACATCGATGAAACATTTCTGAAAACCCAAAATTATCAAAACATATGCTCAAGAAGTTCTTTGAAAATATTGTAACTTTTTTATGAAGACATTCGAGATAAAGAATGACTCAAAAATGGTCAAAATTGCCACACAAAGTGTCAAGTATTGCACAAACTAGAAACTGATTTTAAATTCTGTCATACCAAAATGGTCATAAGTAGGTCCTCTGTAACTTAAATTAAGCTTTTTTTTTAACAGAAAGTTGACTTGACACGCTACATTTCATCTGAAGGAGTCGAGTCTCAACAGAGAGCACATATGGGTCACCCTGTATTCAGTGCACATGCATGGTGATAGATTCTGTCACCCTGTACAATAATGGGCATATGGAGACCTAAATATATCAGAATTAACCTCAAAACATACACTTAAAAAGAATATTTAGAAAGCTAATTTTTGTCTCAAAGCATCTAATCCCAACAAAGACGAAACTAGGTCAAATGAATGCCACAAGTACGGATATGTGCACTGGTCAAGTCTATTCCAGATTTTTGACCAGTTGCACCATAAATTCAATATAAAATCAAACACTTAATGAAAATTAAATCAAAACATATGCCCATGTAGATAATTGATAGATCTAAAATTTAATTACAAAAATAATTGCAAACAAAATATTCTCATTGTGAAAAAAAAATACTTTTCAGTCATGCCAAATAATATATCCTAATTGATTCAAAAAACAGAGCACTATGCACTTCAAAAATCATATCAATTCAATGAAAAATTGAAAAAATCCGAAACTAGTGTCACATTTTAGAAGACTTTCAAATCTAAAAATTTTGTAGGAAGTTGTTTTCTGATTATGACCATAAAACCCCTTTTCTAGAGATTTTCTGATAGAGATTTGCATTATACCCGAGTAGGGCAGTAGCGTCAATGGAGAATTTTTTTGATGAACTTTTCCAATTTCAAATAGAACAAAATTTCTAGGGGAGTCTTCTGACATATCAAAGAAAATCACATAAAAATTTAGGCTTCAAAATATAAACAAAACCACATGAGATGCATGTCCCAAATTTAGATTCTAAATCTAGAATTTTCATATCAGAAATCCACTTTGTAGAATTTATCAAAAACATCAAAAATCATCATATAGCACTCAAATCTTTATCATCGAGCAATTTAAATAAATTATCATACATAAAAATATTAGACATGAGCATCCTAACATCAACATGCATGCAATAGGGCATTCCTGATCGAGATTTGATGAAAATGAGCCTTTTCAAGCAAAATCAATATTCAAACCTTCTAAAAGACCACTAAATTTGTTTTAGGGTACCAACCTTGTGCTCAAATGGAACGAAACCTTTGATGTAGGATTTGTTGGAGATTGTGCTAAAATTTCTGAAGGTGAGTCCTCTTTCTTTCTCCTCTTCTCTGCTCCTTTCTTCTCTAACTCTCCACCTTCTTGTCCTTCCTCTTCTTCTTCTTATTTTCTTTTTTCTCTTTTTTTTTTCTTTCCCTTCTTTCCTTTCTCTCTCTCGGTCTCTCCTTTCTTCCCTTTTCTCTCTCGGCTTCCTCTCCTTTTCTCTTTTTTTTTCTCTTTTCTCTCTCGGCTTCCTTTCCTTTTCTCTTTTTTTTTCCTCTCTTGCTACCGTCCTCCCTCTCCTTTTGTTCGGACTCTCTCCCTCCCTTCTTCGGTCTCTCTCAATCTCTTTCCTTTTTCTTTTCTTCTTTCCTTCTTCTCCCTCTCCATCTGTCCGTCCCTCTCTCAATTTCCCTTTTCTTTTCTTCTTTCCTTCTTCTCCCTCTCTATCTGTTCATCCCTCTCTCAAATTTCCTTTCTCTCTTCTTCTTTCCTTCTTCTCCCTCTCCATCTTTCCGTCCCTCTCCATCTCTTTTATTCTTTCCATTTTTTCCCTCTCCATCTCTTTTATTCTTTCCATTTTTTCCCTCTCCATCTCTTTTATTCTTTCCATTTTTTCTATTTAGAAACTCCCACCCTCGATTTTTTGTTTCCACCTTGGTCTCTCTCACTTTCATTCCATCCATAAACCAGTCCCCACCGAATCTTGCTCAATCTCTCTCTTGGGTCTCTCTTTATTCCGCATGAAAGCTTGCATGGGACCACTGGTGGCCTCTACCGGGGATTCTTCACGTTCACTTTAAAAATGTCTAAAAATAAGAAATATTGGTACTTAAATCATATGATTCAGATATCGGATGATCAAGATATGACGATTTGAAGTTCAACGATAATTTATGCATGCATCCTACGATAATTACATAAATGCCCATGTACTTTCAAACCGACTACAACTGTGATACCTTCCTTGTTTGATGTCAGAATTGGATGATTTCGATCTCAATTTGAAGATAATTTTATGATCTATATATCCAAGTAGGTAATAGCCCATGACCCTGCTGTGGGGTTCATTAAAGAATCACAACACCTTAAATTAAAAGCCAAAAATCTATCATATGGATTCACTTATGATGGGAATGGCAAAAATGGGGTGCTTACAGATGCCCTTCTTTAGCCGAGATTGTTACCAATTGAAGGCTAAAGACAAAAGAATCATATTTTTTATATGAGTGAGATTACCTATTGGGCTACACTTAGGGTAATTTATCCTAAACTACCTACGTATTCTAAGGGTGTCCTAGAAATCAAGCCCAGAACGTAGTTCAACTAGCAAGAAGGTTTGCTCTTCTTGAAAAATTGATGATTGTTCTTCTTGTATAAAGCTAGGCTGTGAATACAAGGCTCATTTGTAGGTTGGGAACCTCTTCTTGTTGAGGTGGGACTCATGATGCAAGGTATGCACAGACTTGAATCTGACTTGATCTATTTATAGGCTGATAAACCTAGCCTCTTCTTGTACGAAGCTAGGCTGTGAATACAAGGCTCATTTGTAGGTTGTGAACCTCTTCTTGTTGAGGTGAGACTCATGATGCAAGGTATGCGCGGACTGAAATCCAACTTGATCCATTTGTAGGCTGATAAACCTCTTCTTGTATGAAACTAGGTTGTGAATACAAGGCTGGTTGCACGAGCTTGGGCTCGACTTTGATTTGTCTGGATGGAGGAATTATTGTCTTTTCTTTTGACTGAATTGAGGCTCTTTAGATTTTCCATTTTGGGTTGAGTACCTGCACTTGTCAGAACATTGAAAATTTCATAGAACATGTTATAATAAAAATCCTTGTTAGAATGAACATTTCGAATGGGGTGGGGAAACAAATGTTTCTTTATTGAATTTAAAGTGACATAGTTCATGAAACACACTGGAATTCAAAACCCTAAAATGCTATTGTTCATATTTTCATCGGTAGAGATTTATGATTCCCATGAGTGTTGTAATGGATAATCAAAAGCATGTTTAATGATCGATAAGAGATTTCAATTTGAGCTAAGATAAAATGGGTTTTAAATGAATTGTATGATTGATATCGTTTATCTTCTCTCTTTTTTCTCTTTTTACCTATGAGGATTTTTTTTTTCTTTTTACCTCCTCCTAAATCAGGATTAATCAGGGTTAACCCGGCCCAACCCGGTCTTGTCAGGGTCAATCAGGGCGAGTTAGGGTTAGGCCCAACCCTGCCAGGGTCAGGGTTAGGGTTGTACATTTTCTGACCCTGACAGGGTTGGGGTGGGTTAGGGTTAAGTTTAAATAGTTAGGGTTGGGGTTAGGGTTTTGAAAAACCTGACCCAATCCGACCCTGTTGCAGCCCTAGAAAACCCCATATGTGATGAGCATTGGCCCTAGAAGCTGAGAGTTTTTTTAATTTGGTTTTAATTGCACTAATAAATGAGTGGCCGGATCGAATATAAAAATCAAAGTCAAGGTTTTCTTTGGTTTCGAGAATAGTTCATGGGAATGTGCTTGTACTTTTTCTGGGATTTAATCACCATCCATGTTCAGTTTATCTCTCATTCTAGAGGTGGGACCCACATCATATCAACGATGATGAGATCCTATAAAAAATACATATACATACAGATGACCTGAACTCATAGATTTCTACGCAGGGGCTTAGGGTTGCATCCACAGGATGCGTATGTGTGTAGTCACGGGAGAAGAGCATTGGAGAGACAATGTGATTGGTGGAGTGAAGGTGTAGCGAGATTATGTAAGCCGTTCCGTATGTAATTATGTATTAACTGGAAAGCAAAGAGAGAGAAGGGATCCACATCTTCTCCTTTAAGAGAATCTAGAGGAGAAGTGGCGCCCTAATTGGATGGATGACAGTTGGGGCTGGGGTGAATTTGAACCCTCCATCCGACCCGATACCCCCTTCTGTCAACTCAGCTTGTCGGTTCAAACGAAGGATTCGGATTCATCCGAACCCCAGGTGTCGCCATCACATAGGGATGTCACATTTTTTCCGAATTCTCTTGGAGAAGAAGATTTGAATCCAAAAAAAAGGACAGGTGCTGGTAGAAAAAGGGATAAGATTGCAAAACTAATCATTAGTTAAGTTGTAACAATCTCTTTTTGTGGGCCTAAATTTGTGAAAAAAGATCGTCTCCAGTCATCCAGTCCGTTCAGTCGTGGACGGATGGACTGAATTTTAAAGACACACCCCCTAATGTATTGATATGCATATTTTCTACATCCAATCCATCCGTTCATGACTGAACGAATTGGAGACGATCTCAATCCTAAATTTGCCCCTTTCCCTCAACTGCTAATTCCTCTGGCTGATTGAGTGGTCCTCTTTTCTTTTCTTGTTGGTAGAAATTGGGTGGTTCCCTTTTAACTTTATACTGTTTGCAACACTCATATATTCTCTTGTTATTTTTTAATTACATTATCAGTAACTGTCATTAATAAGAGAGAGAGAGAGAGAGAGAGAGAGGAGTCTATGTATCATTCATCCGAACTTCAATGCTTCCGTGTATCAACCACCTTCGTATGGAAGAATCGGATCCCAGTTATTAAGGAGACTCAAAGTATTTCAAAAGTTGAATCGTATATGGTGTTACCTAAGGGTGTCAAAAATGGGTCCGGACCGGTAGCACAGACCGAGCCAGCTCGATATAACCCGAACCCAACTCGGACCGAACCTTAATGGACAGGTTTCGGTCTCGGCTTGTAAAGCCCGACACCGTTTCAGCCCAAACCGAAATCAGACCGGACTAGCCCGTTAAGAAGCCCGAACTAGCCCGAACCAATAATACCTAACCCGAACACCGGTAAGGTTCATTCGGGTCCAGTTTCTTAATTTTAATGGTTTTAAATTTTGATGGATTATATTACACTGTTATAGTTCACTTATTGATCGAAAAGATTATATGAATCTATAGTTGAAAAGAGTATGTTAATTGTTACAATTTACTGAATTACATGCATATAGAAGGAATGATGCTAATTTTATAGATAGAAATAATAAAATAGGCTATATATCTTACATATAAAATAGGCCCGATAAGCTTGATAAGCCCGGTCCGGACCGAACCAGCCCGAAATCACCTCAATAAGCCCAACCCGATAACAAACCGACACCGGACCAACCCGATAGTTATTGTGTCCAGCGCAGCCCAACCCAGCCCGAACTCTTAATGGACATGTTTTGGACTGGGCTTATAAAACCCGACATCGATTCAGCCCGGACCAAAACCGACCCAGACCGGCCCGTTGACACCCTTAGTGTTACCTCACTGTGGTCCTGTAGATAAAGGGCTTGGGTGGGCCTTGGTTAACTTGAAAAGTCCAGTAGTCTATATTCTCCCTCGACCTTTTAATTACGTTACCAATAATTAATGTCATTAATTAGACAAATATAAACGACCTTTTGCATTATCATTCATCCACTTCACTGCCTTCCTATAGCGAACCCCTCCCTACAACAGAGGAGCCGGATCCGAGTTATTGAGGAGACTCAAATGTTTGGGTTTCATAAGTCCCACTCGTATATATATATATGGTGTCTCATCACTATAATAATCCTGTACGGATAAAGAACTTGGGTGGGGCCTTGGTTAGCTTTTCCCGCCCTTTACAGCTAGCTGCCTTGCATTTTCCCTCTTCCTTCTCCTTTTTGCAGGTGAAAAAATATAAAAGGTTTCGTTCCATTTTCCACACAAGTCAGTCAACTAACACAAGTCAGTCAAAAAAAAATAAGGTTTCGTTCCTTCACATTCGCCCCAGTTCTCATTTTACCTTTCTTCCTAGTACTACATCTTATTCTGTTATCGCTTGAGGCCTGTTTCATCATAGGTTCTTTAACATCGTCTGATTGCCCTTGAACTTTCGTTGTTAATTGTAAATTTCTTTTCAGTTTTTTTACTATATTTTCGAAACATTCTTTGTGCAAATCTTGTTATGGGTATTGAATTCTATTCTGTAAATATACTGCTGTTGAAGTTTTTCTGAGATTTCTTCAGCTATTTGAGTTCAATTTCTTCTTAGCTCCTTGCCACTTAACATGTTACTATATCTTCTAAACATTCTTTGACAGATCATGTTCTGGATATTGAAATTTATTCTGTATATATGCTGCTGTTTGTTATCTTTAGATTGCTTCAGTTATTTGAGTTCAATTTTTTCTTAGCTCCTGCCACTTAACATGTGGTTTTCTCTTTCATACATAAGATAGCCATTGTCGTGTATCTAGCAATTTAGGTGAGAGAAAATGTATAATGCTATGATTTAAGATTTGTAAAGTTTTCTTCGTAAAAATTTGAACTAATAAGTGGAGAGATTTACTCCCATAATCATAAGGGGATGGGGGTATACTATTTGCTGCTGCGTGGATCCTATTAGCTTTTCATGATTTCGAAGGTCCTAGTTATTCCTTAAATCAGATTTGAAGATCATCATAGGCTACTGTCTAGCTACACTTCTGTTTGTTGAATCTGGGATATGTGTTTAATAATTTCATGGTCATGCAATCTAGTGTGATTTCAATTTGGGTTACTATTCATAGGCCTGTTTGTTTAGTTGTTGACTCAAGTAATATAACCTAAAGAGTCTTGCCTATTATCTGTTTGTACCCATCCTGTTGTCTCTTTTTTTTTTTTTAACTCCCATCATGTTCTACCGATTTTTCCTTTGTTGTTCATCTCTTTCTTTTTACTGTCTGTTCATTCCCATCATGTTCTACCGATTTTTCCTTTGTTGTCCATCTCTTTCTTTTTACTGTTTGTTCATTCCCATCAATGTTTATCTGTTTTATTTCCACATTTTTGGTATGTCTAGCTGTAATTTCTCCAGGTTTAGTTGCATCTTAATACGTTGTCTTGCTGTAGCTTGGTGTAGCTGTAGCTTGTTGTCTTGTATATGATCCACGGTTGTAATGCTTGAATCAACCCATGCTGTGCTTAGTTGGTTCATTTATTAACATGCTTAGGCCGATTCATATACATATGGCTTGAATCAATTAAATGCTAGGAATAATGCTTTTTTATGCTCATTAGCTTAATGTATGTTCAGTTGGTTTAAGTAGTGCCTAACCTGGTAATCATTGACCTCCTTCCCCCAAATGTATCCTCATTTGTTCAGTTGGTTTATAGTAATCTCCCTACACTAAATTTAGGAACAAAGTTCAACGGCATACACGAGTCCACCACAGACCCCACGATGTTGGTTGTGGTTCCTATCCCCAATCATTGTAGGAACTAGTGTTGGGATCCCAAGTCTCATACTGTGACTTGCGTGACCCATTTTGACTGTGGGCCCATTTATCCGTTAGCTTTGGTCCCTAATTACCCATTTATAATGATATTTTATTTTCCTCTTTTATCCAATATATATATATATATATATATATATATATATATATATATATATATATATAAACGTGTTTAGTTTTTTGTGAATCGAGCGACGGTTAGGATCACATCTGATTTCCGATCCGATGATAATCCAATTTATTTATGGCCTTAGGTCAATCAGCAAGTTTAGGAACTGGTTTGCTAAGCAATCAATTGCAACCTTAGTTCACCCATCCTATTGCAGGGAGTTGAGATCCAACACCTATGAGTGAAATGCCATATGGGATTCGACTAGCCTGTCAACTAGCTTGGAACTACACAAACAAGATTCTTTGAGCTAACTGGAGATACGTAGGTGCGTGAAATAGTCATTTCTCGTGCAATCCCACATAATAAGGAGGTACCACACACCCACAACCTTTTTCTGAACTACATTTGGCATGATTCCTATCGATACGGGATACATAGGTTGCTTGAGAATGTGATCTCAAACTCGATCATCCATCATCCATTATATTGTGTTCATCTTTATTTAAATTCTTTTATTCATTTAGTCAATTATTTGTCTATCTAGTTATTTATTATTTATCATATTCATTTATTCATATGTACTGGCAATTTATTGTCAAAACTTGTGTGGCAGAATCCAAAGTTAGTAGAACTTAGAAACTTGGTTTAGGATTCCCCAAATACCTAGACACTTAATCTAGCTTCAACGATCAAATCGAACATCAAATTTATAAGATAAGAAAGGATGGGTGCCTAACACCTTTCAATTCGTAACATGTCGCTTACGCATTATTTGGTAAGACCAAAAGCAATATATTGAGTCATGAGTTAGCGTATCTCCAAGTGATTGAGATTCAACTTACAGGTTCTAAACCTCCTGTAGGTAGCGATTCCAGATCTGACCGTCCATTGGCATGAATGGACAAAACCACATGGCGAAAAGCCTTAGATGTCAATTCCGGTTGAAGCAGAACCATCCAATGCCTCATTAGTATTGGGCATGTATTGAGCCTTTTCTTCGTTTTCTGAATATGACGATTGCCCTCACTCGGAAGCTGCTTCCGATAATATTGTTTACAACATTACTCCCACGCCATTAGAGTTGGGCTTATGGTTGAGCCTTGGGAAATGAATCAAAAGGATGAGGCTCGTAGAGTCTCATTCGCCTAGCCCACTACAGAAACCAGCTAATCAAAGTGTAAAATAGTTTGGTGGATTTCAGGGTCAGGGGAGCATTCGTTTTCTTGTAGGTAAGGTTGGTAGATGGTTTCCAGTCGATAAACAGACTCACGACTATGGTAGGGCGCCGAGCCCATTTGTGGATTGGGGTATACAAAATATAAAAAAAAATATTGTTGCATGTTTAATCACTTTTCCCCTTCCCATTTAGACCCAATCATCATGGGTTCTCCATATTGTGAAAAAACTATACTGGTTATAATCATGTATGATAAGATGTTATTATCTATGTCTCTATCCTATAAGCTAGTCTTCTAGACAAATCATTTGCATTCTTTAGTCTATAGCGATGACAAATAATTTCCTTTTATCGTCTTCTTTTTTAATGTTTCTTTATGATTCTATTCCCTTGTCCTTCCCTCTTTGCTTCTTTTGAATGAAAAGATTATGGACTTTGGTTGTTTACAGGTAGGGATATATAAAACTGAATCCAGTTAGAAAGAAGCGTTAAAGATGACAAAAATGATTCTATCGAAGATAAGAAAATTATGGAAGATGTGGGAGCTTAGGGCATTGGTTCTTATCAGCCTCTTCATTCAGGTGATACTTATCCTTTTTGGAAGCCATAGAAAGCATACTGTGACCAAATGGGTTAGCATTTTTCTTTGGTTGGGCTACTTGTCAGCTGATAGTGTTGCAACCTTGGCTCTTGGTGTCCTTTCGAATAACGAAAGAAATGATTGTACTGGACATTCTGAAGCACATTGTAAATATGAAAACAATGATCTAGTAACATTTTGGGCACCTTTTCTTCTTTTACACCTTGGTGGCCCTGATACCATCACAGCTTTCTCTTTAGAAGACAATGAATTGTGGCTCAGGCACTTTCTTGGACTCATTGTTCAGGTGGGAATTGCATTTTACATCTGTATCAAGACTCTACCAGGAACCAAGCTATGGTTAGTCTGCCTCCTAATGTTTACTGCAGGAATCATTAAGTACTCAGAGAGGACATGGGCTCTAAAGATTGCGAGCCAAGATAATTTTAGAAAGTCCATGGTCACTGATCCTGATCCGGGGCCCAATTATGCCAAATTCATGGAGGAATACTGTTCCAAAAAAAATGCTGGACTAAATGCAGAAATAGTTTCTGAGAGAGAACCAGAGTCACAGTGGCTTTCACAGGGTCATTTTGAAGAGACCAAAATAAGTGACGAGGATCTTATATCTGAAGCTCACCATTTCTTTCAGATATTTAAACGCCTTATTGTTGATCTTATTCTCACTTTCCATGATAGGAATGAAAGTCAATCCTTCTTCCTGAAGCGTTCTTGGGATCAAGCTTATAAAGTCATTGAGATTGAGCTTGGGTTTGTGTATGAGGTTCTCTACACAAAGGCTGCTGTGATTCATACACTCACAGGTTACATTCTTCGCATTGTTAGTGCTTCCTCCATCATTTCAGCTTTCATTATCTTCTTGTTCATCAATAAGATTAACTACTTCAAGATTGATGTGATAATAACTTATGTACTGTTGGGAGGAGCTATTGCATTAGAGATTTGGTCACTAGCTCGATTAGTCTTATCAGATTGGACTATCACTTGGACGAAGAAGAACAACCACATTCATTTATCAAGACTTTTATTTAGAGTTGTTTCTTATTTTAGACCACTCAACCACCCAAGAAGAACATGGTCAAATTGCATGGCACAATACAACTTAGTCAAATTCTGCATCAAAGATCAGCCATCGATCGCTAGTAAAATCATGAAGCTTGTTCATATCAAGGACATTTATGACAAGTTCTGGTACAGAACATATATAGATGTCGATGATAGGCTTAAAATATCCATCTTTGAGGACTTGAAACATAAGTTACGCAATGCAATACCTTCTACATCTTACAAGTATTTCAGCACTTGTAGAGGGGAATTAGCACTTCAAATGATCGAGTATGATGATGTACTCAATCGGAGTATCAAGGTTGAATTTGATGAAAGCATTTTGCTTTGGCACATTGCTACTGATATTTGTTATTTCTTGGATGGAGAAGAGAAATCAGACATTATTCTTTTAAACCAGAGGAATAGCAGAGCTGTATCAAATTATATGCTATATCTTTTGGTGTCACGCCCTTTCATGTTGACTGCAGGGATTGGACAAATCAGATTTGGGGACACAAGTGCTGAGGCCAGAATCTTTTTCCACCGAGGAGAAATCGAAACTGATGAATCACAAGCTTGTTGGAAGTTGCATGCAGTGGATACAGATGTTCCTCCAATAGAAGTGAAAGGTGATAGGAGCAAATCAGTGTTGTTTGATGCATCTAGACTTGCAAAATCATTGCTTAAGTTGGATGTAGAGAAGAGATGGGAAATCATCAGTCTGGTGTGGTTTGAGATATTGTATTATGCAGCAAGTCATTGTAGGGGAAATTACCATGCTCAACGGCTTAGTCTGGGAGGAGAGCTTCTCACTGTTGTCTGGTTTTTAATGGTTCAATTTGGTATAGGAGAGCAATATCGTGTAGAATCAGGCCATGCTCGAGCTAAGTTGATTGTAGAGATGTAATGATTTTGATTTCAGTTGTTATTAAAAGATTATGTTCATGATGGTTGATTGGCAAAACTTGGTTCAAAAGAAATTTGTAATTTGTCTTTCCAAGTAGCCTTTCAGTTTTAAAATATGATGAAAGCATCTTGCATTGGCACATGACTACTGATATGCTTGCTCTTACTTGGATGGAGAAGAGTATCCCTAAAAAAAAAAAAAAAAATTCAAATCTTTCCAACCAAAGGATTAGTAAAACTGTCTCAAATCATATAATGTATCTTTTGATCCCAGGTGCAAGGGGTATGCTCCTCCCCGGATCTTTTTATGATGACTGTAAAGATTAGCTAACTCAGATATAGTAGTATTACTTATTGTAACAGTTATAAAAGTAAAGTAACCGATAAATTTTGCTTCAAGATTTTTTTCTTTCAATTACTCTCCAAAATATTGTACTAATTTTCTATATGGCTATAAATAAATATTTTAATTTTCTCCACGGCCGAGGACCCTTATAATAGTCATATATTTTAAAAAATATATTGTATCAAAAAAAAAAAAAAAAAAAAAAAAAGGTGACAAATGTTCAAGATGGCACTAAATTATAACCAGATTTTATACTGAATTAGAACCATATTTCGTACCAAATTAGAAATTGAAGTTTATACTGACTAAAAACCATATTGAAATCATACCGAGACAATATGATAATAGTTAAAGTTTTAGTACCGCATTCCTATTTGCCAGCTTTTTTTTTTTTTTTTTTTTTTGTTAGGTATCGTATCAAAAGCATACTGAATTACTAATACTAAACCATACCAATTGGCATTCTTAGCAACTGAAGTGCTGAACATCATTATGCACAGTGGCATTTATTTTTCCAAATTCAATTTGAAATCAATTCCGAAAATAAAACATGTGATTTTGTTAAAACTAGGTAGATAAGAAAAGCAGGGCTTTCATTATTCATCATTTTCATTATTGTCTTTTACTAGAAAGACGATGAGATTGCAAAAAAATTGGAACCACCAAAGAAAATTGAAAATGTTTTGGAATATCCTACAAGATTCCAATGGGAATTACAGCGTTTTTTTGTCGTATCTTATTATTACCGTTTAATACTCATATTCCGTATCACACACAAAAGAACACAAAAATATGATATACAGCTAACGTCGCCATTTAAATACGTATTAAACCCGTATCCATTTTTCAGTTAAAACTTTTTATTTTAGTAATTATTTATTATATCGCCCAAACCACACTTTGGCCATACCATTCTGCAGCATAGGCCATAACACTATCGTTGGTTGAGTTACATTTTTTATAGAGGTTGGTTGTCTTTTACAACCATCTTTATTTTCTTTACCGACTTCCGATGTGGGATTAAAAATCCCCAAATCCCACTGCCAAACCTATGAGCCACTAACGTTTTTTTCTTTTTTGGTAATAAGTGTCGATTTTCATTACATTAACTATGGTAGTGTCACCATCTTGATTTTGTTACTGCAGGGATCTTCGCTCTCATTTTGACATTATACGCAATGAGAGGAGTGTATCAAAAAACAAATAATAATAATAATAAATAAATAAATAAAATAAAAATGAATGAAACAAAAAATATACGGTTATTTTATATATATATATATATATATATATATATATATATATATATATATATATATATATATATATATATATATATTCCATGAAAGAAAAGGGTGGGGCAATTTGGGCATCACAATGGTTTTAAAAAAAAAAAAAAAAAAGAGAGAAACAAAAGATCCCTAAATCCCTAAATCAAAAGACCAAGAGAGAAGGAGACTGAATGAAAGAGTGGGAAAAGAGAGAGAATAGAGAGAGACGAAGAGAAAAAGTGAGAGGGAGGTACTGCCACCTCCCTCTGTCCGCTGACCAAACCATACCCCCAAATCACTCTACCTCTTCTCCCTAAAACCCAGCCGATCAGCTTCAGTGCCCCATCCCTCTTTGAATGCACCCACCTTCTCCCATCGACACCTCAAGTTGTCCTGTCGAACAGCCCATGCCACCCAGCCATGCTACCTCCTCCACTAACCTGCAACACTCCATTGACCTACAACACTCCACCTCCCATAATTTGTACATAGCACCACCACCATGTAGACACCAGCCCAGTCCCTCACTAGTCGACACCTCACAGCAGCACTTCACAGCAGTCATCCCTCATAACTCCAGTCTCCATCATTGAGCCCCACTCCACCTCTCTTCATCCAACCTCCTGCTTCTATAAATACCCCACCGATGCTCACAAGGAGAAAAGAGTTTTTTTGGGAATACCGGCCCTTCTATTTCCTTTTGAAATCCTCATTGTCCCCATCACCTGCAGCCCTCTGCCCATCTCTCCCAACTCGCACCCAGCAGCCCCCTGCCCATCTCTCCCAACTCGCACCCAACAGCCCCTTGCTCATCTCTCCCAACTCGCACCCAGTAGCCCCCTGCCCATCTCTCCCAACCCAGCAATCAAGCACGATCATCCCTCATACCTGTCCGCAATTCTCACCCAGCGACCATCCCACACCTGTCAGCAACTCGTACCCAACAGTTGGGCACGATCATCCCTCATACCTGTCCGCAGCTAGAGAGGTCTTGATGCAGGTCTCTGCAAATCGAAATGGGAGAAAATTGGGCGATTTCTAACTGGAGATTATGAATACCTAGATGTGATCGTAGAAGGAAATCGATACTTGGTGGAAGTGTCATTGGCAACTGAATTCACGATTGCTCGACCGACAGATGAGTATCTGTCATTGCTGAAGGTATTCCTTGCAATTTTTATTGGAAAACCAGAGGAGCTGAATTCACGATTTCTCCAAAAACGCTAGTTCCGGTGAGAATAAACCTCCTGAGATGCCTGAAATTGTCGAGCTTTCCAGTCAGAGTCCCGAGTATAGATGGATTTTCGATGAACACAAGTTCTTCTAAGGTAGAACCCAAGGTTGAGAGGAACCCAGGGAAAGAAACCTGGGTTTCTGTGAAACATCTGTAGAAGAAAAGCTTGCGGAGATAGATGAAGGAGGAGAGTCGAGGGGAAAACATGGAATTAAAAGTGCAAGGAGGGTTAGGAGAGAAATCTAAAACGTAACCGAAGTTGAGCTCTGTGATGTGAGGCGTAATGGTATCGTTTTCGTCTGAGAAATAGTCACAGACGATGCCATGAGGAGCTGAGTTGCAGAGGTCGTCAGGGAAGAGAGATCGCCAATCGATGCCGGAGTTGATTGAATCTAACACTTGATATAGAGATTCCTACTCGTCGTAGTAGAGGGAAGTAAAAGAGACAGAGTATGCAGCGATGAAGCAGAGGACAAGAAGGCAGAGGAGAGCTATAGAACAGTGTGAAGACGCCATTACTGGTTTTTGGTACCGACAGCACATCTCGTTTTGTATAGACCAAAAACCGAAACATTTCGGCCGAAATCAAAAATTTCGGCCGAAATTTGAAACTATGGTCGATACCCAGTATCATTTCGGGTTAGCTAAAATCTGAAATATTCCGGCCGAAATTCTTAACTATTCCCATAACTCAATGTTTTATTTTAATGTTTTAAAGTTTCATTTTAATGTTTTAAAGAAATGACAAATTAGTAACTTTATCTCATTTTAATGTTTTAAAGTTTGAAATAGAAATGATAGAAATGTCTACTCATATGTTCAGTCCATTCTGTCAGTTAAATGGGGCCAGTTAGAATATCTGAAAACCATTGGGTTGTAGATCGAATTTGACATAGTTTTTGGGGGTTAGATGAAATTTTTTCTTTTCATTTATAGTTATAAACCACATGCAACTTCAGCATATTTATATGTATTTGTTTTGATGTGGAATTTTTATTTTTATTTTTTGGTAGAAATTTTGATGTGGATTTATTGGGAAGTAAATTATAAAAAAGATCACAAACCAATATGAAATTCCAGTCAGCAGTGCATTAACTACCTCTGAGGACGGGGGAAAAAATTAAGAAAATTTTAATTATCCTCTTTTTTAAAATTGAGTTTTCATGTAGTTAAAGTTGTCTACCCTCATTACACTCAAACTGGGATCTACAAAGTTCTCACCTTCAGATCCCATCCACTCATGCTAGTGGAGGGTAAGAAGACTGGAGTCGTCACCTAGATAAGGTCTAGGACCTAGAATGATGTCTCTCAATAGAGGAACTCTAATGACTCGTGCAAATGGAATGGTTGACTTGTCTCACCAAAGGCGGGTAAGCGTCAAATTACGAGTTGGGAAGGTGTTAGACACCCAACTTGTTCGATTGAACCGGTCTCCCTAAATCCTATTATTTTCTACAATTTATGAACGCTTGAGGCTATCTAATTAAATTACAAGATATAAGGAAAAATCTTAATTTGATCTCTAATTCTTTACTAACTACGCATGGCATAAGCTGAAATTAAACAAATTAAACAAGATAATAATCACAAAATGAATTAAAGAATTTAATGAACAGCCTAATCATACATCTAAAGAAAGGACAAAATGATTTACAACATATGACCGAGGTCTGGGAAAATCCTAGACAGCCTACGTATCCCTATGAGACGGATCCACATCGTTTCCCGCCTGGATTTGGGCGGGAGACTGGGCGGCCCGGATGGATGGCCGCCATGTGGCACTCGGAGGGATCCGAGCCCTCCATCCGAGCCGACCCCCCAATCTGCTCAGCTTGTTGACTGGGCGGTCGGCTCGGATGGCGGGCTCGGATCCCTCCGAGTGCCACATGGCGGCCATCCATCCGAGTCGCCCAGTCTCCCGCCCAAACCCAGGCGGGAGACGATTTCTGTTCCTGTGGGATGGGAATCAGGCCAAACATAGTTCAGACGGATGTGTACATACCAGGTGTGTGCAAGAGAAGGGATGCTCCCAAAATATTGAAATGCATCACAAGCGATGGATGCTCCCATAATCATGGAACACATTCGATGCTGAGAGATGTCCTCACAACAGTGGGACCCATCTCAGTGTAAAAGGTATTCTCTATCATAAGAAAATTCCCTCGTCGAAGTAATCTCATAATACATGGAACTTACTTTAATTTGAGTGTGTGTGTGTGTGAAAATGATGCTTTCAAAATATTGAAACACATCAAGCGGAGAGATGTTCCCATAACAGTGGAACCCATCTCAAAGTGTAGAGACATTCCCTTTCATAGAGAAATTTCTTCGCTGAAGTAATCTCATAATACATGGAACTTACCTCAATTTGACCGAGCATGGAGCGACCAAACTCCCCCGCAACCTACGTATCTGTCGGGACCTCTGTTTCTAGAGAATCAGGTCAAGCGTAGTTCCCATGGGTTGACGAGTCATGGACACGCATGACAACACTCAAGAAAGGTCAAATGCCTCAACTCCCTACATACAGGGGTACACTAAATTTCACTCACATCCCACACTCGGGATACCCAGGTGGGCAGTCTGTCGGGTCAGATTTATTTAAAATATTCATGGTGAACATCCAAAAGGCTCAGATTCATTTAAAATACTCAGAAAGACAATTCAACGGTTCAAATTCATTTTAAGCACACATGATGAAGATCCAATGGTCCAGATTCATCTAAGACACTTATGACCAATATCCAATGGTTCAAAATCCTTTTAAGCATCCATGATGAAGATCGGATAGTCCAAATCACTCAAAATCACTCACAATAAAAATCCAACGGTTCAAATCCCTCAAGATCATAATCCAACCGTTCAGATTCATTTAAACTATTCTCAAAGATAATCTAGTGGTCCAGATCACTCATCATGATAATCTAACCGCTCAGATTTGATAAAGTCACTTATCAAGATAATCCAATGGTTCCTATTACTTAAAATCACATCAAAATTCTAAATCAAAGACCATGCTCAACTCATGAAAATTCCAATTATATGGTCATGATCAATTCTCATAAAATTCAAATCATGTGGTTAGATCATCCGCATTAAAATTCTAATCACATGATCGGATCAATCACATTAAAATTTTCAAGCACATCGAATCAATTTCATCATTCAAAATGCAAGATCAATGGCCATATTTCATTTCATTACATTCATAAGAAGAAAGGCTGAGCCAAAACCCAACATGCACATGTGAAAGCCTACGCATATGATCAAAGAATCATCATGTATGCAAAGATACAATAATAAAATGAAGCAAACAACCACAATACGATATACAAGTACAGTAAACTGGAAAAGAAACCAACCTGATGTGCATCGGCAAGATTGAACAGTAGGATGTTACGAGAATCGACGATGATGATCGTCGCAGGATGTCGCGAGGATCGACGATGATGATCGTCGCAGGATGTAGCGAGGATTCTCGGGTTGACGACGAAGGTCTTCGTTGGATCTCGCGAGGATCGTCGATGATGATCGTCGCAGTGTATCGCGAGGATCTTCGTGTTAACGACGATGATCGTCGCAGGATGTCACGAAGATCTGATGTGCGTCAGCGAAATTGAACATCAGGATGTCGCGAGGATCGGTTGCTGGGTGCGAGTTGCGGACAGGTATGAGGGATGGTCACTGGGTGCGAGTTGCGGACAATTTGAGGGATGGTCGTGCTCGGTTACTGGGTGCGAGTTGCGGACAGGTGTGGGATGGTCGCTGGGTGCTAAAGAGTTCTATTTTTTGTTTGTTCGATAGGATACTCACTCGCGGTGGTCGGCCGGTATTATATTCATGGGAAAACTTTAATTTTTTTTAGGTAAATTACTCATACCACTCTTGACCTACTGGTCTGACACAGATATTACCCTAAAGTTGACAACAACTATACGTACTACCCCTAAAACTCAAACTATACGTACTACCCCAATTATTCACGATATCCTGTTGTTGGCCTCATCCTTTTAGAATTGTAAATTTTCTTTTATTCTAAAGGAAGCAAATGTGGTAGCTTATACCCTTGCGAGGAAGACTGTCACTATTTTGGGATTGATTGATTGGCCACTTTCCACCCGCTTCATGAAAGGGATGTAAATGAAGCCTTGGTTATTTTTTGTTTTTCTCAATAGATGATCTATATATATATATATATATATATATATATGTATGTGTGTGTGTGTGTGTGTGTGTGTGTTGGCCATGTGTTGGTAACTTGACTACTGTGTCAATGTGGATGAGCATATAGTCAGAAAAATAAGGAAAGAGAGCGTCAGTGCAGGAGAGACTGTTTGTGGACCCCACTGGTGATGTTGTCAGCAAGAAGGGAGAGAAACTGGTGATGTGGCATCTCTCAAGCTCATTCTAAAGAAAGAGAAAGAAGGGAGAGAATGAAGAGAGAAAAAGTAGAGTTTGTGGGTGGGACCCACGGGTGAGATGGCATGCCACCATGGCAGCCAGCCAGCCAGCCCCATAGTCGAGCCAGTAGCAGCAACACCATGGCAGCTGCAAGGGCCACGGCCATGGCACAACAACCAAGGCCACAAGGGAAGCCACAGCCCAAGCCAGAAACAAGCCATGCAGCACAGCACCCCGCAAGCAGGGGCGCAGACCACCTAGGCAGCCCCAACTGCACACCACAAGCAAGCCATGGCTGCCAGTAACAGCAAGCCCGCAAGGCAACAAGGCCTATAGGCCCACAGCCGCGTGCATGCCATAGGCCTCCCTTACACCGCACACCACCTGTTCGATTGTTTGCAGAGTAAGAGGGACCTCTCTACCAAAGGGTCCTTGAAGTGATACTAGTTGTATCAAACTGGTTACAAAGGCCATTTGGTCTATTTATAGGGGCATTTTGGGGAGTTAAAAAGGGAGAAAATTTGATATATGCGGTCCAGATGAAGCCAAGCATGCGAAATGCCGATCGAAAGACTCAAAATGGCGGTATCCAGTGTTGTGCGGAGTTCGCATCGAGATCCTCTTGTGTGAGCTTCGATTGGTTGAGAGCAGCATATTATGATACTTTGCATCATACAATGATGGCGCTTTGATTCGGTGTAGCGCAGGCTCCTTTCGGCAGCGATAAGATCTTGATTCGACGGCCTAAATCTATGCCGATCATCGTTGACGTAAATTGATTAATCAGACGGCCTGTAGCTCATCCCGTGCTTTCCTCTCACATCCAACGGCAGACACAAAAGATACCCTGACAGACCAATCAGAACTCAACAACCAAAACGGAAGCGCAAAATAAGAAACGCAAATTCAATCGACCAAACCCTTTCTCTTTATATTGTTTATTATCTTCATGAATTTCTTCCGTATGATTTTAGGTTTCCACTGTTGTGTATATTGTTTCCGTTTTCTAGTAGAAAATCAATTTTGGATTCTTTCTTATAAATCTTTTTTTGTCTGGGACGTTGCGTTGGATTGTCCGCTACGATATAATTCAAATTTGGGCCAAATTTGGTTTGCTTTTATCAAGTAGGGAGCATTAATTTTTTTAATTAATTTTTACTTTTTGTGGGGTTGATTGGAATCGGATTGAAATCGACAAAATGCCACTCTGATCCTGATTCCACGTTTTTCATATCCTCACTCCAGTGAAACTAAGGCTATCTTTGGATGTCAAGAAAAAAAAAAAAAAAAAAAAAAAACTTAAAACGAAAATTATGATGATATAATGATCAGTTTATGTGTTTATATTTTTTCCCATTTTTTCTTTTCATCTCTTTTCTTCACATACAAACACAGCCAAAAAGCCCTACCTAACCAAGCTAAATTAAGAGCAAGCATATTACCATCCCTACTATCCCTAGGTTGGTGTGGCTCATCTCAAGTTGGTGATTTAGCGAAAGGTGTCAGTCCACACGTATACTAATGAATCCAGTCGTTAGATCACTGCTGGAGGGATTGCTCAATTTGAGACGAACCTACCAGATACTATGCGTCCAACTAGGCTGGATTTTTAAACCCCCAGTTGGGTCCCGGAAGCTCAGCCTTGGCCTAGCAGGCCAGCTCGTTATTTCCATTTTATTTTTGAGGGTTGGGGTTCCAGAATATTAATTGTACCTTGGACCCATTCCTTTACGGATTCAAATCGTCTCATCCCTGAGATTCGGGAGGCGTGGCGGCGACTCCACTGGATGGTCGCCATGTGGAGGTCGGATGAATCCGACCCCTCCGTTCGAGCCGACACTCTCTTGTCGGCTTGAACGGAGGGGTCGGATTCATCCGACCTCCACATGGCGACCATCCAGTGGAGTTGCCGCCACGCCTCCCGAATCTCAGGGATGAGACGATTTGGATCCTTCCTTTACACTCTTAATAACTGCCACGTGACGATTTAATTAGGATTCAAATTTAGAGGACAAGTTGTTAATTTATTTGATATATTGTCATAAAGGATTAAACAAAAAGTTTGAAAAATTAAATTATTCCCACATTAAATAACTCGGAATCATTGAAAATCAAGTAAGAATTCTGTACATGGTGGATCATTTTTTTCTTTTTCTTTTTTTTGGTAAGATATGGGGATAAAAATCCTCTCCCGCGGTAGGAGGTTCCTACTGCTGATCCAAGGGCTGAGGATCAGTCGACCCGTCTACCAATACATGAAGAGGTGGGCCGACTGAAATCCCGCCTTTGACAGACGGCAAGTCGGCGGGAAAAGATTTCTACACAAGACATGGTGGATCTCATATGACTACAACAAAATTGACAGCTGACCTACTGAAGGGTCTGGGTTTCCCATATTAATCCAATCCGTCAAATCATCAATCAGCCCACATGCTTGAAAAGGGAATAGGCATAACAGAATTCCTAGCATGGACATAGTCGTAGAACCTTTCTTCCTTTATTTTATATTTTAGTCCTTAATCTCGATTATTATAAATGGGCTGGGCTTGAATGGCCAATCTCCTTTTCATATTTTTGTCCATAATCTAGATTATTATATATGAGCTGGGCTTGAATGGCCAACCTCCTTTTTAATAAATAGGTTCCCGTAAATGTCAAGAAACTGAAAACTTTGTTAATCATCCATTCTGGCTTAGTACTTGAGAGATTTTTTTTTTTCTTCTTTGACAATGAACCGGTGTCATGAACTGATCATGAATTGACACCGTTGATCGGTATCTATTGGATCATGCAAAAACCCCCTTACTCCTTCTGTCTCAAATACCAAAATTGTTACCTGTACATTGTGATTTCTGTAATAGTCCGGTGAGTGTATGTTAAAAAGAATCAATGTTAAGAGGGTCTTGACACTGGCCAAATGCATGATTGTTTTGATATTGAGCATTCTGCTGTCAAAGCCTCATGACACTGTTGAACCCAGAATATATGACCCTTCTGTTAGTAAAAAGAGGTTCAATACGTAAGTTTGAAACCCAATAAATCAACAATATAACTTGATACGGAAACAACCAAATCAAGAATATATAAAGCATACATAACAAATTCTATATGTAAATGACTTACAAATATGAAGTAACAATCACTTGTAATGATGGTAAGGTTAAGTCATGCCACTGGCCATTATTCTTAAGATTGTATTCAGCCCTATTAGTGCAAAGGTTTTCTGTGAATCAATACCCAAAATGAAACAGCCCCCTTTGTCAGCTCCTCCAGTTATATTGCACTAAAAAACTGGACCTCATCAGAACACCAACGTTGTGACAGTATGACAAACGCATTTCACTTACAACTTGGAAGGTGGGAACAAAGAGAGAGTGTGAGAGAGAGGAGATGGCGAATTTTTGTATCTTGGTCCATGACTCCCTCCTCTTATTTGTTGAGAAATTGTGCCTGTTCAGTAAGGTGTGACTGAAAATTCATGTCCACTCAAAATGAAGGGCTTAAATGTGATTTGTCCAATAGATCCTCAAATAAAGAGCTAAAATTGCACCTCTATGTGTAAAGGGATATGTCCCTTTATAAAGACACCCTTTCAAACTTGGAAGGGCATCAAACCTGCCTTTATACAAACAACTGTATGTGCCTTTATACCAAAAGGTATAATACATACTTCTACATTTTAAAATATGTATAGACACAACCTTTTTTCAAAAGATATAATACACACTTCATACTTTTAAATACATAGAGACACTATTTTAATTAATCCAGTGATTACAAATAAATCAGAAATACGTAGAGACACACTATTTTAATTAATCCAGTGATTAAAAATAAATCAGTGGCTTTAAACCATATTCCCACCTGTGTCCTGCCTAACTTGGCGAGTACGTGTGTATGAAAAATATTCAGAACCCCTGAACTCCTCCCACAAGTGGGAGATTTTCTTTTAAAGACTCATTATGGTAAAATCCAACCATTACGTATATATTTTTTTCTCTTCTTTATCCTCAAGTAATGTAGGATTAAAGTTCCCACAAGCTTAAAAAAAAAAAATCATTTGAAAAATTCTCTCCAAAATAAAATATTTAAAACTTTATTTTCTTGGTATTGAAATAAAAACCGTGGGACTCTAGAACTCCTCTCAATTGTGATCCTCCTCAAGATTGGTACTGCAGGCACATGCCTGCATTTCTTGATGTTCCTCTCTTACCTTTTCATTCTTTCTTCCTCCAAATCCTTTTGCATACCAAGACACTTTAATAGTACTTTAATTAAGTTTTTACATAACTTAGTTACTCTGATCTCATTTTAATGTATATTATTAGCTTCAGCCGAAAAGGATTTTGGTGTTGGCTCTAAGATAACATATGCATTGTAGTTCTCAACGATGCCAATCCATGAGAAGACAAACACAACTACAAAAGAGTAAAGAAACTACCTCATTACATACATATATGGAGCCATTACTTTTTAAATCAAAATTATACCTAGGAAAGAACAATTTTTAATAAGTAATTTTAGTAAACTATAAACAATTTATATTTTTCCAGGAAAGAAAGATGAGAGAGGGAGAGAGAGGAATTTAAAATAAAAATTAGAAAAGCTTTTTCAAAATATACAACCAGTTGGACCATGGCATAGGAACTTTCTATTGGTGAAGGTAACATGTAGAACCTATTATTTTAAGACAATCATCTTCTATGTATATTATTATTTAAATATATGTAATACTTATGTATGAAAAAGGAAGAGAAGAAAAAAAAATCACAGACAACACTTATGTCAAATCTTGTATATGTAGTGGGAAGCCTCGTGCACTGGTATGTCCTTTTTTTTTTATACGAAAAAAAAAACCGTGCAAAAGTTTTAAAAAATGACTGAACAGCTGATTCGATTCATACTAGACTGCAAACAATTACAAGTTTTTAAACCTAGTTCTCGTGCACCTCAGGTCTAGCAAATCTTAATTAATATAAATTTAACTTTGTCTTGGGAAGTTAAGAGTTTCAGAAACCCATCTTCAAGTAATAGAAAAAATTGAACAAAGGTAAGGTAAGAGGACACTTACAAGAGAAATTAGGAGATCTCCATCGTTGCATGCCTTACTTTCTTGTCTCCTTAGTTCTCCTTCAAGCGTGGAAGAACACAAGTTCCTGTAAACTTATATTCTATGGAGTTTCAGATGTGTTAAGTTATAAAATTAATGAAAATTAAGTGGGAGTGCCAAGTGTCAATACCCTATCGTCCTTGAGGAACACAACATGTGCCCACTGGCCGCTGCTTCCAAGGTTTCTTAATTTCCATTTTTGGTTGGTTTAAGTACAAGGTTTCCACTTTAGTAAATTTATCATGGGGATGATTCATATTCCTTCTGCTTAGCTCTAATTAAGCATGGATACCCTACCTAGCTTGATAAAAAAAATAATAAAATAAACATATGAAAAGTGTACCCTACACTCAGTTCAGAAGAATTACTTTTCTAATTTGGTATATGATACACTTTGCAAAAAAGTAATTAAATGAAGTTCATGTAATTAGATACATGCGTACATGGGTGTAAATATGGGACCAGACCTGGGAATCGAACCTGAATCGACCTTAAAAATCAGAATCCATCTACCCATTAGCTTATTGTACTGGTTGTAAGAGTTGGTTTTTTAACTGATTTACTTATCGGGTAGGTGTGTTTTGGGACAAGTCTCCCAATGAGTTCAAAACCGAATCACCGTTAAGAAATCGATTAGGATATTTTTTTTAACGTATATAGAGCTTCTAAAATTATATTTATCTTAGTTATTTATAAGAGGCGCACTCGTATGCCTTTCGAGGCTTTCCCCTTGTAAATATTGTCGGGCAAGAAAGCAAAACCTCACCTCTTTCGGAATGCTCTGCTCATCTTTCTTACGGTTTGTTACCGCAGCGCTCATTCACCCCTTCGGCTTCAACAATTCAAAAAGGTAGTGTGTGAGATCCAACTATGGGCTGTCATCATGATCTCCGTGGGTCCCTTCCGGAGCTTTGAGGAGAGGAAGGAGAGCGGTGGGCCTTCAAAAAAGAGCAAGATACCGCCTTCCCTTAATCCCGTTTTCTCAACAGCACTAGTCCGATTTTCAAACCAAGCTCGTGGTGCAGATCCATAGGTGGAAGCCGGCAGAGTCCACCACATAAAGAAAGCCCCTCCTTTATTTGTTTTATCAGTGGGATCGGGCCAAAGCTGAAACTGCTTGTCCGGGTGCAGCTTTCTAGCCTGATGGCTATTATTCACGTTAGAATTTGTTAAATATATATTTGTTTTCTGTATTATGTTTTTCTCTTGTTGATAAAGCAAAATAATGTTAAGCACAATGGTAATTGACGAAATGATTAGAAGAGTTGGAGAAAAGGTATCTTTTTTATTTGAATGTGTGTCGTAATTTATTTTTCTACTTAATGGCATATATGTTCTTAGATTGCTTATAACATGGGTAATTTGACCGCAACACGAAGAGGTTGTTTCCGTGTTTATAAGCTATTTCGACATCAGTTACTCATGTATCTATCAAATCTGAAAATTGATTTTCCTATTATATATGTTTATCAAATCTGATATTTGCTTAAAATGCCTGAGTATTTGATTATTTATGTATACTTGAATGGATCTATAGGTAAGGATTTGTGAATTTTAGATAAATATAAGAGAGTTTAGAACCGTATAAGAACCGAAACTGACCCACTATTAATAATCAAAGCTAGGTATCAGATTTGGACTCGATTAACTTATTGAACCAGTTGCTGGATTCAATGAGAACCATCCCAAATTACACCCTTTCATGCGCACGCCAATGTAAATGGGATACTAGGAACTGATTAACCATTTTAAAACCTTTTTCTTCTCTCTTTTTGGAGGATGGGGAAGGAGCCATTATAAAATTCACATGCCACGTGGATCCACACGCTTGTTCCTAAATCCGGCCAGTGGAATTTTGCTAGTGGTTGAACAAAATATTAGTTCTTTGGACAAGGTTGCCAGCAAGATATGCCATAGCCAACTCAGTCTATTGATAGTGGTTGTACAAAATATTAGTTCTTTGGACAAGGTTACCAGCAAGACATGCCATATATACCCAACTCATCAATCTAAATACTTACTCAAATAAGGTTTCCAACTGGTTACCAGTGAAAAATGAAAACATGTACAGCACAAAGCATCCTCTCATGATACTCAGAATCCTTCCTTAGTATGCAAGTAAACAATAGAAAAAAAATATTTTCTTCTTCTTCTTCTTCTTTGTTACATTAGAATAGCAAGAGTTAAATAAAAGCTTGGTTGAGGAAGTTGTGTTGGAGGTACTAGTTGGGAATATAAATATGGTTAAGAGTATGACGCTCTTGCATGGTGGTAAATATGATGTGTGGATGCTCGTGCTTAGATAAAAAGAATGCCATCATAATAAAAAAGGAGAAAAAAAAATTAAAAAATAGAGCATCCCTAAGTAGAGAAGTTTTTCAGGGAAACCCTAATCTCAATGAGACCCCATCCACTTAGAACTAGAACAATGTAGTGTAACTTGGAGGTTTTAGAGTCAACTAAAGCGGCTCAAGGCAGCAAAATCTGTAGTGTAGATCATTTATGTTGGAGAAACCTACAATTAAAGATTTATTTTATTTATTTATTTATTCATTTGGTTTTTATGCATGGATCGTGTATATACACGATTGGACATTGGACAATTCATCCAATAGGTGGGGGTAAAATTGTTATTACACATTTTCTTTCTCTTCATATTCTCTTTATCCAATGGTTGAAATGGACACATCATCTATCCATGTGATAAAATAAACTCCTTATGATATTTGAAAAAATAACAAATTAAACCCTTATTACAACAATAATATATATATATATATATATATATATGTATTAAGTGATTGCTTATATGGCAAAACCCTTGTTTTGAAATTGAGTGCTGCTCATGAAAATTCCTAGGGTTTTGTGAAGCCTTCTTAGATTCAAGGGAGCCTAAAGCTTTGGTCTTTGTACATAAGCACATGGTGCCTGCATAGTTTGAACCATTTTCATATTTATAAGACTGCAGGTACAGAGCACGAGAATAACAATACTGTTGATAATTAGTCAAGTTGCGCTTCTGCTTAATTATATCTTGTTATAAATAATACCATGTTCTTCCCAAAAAAGAAAATACCAAGTTACCATTTTTAGAGCTTAAAACGGAATAAGGGAAGAATCTCCTTTTCTCCTACATTCCTCAAATGTATTTAAGTAATCTCAAGCTCAGGTAAATTATAGCTATAACAGAAGAATTCCACTAAGACTCTGACCACCTTCTCAAAAACAACTTTTTTTTTTTTTTTTAATTCAATTAAAAGTATCTTTTTTTCCATGCTACCCTCACGGATTTTATTATTCTTTGTTTTACTGTGCTTTTGTGGGGTCATCCCATGTGGGATGTCAGGATTGGACTGTCAAAAAAATATTCTATCTTGACGGTTAGAGCACCCCTCGTAGACAAATCCCTTTTCCTGATTCTCTCACTTTGCTTTGTGGCATCATCCCATGTGGGATGCTGACTGTCAACTGTTCCTTTAATTAATAGTTGTCAAGGATGCCAAACGATCCATCAGATTTTAATATGGTTTTTCAGTTTTCCCTCATATCCATTTGATTTGTTTACCAATAAATAGTTAAGTCTATAAAATCAAACCACAACCAATAACTATCCATCCTGTTATTTTCAGATCCTTTTTTTTTTTTTTTTGGGTAAGTTTATTTTCAGATCCTTATTAATGGTATCTTCTCAGTTTTTCATATATTAAAATTTACAAATTAGTGAGATATATTTTTATACACTAGTGAAAAAATGGGAGTATAAAAAAGATCGGATCACTTGGAAAGAGAGAGGAGAGAGAAACAGCCCGATTTCAAAGAATAGAGAGATGAAAACAGAATAAGAATTCATCATTCGGACATGGTCCCTTTTGTTATATGTGCTTATTAACAAAGAGGTCTTATTGTTTTTCAATTAATCCCACTGAAGGAATACATAAAGGAGGAATAAAGGAGGGCAAGGCTCTCTTCATTCTTAGAATTGAGAATGTATTCTTAATATAGAATGAGATGTTGCGAAAAACGTTCCACACAATCGGCATATATGATATTGAAACAGTGAAAGATGCAAAGCGTCGAAAATAAACAAGATGCAAAGACACAAAGATGTACGTGGTTCGGTACCAGTGTGGTAGTCTACATTCACGGGACAATCTCAATAGAACTTTTGTTGCTGTAACAAGAAAAATTACAAGTCACACCCCTCACCTTGATAACACAATACATGGGTCTCACACTCAACAAAAATATCCAGTATAACTCCCACAAGTATTTTCACAAGAAACACTCACTCAGAGAAATCGTACACCCCAATACGTCTTACAAGTGAATCCAAATTCAATACAAGATATCCAACCCAGAGAGGATCCAGAACTGATCAACTGCTCTCTCTTCTCTTAAGTTTTTTGAGCTTATGATTGTGTATTGTAATTGTCTTGTGTCATCTCCCTTTATATAAAGGGAGAATGGATAGCTTTGATTTCCCCGTCACGATATACGGTAGCCAAATTTGAAAGTTAAGGCCTTATGAATTCTTTTACCAAAAAAAAAAAGGAAAAAAAAAAGGCCTAGCATATGAATTCAACTCATAATAAATGTTACATGGTGAATACAAATGTATCATCATGGGTAATCACATCATCCATAATAAAATTTTCACATGAGAACAGGTTAAAGAGCGAAGCATTTCCGCAAAGGCTCAGGGTGCATTCTATAATGGCATAAAGAGCACATTACAGAATGGGTAGTGTTCTCTAACGCATTCCGTATCCAAGAAAGAGAATGTATGCCAAACATATTGTTTTTGTCATCTTAGTATGTGCTCTTGACCTCGATTCCGTACCAAACGTAGTCTAAGTTATACTCTTTCAAGCATTCCAAATTAGTGGCTGCATGGGGGAGATGTTCATGGTTTAACGTAACATTGCTAATTCGTGATACTTGAATATTGAAGATTAGGGCGGCATTTGGTATACATTCTCGGAATATATTCTCATAAATGCAATCTCAAAATTGAGGATCTATTCATAACATATAATGAAAATGAGCTAAGTAGCAAGGTTCTTCCGTTTTGGGCTTAGAATACATAATGGGCTAAATAGCGCATTCTACAATGAACCCAGTTCTCTAAACACATTCCATGATCCAAGAAAAAATACATAACATTCATTTTGTCATCATAATCTGTTCTTGACCTAGAATGCATTCGAGGTCAAGAATTGTTGCAGTAAAAAATCGAGCCGTTCTTTTGGAAGCAAGGTGGGCCTATTGTCAGAGAAAACAAGGCAAAAGAAGTTGGGTTGTGGAACCCTGGGGCCACTCCGATACCAAAGTCAGTTCCGACTATAAGCAGATAAGGAGCTCAATATCAGAATCTATAGAGAGAGTTAAATGCAAAAAGTTGGGATCGTTTGCCTTTGGAAGCTAATGTATTTATAAAATGTGGCATCTGGTGGCGTAAAATCAGGTTTGTCCTTGAGTGGATTGACTCGATAGTTGGTTACATCGGATCTGTTATCCGTTACGTCTGTGTAAAGTTAGAAATCTGAGGGTTTCGATTGACATGTCGGATGTTAGTGTTTATCTCGTTGCATGATCAGTTGTGCGGGTTGACTATAAATAAGGACCGAGGGGATGGCATGGCCGAGTATTTCAGAAACCCATGACTTGCAAACTCGACTACTGACTAGGCCGGGCATTTTATGAGTTCGAGATGTACAGGGCTAGGATGCTGACTGGTGCGATCGAGCACTTCGGAAGTCTGAGACTTGTGGAGCTCGGACACTACATAGATTGGCCTTTGCAGTGGCCTCGTAATATAAACAACTCAGCTGCTGACTGAGCCAGGTCCTGTTGATGATGTGTATTTTATCACTTGTCAGTTTTGTATTGATGAAGTATATAATGCCCATAAATAAGAGAATGTATAGCACACACAGCCTAGGATTCAATCGAATCACGCCCCAATGACCTTACCAACTAAATCAGCAACACCTTCTTAGGAAAGTAGACGATTAGTTTGAAACCTGCAATTCATAGGAAGATAACGTGTGAATTTCTAGTCAATGACACCTCAAAATGAGATTTACCTAAGAGCAATGTACACCTAAACAGTTCACTTGGAAAGGCCTACTTATATACCTAATATCTGCCATACGACAACTTGGACTGGAATCCAATTTACCAACGTACGTTTTCACTGTAACAATACTATATGCAAAATAGTAGTTTAAAAGATTCACTATGAAATTGAGTTTTTGAGAAATAAATAATTAAAAAACGATCAATAAGTGTGATTATTGGTGACATATCAAAATGGTTAATAGACATGTTTTGTGATAGAGATATGATGTTTGGACATGTCCTTTGGAGACAATCATTTTCTTCATCTCTTATATACAGAGAGAAGGTTTAACCCATTTTAACATAGACAACAATAACAAGTTGGTTTGACGATTCCACTAGTATTGACATTGATGTTTATCTATTGAGCATAACTTCCTACTGAGTAAACTAGAGAGAGTAAGCATAACACTTTTTGGTTTTTTAAGGTTGTTTTCTCTTGAAAATCGATTCGCAAGGAACTTGGTTTGCACCCATAAGATACAACTATGATTTTAAAGAAAGTAGTCTTGACTATGATTCAACTTTATTGTTCATTTGTCACGTGTAGTACATCGATTTACTGGTTCATTTGATGCCTACTTTGGTCGAGTTCATGGATATGCATGGAATATTTAAGTATGTTATTTTTATATAATTTTATAATTCTATATCTTATGTTTGTATTATAATTAAGATAATATTTGTGATGCATATGTGACAACACATATACCAATCTTTTCAATAGTCAAAAATATTACATCACTCTTCCACATGATAAAAAATAATAATAAACCAAATAGTAAGGTACCTTCATATGTGAAACAACATATTCCCTTATAAGAGTTTCCCCTTGATGCTTTCCTTTCCTCTTAAACCATCACTAATTTCAAAGTATTTCTTTACCATAAAAAAGGAAGAAAAAAAAATTCAAAGTACTCAAAAATTACGGAATAATATAAAAAAAATGAACATCCTAATCCATCACATCTGGTGGTTGGATAAGAACATGAAACAATGTTAAAGAGACTTAATTTAGACATTCAATACACAGGAATAGGTCATTATGAATTCTATCAGTAAGATTTACTTCAACCAGGTGAAGGAAAATTTCTCTTTAAAAATTATAATTAAATGCTTATGTGGATGAATTTTCTATTCCATTCAAAATCCCAAGATAAAGAAATGAAGTCACAATTTGATCATTTTAACATTTTCAACCCACCGGAATTTCCAAGAAGATCAATGAGTCTCTGTGGAAAGTCTTCCACTTAAATTAAAGGAAAGTGGCTTTTACATGTGGCACCATAACCAGCTGGATTTCCTTGGTCACGTTTTAAACTTAATAATAATATAAAAATTAAAAAAATTAAAAAAAATTAAAAAAAATTAAAAAAAAACCCTTAAAAGTGTGTATCTTTTCTTCTCCATTTTTATTTTCCATTGCATTGCAATGCCGAGACATCATCTTTGTGGACCAACAACAAGCATCAAAGAATGATTTGAGCATATAATTCTTAGGAAAAGGAGATGATTTGAGCATATAATCCTTAGGAAAAGATATATGATTCTGTGAGTGTTTCTGCACTTAAAGGTGTCAACTTGTATGATATTCAATATTCGATACGATACAAAAGGTAAAATAGATTGATGCCACAACACTAGTTTTGTTTCATACAAAATTTGGTATACAATAAAAAATAATTGGTATAAATTTATATCAATATATATTTGATATGATTTTGATACAATTTCAATATTTGGTATATACTGCATGTTTGGTTCATAAACTGATACTATGCCGTATCGACTTTTATCCTATTTTTCTATACCATTACCATACTGATTCCAATTTGGTTCGATTTAATTCCGATAAAGTACAATTTTAGTATACAATATTAGTACCAAATTGACACCTTATTTGTATATGGATTCACTTCAAAGACAATGGAGCTTTGGGCACGCGAAGCTACAGTAGTTTTTTGCTCAAGTAAGGATAAGATCAAGTGTGAACCTTAGTTGAACCTAGAAGAATTGAGAAAAGACCTTGTGGTTGTGGTCTCATTTGACATTTGACAAACCATGCAACAACGAAACACAATTGAGAAGCATGTTGACCTAAAAACTACTCTCAATGGTCATTTCAATTTTTATCCTTCTACAGAGAGAAAGAGATAGAGTGAGAGAAAGTATTTTAAGTTTTTTTTTATTATAATTTTAAAATGGAGTAGAAAGCATCATCCATTTCTTGTCCAGTGTCAAAAAAACTGTTAAAAAAATCCACAATACATGATGTATTGAAGCAACACACTTTTTGTTATTTTGAAGGAGGGGGGTTTCTGATATTACTACAAGGAGGACTTTAAATGGTCCACATGACATCAATTATGTTAATGCTATTAATGCTATAAATCTAAAACATTTAGGAAAGAAATGCACAAAAAAACAAATCAGCAGTCACCATCATGGCTTTGAGAGGAAGAATGCATTCTTTGTTGTAAGCAACCTCAAATCATATATTGCCATTTTAAGAAAAGGGCGTGCTACAAGTTGGTGTCTCAAAAATATTTCTATTATTGTAATTTCATTTGTGTGTTAGGCATGTACGGCTTACTTTCTTTTTAGAAAAAATGTTTCCTTAAGTTACAAACACAGATTGTCATTTATAATAAATAACAGTGATTAAATATTATTTTATAAATTTGAAATTATTTATGTCTTGCATGATGGAGGCATATAGAATGATGTGGGAAGTCTTATTAATATATAAGATTAATGAAGTAATTAAAACTGGAGAAAGATTTTAAGCTAATCTGATATATAATAAATGGAAATTATTTATTTCAACAATTATCAGAGCTCCTAGATGTTCCTTCTACAGTTCCACCCCATTAAAAAAATATTTTTTTTATTTAAATATTAGGGTTCATAGGAGAATGGATTTTTATCCTTTTTAGAACCTAAAAGTGACTCACTGGAAACAATAAAATGAATTGAAGCTTGGAAACTATCTTGTCTCTCTTTTAACAGTTTGCCTTAACTTTCGGTTTTGATTAAATTGGTAAGTGTTTGATACATAAAAGAATACATTAATGATTAATGGGATGATACAATTTAATTATCTACCACATCAAAAGATGACAATGGCAATATTTTCAATCTCTAAGGCTGTATTTGATTGTAAGGGAGATTGAAGAGAAGGGAAGTAAAATTTTTAAACTTAAAAATGAGTATTTTGTATGATTACAATATATGCTATCATATTGATATATAATTAATTCCAAATTTTTCCATATATATATAGGTGTTAACTTATACTTCATTCTGCATTCAAATCCCTTGCATTTAAAAAATAAAATAAATTTTAAATCTTATTAGTATCGTAACTAAAGATGTTAAAAATTTTAGATGGTTTATACAATCATTTTGTGTTACAACTATAAAAATTTTCTTTTTAAGTTTAAAAATTTTCTTTCCCTTCTCTTCAATTCCCCTTGCAATCAAACACATCCTAAGGTTTAGGCAAAATGATGGAATTTTTTTTTTCATTTTTTTAATATAGTATTTACCCATTTATGACGGTTTGACATACTTGAAGTCTACTTCTAGACCTGAACCTTCCCTTGTCGTTTAGCCGCGCCAATTGTCTATCAAACGGGTTAGGATGGCCAACACGCATACCGATGCATCCCAACCTATACCGTCCGATGGACGACTAATGGGTTGGGCAACAAAAGAGGATCTTTTTCGTCTACATGTTTGAATAAAATTTTGAATCCAAAATTGCCAACCTTTGCCCCATCATGCTTGCAAGCCCTAACATGTCTTTTCCAATTATTGTGTTAGCAATGAAAATCACGTCTCTTGTAATATGGGGTTCGTATTAGTATCTATATGGGTTCAAGTGTGTAATTGTCTAGGGTTAGCTTCTTTTATTCCCTTATACTTTTCTCTATATAATAAAGTTAATTTCTATCACTTATGACTAATCAAATCATTCTTCTAAAATTTAATATTATCAATATGATTCTTAAATATATTGAAATAAATGAGGCATTTAGATACTTGCCTAACTATGAATTTTGTATTGAAATTGCTAGACCGTGGAATATGTGGTTTCATATATATTCTTAAAGTTATGTCTGTAGATTCATAAAAAAAATATAATAAGACAAAAAAGATGACCAAATGATTAATTTATGTGTCAAACACTCTCTTTCATTTCAAAAATGTTATTTCTTTTTTTTAATTTACAAATTTTTTCATATCTAATTTCACTAGAAAAAATTCTCCAATTCTAATGGCAGATTGATATATATATATATATATATAAAAGAATCGTGCTTATACAAGTACAATATGGTGTATAAAATGTCAAATCCAATTCCAATCCGAAGTTTATAACGAGAGTAAAGAGACACATGTGGCGTCTGGGTTTTGAATCATGAGAATCAGAAACTGAGAAAGAAATAAAACAGTAGTAACTGTAAACGACTGTGGTGTGCCGGGGATGAGTCATGGGTACGGCTCAGCTTTCCATTATCTGAAGCTAGACAAAAGTCCACTCGCACGGGGGATGGGCCCATAAGGAAGACTAGCCCTTATAAAATACAGGTCAGTTCTTTTATTTTGTCCATTTTTATGATTAAAAATGGGAATTTAGTTTTTGGGTTCCATCTCCATTGTCCTACTGCAACAATTTGGATTCCATATATAACGACTGATGAAGAATGGCGGTTTTTAAGATTCAGAATGGATCCTACTTAAGATTCAGATCGGATCTTACTGCAAGTAAGTACAGTTGGTTGTTTTTATTTTCTGGGTCAAAACATGTTTGGATTTTCTTGCAGTCTTTGATAAATAGTTTTTGGGGGAGAATTTGATGGTTTTACATGAGAAGGGTTCTTAGGGGTTTTCTTTATGGGCTCTGTTTGAGAACTATTTCTGGGTTTTCTATGTTTTATTGGAAATGTCGATATTTGTTTCATGCAAAGTGCGTTGAAGCCTTCTTTCTGGGTTTGGGGTTCCTGGGAAGTCTGATTTGCATTTTTATTTTCTTATTCAACAGTGTTAAACTTAAATCTTTTAACCCGTTTTAGAATCTTATTTTAAATTACACCCTTCCTTTGAAAAATTTCAGGGTAGAGAAGAGGAAACACTTTTAGCTCATTCGGGAATTGTGTGGATCGTTTTGTTTGATGTAATTTTGGGTTTTTCAGGTTTGTTTTTTCTGGCCTGGTTTTGAAAATCTTTGGTGGGTGTGTATTTGCAGTTGAGATGGATCTGTTAACTGCAGGAAACTAAACTTGCCTATTGTCGATTCTAGGGTTTCTAGGGTTTGGCCACAGGTTTTTTAGTTTTGGGGTTTGGAATGATTGTTTTGAGGTGACTGTTCGTTGAATGGGGATTCAGACAATGGGGTCTCAAGGTGGTGGTGGTGGTGGTGGTGGTGGTGGCGGGCAGCAGTTGGCTCGGCAAAACTCGTTGTATACACTAACTTTAGATGAGGTTCAGAATCAGTTAGGGGACTTGGGGAAACCGCTGAGCAGCATGAACTTGGATGAGCTTCTCAAAAATGTGTGGACGGCTGAGGCTAACCAGGCCATGGGAATGGATGTTGAGAATGCTGCCTCAGTTGGACAACTTGTTTCTGCTGCGTCTCTGCAGCGTCAGGCAAGCCTAACATTAAATAGGGCTCTAAGCAAGAAGACTGTTGATGAGGTGTGGAGAGATATCCAACATGGGCAGAAAGACAAAGAAGAGAAGAAAGCCCACGAAAGGCAACGTACTTTGGGTGAGATGACATTGGAAGACTTCTTGGTGAAAGCAGGTGTTGTTGCTGAAGCTTCTACTGAGAAACAGAATGCTGGGCCTGCAACAGGAAGAGCTGATTCAATGGCAGTGTCTCCACCAGGTTTCCCACAACAAGCTCAGTGGTTGCAGTACCCTCACTCTTCAGTGCAGCAGCAACAACAGCCTCAACAGCCACAGCAAAATATGATGGGGATTTATATGCCAGCCCATCCAGTTCCACAACCTCTGGATGTGGGCTATCCTGACAGCCAATTGGCCATATCATCCCCTTTGATGGGCACATTATCAGATACACAGACACTGGGCCGGAAACGTGTTGCCTCAGGAGATGTCATAGAGAAGACTGTTGAGAGGAGGCAGAAGAGAATGATCAAGAATAGGGAGTCTGCAGCCCGATCACGAGCTAGGAAACAGGTAATCTGCTGCTCTGTTGTTGTTTCCTGAAGTAAATTACAATGCTGGTTATTCTTTCTTTTGATAATGACCTTAAAGATACATGTGGCAATGTATAGGCATACACGAATGAGCTGGAGAACAAAGTTTCACGTCTGGAAGAGGAGAATGAAAGGCTTAAGAAACAAAAGGTATAACTCTATCAGCTTTCTCCTTGTACTTGTTCTGGTCCCTTCTTTGTTCCCAATAAAGGACGCTTATTACTTTTCTCCCACTATCAAGTTTTTACATGGTACAGGTAAGTTCATCTTTCGGTGTTGGATTGATTGCGAAATCTAATTTTTTTTTTGCTTGGCGACTTGTATAGAAAATTAAGTATGGTAAAAATAAACCAGAACAGATTGTGTCTATTTTCTAAGTGGGAAGGAAAACTGATTAAATTTCTTGGATGTCATTGATCCCTTTTTTTTTTTTTTTTTTTTTTTTCTGTTTCTGTATAGTTGACAATCGATATGTATCACAACCAACACAGTGTTTGAAGCATTAAGTTGTTTTGAGTACTTTCTGTAGGCCTCCATCATTTTGGGAGAAATCAAATCATTGTGTGTGACAAGGTTTTTTTTTTTTTTTTTTGGTGGGAGGTGGGGAGGGGGTGCATTAATTAGGTGCTCCCTTAAGATCCCCCCATCAACATTAGGATTGAAGTCATTGAGCTGCCTCACTGATTGAGGGAGGGTAGACTGGTAAATGAAGTTTCTAGGATGAACACTGTTGTCAAATATTGTTTCTTTAGGCTGTCCCTTTGCATTCCTTCGTTCCAATTTGTTTAATTATATAGAGAATAATATACATGATATTAATTTTTATATTGTATTATCAAGTACCTGTAGAATATTACGCCAATACATGTCAACAGCATAGGCAGGTTCTTTTTTTTTTATTTTTTTATAAGAAGCCCTGCAGAATTGTTCTACAGAATCTAAACAGCTCTCAACCAGAATACTGTGCTGCTGTGATATTCCTAACCTGCTGTCTGATATTTTTCCTTTTGACCATTCTGTTATACCCTACTTGTGATTATGTTCAATCTAATTTCCTACTGTGTTTTCCTGGTTCTATTTTAGACTTAAATATTATAATGCTGTTAATGTTGGTCTGCGCTGTTGTGTAGAATTTGTTTGACCTTGTGGCTACATTTCATTATCCATTCATTATGTAACTGTTCCTATCTAAGATTGCAAGGGTCCACGTTAAAAGAGATAAACATGCATCTGAAATTCAAAGGCATAGCCCATGGGCCTTCTTGCTTTGTAACTGGCATTGCTATCTGAAATCCAGTAGGAATAGCACAGATGCCTTGTCACCTCAGACCTGGCACTGCTTAACTAAGACATTTGCTTTTATCTGACTTGAGCATACTTGTGTATTGTTGTTGGGGCTGTTCCTTTCAAGTCAGCAATCCATAAACTATGTTTGTTCAACCATTGTTGTTGGGATACGATGTCTCGTATTCTGTCACTGGGGTAGTGGACTGCCTCCAAAAGGGTGTTAATTGTTAAAAGCCCATAGGACTTGAGGTTTGGAGATGCGGGCCATTGCCCCATGGGTGGGTGGGGGTTCAGGTTCAGAGTGAATAAAGCATTATGTGAGGCATTTCTTTTACTCTCTTCAAAACATCTTTTCAGTAACTTTGACCATCAAAACATTTTTAGAGTTTACATGGGACTGATAGGAGTAAGTTTTGAAATTCATACCTCTTTGTTTCCCTTTAGATTTTTAGCAATGAGGGTTATTAAGGTTATGGGAATTCTTTGTAAACACAGAGAGGCAAGAGGAAGAGTGTGTAACCCTTTTTCCATTGTTAGTGAAAAACTGCTCTCATCTCTCCGTGGATGTAGGCACCTTGCCAAACCGTATATCTCCTTGCATTGGGTGATTGTTCTTCTTTCTGGTTATTTGTGTTTTTCTGCATCATAAATAGGTTTCAGTTTCTACAATTACAGTCCTAGGGATTCAGTTTGATTGATCAAATAGTGCATGCTTTGTAGTTTTGACATCACTATGCTTGAAGCCTAGGCTTTGTTGTCAAGCACATTGGTTATATATCTTTGTACTTGTTAATTACTAGTGAAGTCATTATCACATTATGTCAATTGTTGTGCCCTATTACACTATCATTGTGATTTATGTGTCATATATTGTTTTTATGGTTTAATTATGTGTTATCCATTGATTGCAAATCACTCTAGTTAGGCATGCAACTTGCCTCCTAGGAGGTCTTGGTGTCTTGTGTGCATCTGCTGCCTTAATAACTCTGATGTATCCCAATTGCTAATGGCATAACGTGGTTCCAGCCATGGATGCTGATGTTACAATTGCTAGCCAAACTTTGGATGAGGTTCCACAAAGTTTGGCTGCTCCCAACTAATGAGTTTTGTGGTCAATTTACAATTCTCTTCCGTTCTATCTTGTACTATCCCTTCCAAGACTTGAAGGGTTTCTAATCAGAAGGCAAAAGAAACAAAAAAGACAACCTGGTAGTTGGCTTTTGATTAGTAACTTGAAGGCTTAGTGCCTACCCTTGTGACCCATAATGTGATATTAGTATATTACTGGCAAGGGGCCCATAGTGAATAAAGCATACTGTGAGGCATTTATTTTACACTCTTTAAACATTTTCCAATATTTTTACCATCAAAACATTACTATTAGGACTTTCCACTTACCACGCTAGCCTTGATTTCACCATCTAGCAATCTTATTTTCACTGGGAATCTCCACACCAGGCCAATATTCTGCCTGTCAAAAAAAATTAAAAAACCATTATTCTCTCTCTTAAATATCTTCCCCACCTGACAATTTGAATCATCTGCTTTTGTATCACTTTCCTTGAGACATTTTTCTGTTGTGGATTACTTTCTCACACGAGGTGGAGTATTAACTTCCTGATAATAGGTCATGCCATCTCAGACCTCAAAATAAGGATGCTCGACAACAAAAATGATTGGAATTGGGAAAAAAAAGTACAAATAGAAACCTTAACACATTCACTTGTTTGCTAATAGTTTTTCAAGCTATGCAGGTTTTGTGGGACATTTTTTATGGGTTTCTTTTGTGGAGTCAGAGATCCTTGTTAGTAAAAGAGTGACATAGAACTACTTTTGGGTTGGATTAGTAGTTTACAATGTATTAAAAAATTGTCTTACTTATTGTTGTAGTCCATAATTAAAGTTCATGCAGTTCATGTGCTTTCTATTCTGGCCATTCGGTTTCATTTTCCTTTTCTCTTTATAGGCAAAGAGACAATTTTATGAACTATTAAAGAAAATGAAAGTCGAGTCACGTCCAACTGTCCAAGGTGTCAGCTATCAATATGTATTGACTGTATCGGTCTGGCTATATTGTATTTGACCCTACGAAATAGAGATGGTACAGAAGGGGAGAATAAAAAAAATTCTACGATATGAACCAGTGTCGACCTGTATCTGTTGACCGATTCAGGTCTACAGGTCAATATGGTTTGAGACATTAGTTTATTATTGAGATGAACTCCTGAAGACTCATGTGTGCTAATGTGCAATGCCAAGACTGACTGAGATTCTCTTTGAAATCCATCTCTGGCGCCAAAAGTAAAAATGCATAAATTAATTAAGAAGCCTCAAATGACTTAGAAGCATGGATTTGAAGGTGTTGTCTGATCTGATTAGATGGTGACTAGACCTCCAATAAGAAAGCAGGGGCAGAAGAGAGAGAGAGCTAGCAGAAGACACTTTGGCTGTTGGCACATTGCCAACATCACCTCTGCAAAAAGAAAATGAAAAATCATAAGAAGAGGAGAAGGAAGAAGAAGAAAATGAAGAGGAAGAGGTATTTTTCTGGTCACTGGTGCTGCAGCCTCTGCAAGTGGTGGCGGAGTTCCCTTTGTCGTTGACTTTCTTCCAGTTTCCTCTCCATTCTTCTCTCGAGCAAAATATAAACTCTTTCCCTTCTTCAAAACCTCCTAATATATTACTAAGGGGTTATAGACCTAGGGTCCACAGATGAAGCTATGGACCTGGTTTAAAAACACTTGTAAGGGAAACTTCCCTTACAAAGACTGATACAATAGGCTCGAGGTCCCCATTGAATGTTCTTTATTAATCATAGAACTATTATTAGAATACAAAAAATATTTGCTATATTTAAGTTAATAAACAAATCTATATATCTCAAGAATTCCTGAATCCTTTTTTTAAAAAAAAAGGAGGCTGAGTACGACATGGCCATGGTTTTGGTAATCAATAATGGATAGGCAGTGACTGATACCGATTTTTTTATAATTTCTTATTTTTTAATCGTATCGGCCTCATTTCAATCATCTATTGACTGCAAAACCTATCCATATCTATATCGGATCTGTTTTGGCATTGGTCAATGCCGTGTCCGATACCGATATCAATATCTTGAACCTTGGACACAGCATGTTACTGCTAGAAATCCTCTAGACTCATAGCAACATGTTCTAATTATTAGATCATGGTTCTCAAAGTATCACCTAGGTGGCGCTTAGGTGACAAGGCAGTTCGTGAACCCCTAAATGACCAGTTGCCATATTGTTCAAGGTGCCTTGACAGAAAATAAGGGCAAGGAAAGAGGAAAAAAATGGGGAAATGGAGGGAACAAGAAGGAAAAGCAGGCGAATGGAGAGAAAAACCAGAGATTAGGGAAAAAAAAATAAGAGGGAGAAGATGCCACCACTGCTGGAAAAGTTGCAGCGGCAGCCACTGCCGCTGCCATCCACCACTAAGAAGACAAAGGAAGAACAGAGACAGAAGCAGCAGCGGGCACAGCAGTTCCTGTTGCTACAAGCTACCACCACCATTACTGAAGGAACAAAAAGAAGGAAGAGTAAGAAAAAAGGAGAGGAGGGAGGGAAGCTACCTGGTGTTGCAGCTGCCGCCAGATGTCTGCGACATCATCTTTGCTCGGCATCGATAAGTCTCCCGGCATCAACATGGCTTGAAGGGGGAATTAATGTCTGCTGCACCTGATAGTAAAATAACACATTTTTGGGGTATCTTTGGAACATGACACCTTCTTTTAGTTATCTCTTGTCTTATTCCAAAAGTTTTTTAAGCTAAGGGCAAAATGTGTTTTTCATAAATTTTTTAAAAGTGACTAACTATTATGTGTCATTCTACACATTTTTTGAATGGACATGTGAAATGACAAGAATTACTCTCACTAAAAGAACAAATGTATACTAAGAGGGCAAAAAAAATTAAGGTTCCAAATTACTTGAGATGTGTCAATAAGAAAATCTCATATATATATATATATATATATATATATATATATCTTGTCTTGCATGTTATTACGGAGAACTAGCTTGGTTTTATGTCAGGTAAATCTATGACATAAGCTATTTACTTGCTTAAGAGACTCATGGAAAGATTTAGAGAAGGTAAGAAGGACTTCCATATGGTCTTTATTGACCTAGAAAAAACTTATGACAGAATCCCTAGAGAGTTAATCCGACAATTACTAGAGAAGAGAAGTGTTTCTAGCAAATACGTGGACATAGTCAAGTATATGTATTATAATGTGGTGACTAGTGTAAGAACCATTGGGGTGGTCACGGTAGTGAATTCCAATTACAATTGAATTACATCAAGGATCAGCTTTAAGCCCTTATGTGCTTGCCCTCATTATGGATGATTTAACCAGAGACAATCAAGATGAAGTTCCTTGGTGCATGCTTTTTACTAATGATATTATTTTGGTGGATGATACAAAAGCAAGGATTAACGCCAAGTTGGAGCTACGAAATCAAAATTGGAATAAAAGGGTTTTAAGATAAGTAGGACAAAGACGGAGTATATGATGTTTAACTTTAGTCACACAAGGACGGATAATGAGGTTGTGAAAATTGATGAGAGGGAGAGATAACAAAGTGATTATTTTAGGTATCTAGGTTCAAACATAAACAAAGAAGGTGATATAGAGGATGATGTTTCATAGAGAATTAAAATAGGATGGATAAAGTGGGGAGGTGCGTCTAGAGTGTTGTGTGATCTGCATATTCCTTTAAAACTTGAGGAAAACTTTATAAGACAATCATTCAACCAGCTATGATGTATGGTGCGGAATGTTAGGCAGTTAAGAACCATCATATAGATAAACACGGAAACAGCCTCTTCGCGTTGCGGGGGTAAGGCTGCGTACATTTTGCCCCTCTTCGAATCTTGCAGTAGCAGGAGCCTTGTGTAATGGATGTCCTTTATATAGATAAACTTAGTGTAACTGAGATGAGGATATTGAGATGGATCTATGGCAAAACTAGGAAGGATAAGGTAAGGAATGATTGTATTATAGTTGATTTGGGAGTAGCGCCGATACATGATAAGCTACGAGAAAGTTGTTTGGGATGGTATGACCACGTTCAACGGAGGCCATTAAATGATCCAGTACGGAGGAGTGATTTGATTCAGATTGAAGGATTTAAAAGAGCTAGGGGCAGTCCTAAGATGACTCTAGCGGAGGTGGTGAAGAAAGACATGCATAGCTTAGATCTAGTTTCAAGTATGACATCGAACAGAGTTGCTTGGAGGACAAGAATCCATGTAGCTGACCCCATTTAGTTCGGACAAGGCTTTGTTGTTGTTGTTGTATTAAATTAGTGAATGATAGTAGTCTCTTCCATAGTAATATCCTCAAGCTTATGTCAAAAAGCAATGATATTTTTAAAGGCAAGGTTTTAGGTGGTGAGGAAAGACATGCATAGTTTAAACCTAGTTTCAAGTATGATATCGAACATAGCTGATTGGAGGACAAGAATCCATGTAGCTGACCCCATTTAGTTGGGACAAGGCTTTGTTGTTGTTGTTGTTGTATTAAATTAGTGAATAATAGTAGTCTCTTCCATACTAATGTCCTCAAGCTTATGTCAAAAAGCAATGATATTCTTAAAAGCAAAGTTTTAGGTGCCGGTTTTGACCAGTCTCGAAACCAAGTTGTCTTGAGTTTCGGACTAGGTTTCGGTTGAAACTTAGGATTTTTCCTGAGTCAACTCATAACATTGGTTTTGAGGCCCATAAGTGTTTTTTTTTCGATCTAATTTTTTTTTGTAGCATATTTTAACCTTTATATACCTATTTCCCACATTAATTTAAAAAACAAAACATCCAAAATGATATTATGTGGTGTTAACCCAAGTTTGCTAGTGTACGTTAAAGGCTGAATGCTATTGTACATGTGCAGACTAAGCCCTATGCCCCTGACTATTAAGCATTAACATCATCTAACTATAAGATAGGTACTGGACATGAAATTATGTAATTAAAACAATAAAAACATTCATTTAATACATTTAATTCTCATCCATCGATTCCCATGGAGTTTCGTGGTGCGTACTCTTGATGGTGTTGATAACGGTCCTTCAATTGCAGCACATGTATCCCATGACATAGCTTGGGCACAATTATTCCTTAAGATAATGACAGCCCACATATATGAGTCTATCATCAGCATAATGGAGGTATCCCAGTCTAGGGAATGGCTCACCAAGTGAGGTAGTGGGTGGAGCGGGAGTAGGCATATGCATAGGAGGAGGATACGAGAAGATGGAGTTGACGAAAGATGATCCAACTCTTGACGCACCTCTATGCTGATTGTTGGGGAATGAAGCAGAAGAGCCTTCACCTACCACCATAGCTACATATAAAAAATTGAATGGAAACCATGATGTCTACATAGTACATACTCATTCTATCAAAAAATCAAATTTGGATAAAGAAGTTTACCTTGAGAGTTAAAACTTGAGTGAAAAGTGATTTGTTGATGAAGAATCTCACAAAAGCCTCGACAAAATTCAAAATTGGAGGCAAAAATAGGGTTTTGGAGTCAAAACTAAAAGTGTTGGAGTCGAAACCTATAGTTTCGGTTGAAAACTGGTATTTTATAACCATGGGTCCACCAAAAGTGGTTAAAACCTAGTCGAGTTGGACCAGGTTTCAATATTGAAACCTGGTACTTTTTAGTACCACACGATGTTTTGGTTGAAACCGAGATTTGCTAGTCGAAACCCAACTCCTTGAACCATGCTCAAAAGTAAATTATACCTTGCATTACATTGATGTTGCATTCAGGAATTCCCCTGTTGAGTGTTTTTTTTTTGGTAAATAAATTCCCTGATGAGTTGAGTGGAAGAATAAAAATGGTGTTGCTCTGTATTTTCTCTGTTGCCTGGAAACCCTCGTAAATCAATCCATCTTCATTATCTTTATTTGCAGGAAGTGGAGAAGATGTTGCCTTGTGCGCCGCCTCCTGAACCAAAGTATCAACTTCGAAGGACAAGCTCTGCTCCTCTCTGACTAATGTGTTTATATGAAAGTTTTGTAGAGTTTTGTGGGGTATATTTCCTTGGATTTTTCCTTTAAAATTGCTGGATAACCCTTATATCTAAACCTCCATACATGTTAGGGTTATCCTTGTAAATTTATGGGAAGGGCCTTGGACCTTTTTTTCTAAGAGGTGCTTGTTGCTTCTACTGTTGTTACTCTTGGCTTTTCCCTACCTTGAGTTGTTGAGTGTATGTACATTTATTAATAACTTTTAAGTTTTAACAGTTGCAGTAATTGGGTTTGGTATATCCAGCTGTTACAATCCTTTGTTCTCATTATACTTGTACCCATCCTCTAGAAATTATAGGCTGAGTCTGGTATGTTATAGCATGTTTATTTGTAATCATTGAATTTCAGTTTTCAGTTTTCAGTTTTCAGTTTCTGGGATGTGCGCTTAACAGACATGGCTTTACTTAGTTGAATGACAAAACAGGGTCTCTAAAGCCAGTCCATTTAGTTGGAAAAAAGCTCATCTGAGTTGAAATTCTGGGGCAAGGTCTTTGGTTATGATGCATGAAGATGGTTGTTCAATAACCAAAACTTTTCTGCACCGCATCACTGTAACACCTTTTACCAATTGAAGATAGAGGGCTACACTCTATAGATATTCTTTTTACCTCTGAATTTGAAGATTTCTTGGATGCTTCATTTGAATAATTTTTTTGCATATATATATATTTTTTTTCTGGGGATGAGGGCGAGGGGTGGTTTGGGGTTGCTTGTCTCTGTGTTTCTGATTATTATGTTGATCTTTGGCAAAGCAGGGTTCCATATATATTTTCTTACCCAGAGGAGCAGGGTTCTATATATATTTTCTTACCCAGAGGAGTAGCTCCATTGGTAAAGAACAATACCTCAAAAAGGTCATGAGTTCAACTCTTCTAGGGGGTAAAACATTAAAAACAGAAAATATGGGTTTTAAATGTTTGAATTAAAAATATGGAAAACGTAAGTAGATAAATTAAAGAATTAAGTCAATTAATTATGGTTTCATTTGATTGTAATTGAAATTAAAGGAAAAAAAGAAGTGAAAATTTTATCATTAATAATATTGTTTAAATATAATAAAAAAATTTAATATAGTTAGTAATGATATTTTTAAATGTAATTTTGATATAATTTTTTAAAGTAAAATAAAATGAAATTAATTAGTGCATCTAGAATTTGACTCATGAGATGAGCCAGCACCTCCAGAAAAAAGGGCTTTTTGATGAGAGCTCATAAAAGCCAGGTCGCGCAAATGTTTTTCTCCCTTCCCTTCCATTACATTCTACGTTAATCCTCTTCCATTACATTTTTCATTATCTTAATTATGCTGTATTTGATTGAACTCGTCTTTTTTAGGTTTAACTCAATCAAATTCAGTATGCATAGAATTGGGTTTGATCAGAATCGGCCCCTAGTTGATTCGGAGTCGACTCTAATGGTTTAACTGATTTTTCATTATCTTAATTATGTTGTATTTGATTGAACTCGCCTTTTTTAGGTATAACTTGGTCAGATTCAGTATGCATAGAATTGGGTTTGATCAGAATCGACCCCTAGTTGATTCGGAGTCAACTCTAATGATTTAACTGATTTTTCATTATCTTAATTATGCTGTATTTGATTGAACTTGCCTTTTCTGGGTTTAACTCGGTCAGATTCAGCATGCATATAATTGGGTTTGATCAGAATCGGCCCCCTAGTTGATTCGGAGTCAACTCTAATGATTTAACTGATTTTTCATTATCTTAATTATGCTGTATTTGATTGAACTCGCCTTTTCTAGGTTTAACTCGGTCAGATTCAGTATGCATAGAATTGGGTTTGATCAGAATCGATCCCTAGTTGATTTGGAGTCAACTCTAATGGTTTAACTAATTTTTCATTATCGTAATTATGCTGTCTTTGATTGAACTCGTCTTTTCTAGGTTTAACTCACTCGTCTTTTCTAGGTTTAACTCGGTCAGATTCAGTATGCATAAAATTGGGTTTGATCAGAATCAGCCTCTAGTTGTTTCGGAGTCGACTCTAATGGTTTAACTGATTTTTCATTACCTTAATTATGCTGTATTTTATTGAACTCGCATTTCCTAGGTTTAACTCGGGGGGGATTGGGATGGAAAAGAATGGGGTTTGATGGAGGGGGCCAGTTGGTTGGGGGGGGGGAAAACAATTGATTAAATAAATTTTATTTAAATATAATGTTGTTGTTTATGGAGGATTTTTTTTTTTGTGGATAGGGGGGGGGGGGGGGGGGGAAGGGGAGGGGGGGGGGGGGAGACGGGGGGGGGGGGGGGGGGGAGGAGGGGGCTTATTATCTGTTTGAATTCGCATTTCCTAGGTTTAACTCGGTCAAATTCAGTATGCATAGAATTGGGTTTGTTCGGAATCAGCCCTTAGTTGATTTGGAGTCAACTCTAATGATTTAATTGATTTTTCATTATCTTAATTATGTTGTATTTGATTGAACTCGTTTTTCTAGGTTTAACTCTGTCAGATTCAATATGCATAGAATTGGGTTTGATCGAAATCGGCCCCTAGTTGATTCGGAGTCAACTCTAATGATTTAACTGATTTTTTATTATTGTAATTATGCTGTCTTTGATTGAACTCGTCTTTTCTAGGTTTAACTCGGTCAGTTTGGGGAAAAATTGGGTTTGGTCGTATCAGCCTCAAGTCGACTCTAATGGTTTAACTGATTTTTCATTACCTTAATTATGCTGTATTTTATTGAATTCGCATTTCCTAGGTTTAACTCGGTCAAATTCAGTATGCATAGAATTGGGTTTGTTCGGAATCAGCCCTTAGTTGATTTGGAGTCAACTCTAATGATTTAATTGATTTTTCATTATCTTAATTATGTTGTATTTGATTGAACTCGTTTTTTCTAGGTTTAACTCTGTCAGATTCAATATGCATAGAATTGGGTTTGATCGAAATCGGCCCCTAGTTGATTCGGAGTCAACTCTAATGATTTAACTGATTTTTCATTTTCTTAATTATGCTGTATTTGATTGAACTCGGTTTTTCTAGGTTTAACTTGGTTAGATTTAGTATGCATAGAATTGGGTTTGATCGGAATCAGCCCCTAGTTGATTCGGAGTCGACTCTAATGATTTAACGGATTCTAATCCAACTTTTAGAACCACTATAATTACAGAATAGAGAGAGAGAGAGACTTGCATACGGTCTGGATCTTCTCCCCATATGGGTACGGTCCCTAGATCTCATCATCCACTGGGTCTTGTGGTCCAAAGGTAGATCTCACATCGCATGGATGGTGTCAAATTCAAGGGGAGGGTACTCACATGGGTGGAGGATTCAAATTCCAGATGATCTCATCTATGTCAAAATTGGGCTCATATCAAAGATTGAAATCGAACCAATTCTACTCTGTCTGGGTTAAATTGAAACCGAACTTTATAGGTTGTGTTTTTAAAGTTTGATGAAAAACCAAAATCGAATCAGACCAATTAATAAATTCAAACCAAATCGAATTAATAGGATCGAAATCAAACCATCCCAAGAATGGACTAATAAGAATCCATCAAAGCAATATTTTGTTGAATATATTGAAAACCAAGGTTGAAATGGAAACAGCCTGATAATGGTTGGATATAGCCCATTTAGCGAACTCATTATTACATATAAATATAAACTATATGGTACACCAAAGTCAAATCAATATTGGACCCAAAAGAGCCTATTAAGCCAGCCCGAAACCAAAACCGGATGAAATCAAAATTTTTTTATTGAACCGTAATTGGGTTAAGGAGTATAGGACCAAAATTGGTCCAAACCAAAACCGGACCAAAGCAGCCACTTGACGATTCACACTCTCATCTAACCAATCCGATTCTACCACAAAAAAAAGAAAAAAAATTCTAACCCATACGAAATTATCAATTACCCTTAAAGTGACATGGCTTCCTGTCTTAGGCCGTGGAGAATCGGACGGGAAGAACCTGAAGGCCAGTGGCAGTGACTATAAAAGCCATGCTGCGGCTTGGGGTTTTAAGCTCCCACTTTTCTTCTGTACCTAACATGGCTTCTGAGAAGGAAGCTGCCCTTGCAGCCGTTCCATCTGATGCTCCAACCATGTAAGCTTCTTCATTTCCTTTTATTTCTTTATCTGCTATTTGCCTCCCTGTTCTTTCTGTCCATTAAACGCTTTGATAGTAATCAATAACATAAATAAGCACAAGGCTTACAAAAGTGGATTTTTCTGAAAGATCCAGAAGGCAATTTTTTTTTTTTTAATGATTTTTCCAATTTTAGTTTTCTTCGACTCCTTGTCTGTCTGATTACATTTGGGGTTCTGGGAAACATTGGAAGGTAGTAAAATTGTAGAAAGGGATATATGATTTTGCTTAGTTTTATAATTTAGGAATTTGGTTTTCTTGTGGGAGATTGAAAAGGTCACTTTGAAGATCTTGTGTAATTTTTGGAACATCTAGCGGCTTTAGATATAGAATCAAACTACTCTAGTGCCTTTGATAGGTAAGCATTGATGAATTCTGAAGTTAACATCTAGCTAAGAAAATACTGCAAGTAGTATGATTTTTTTGGGGCTATTTCCAGTTGAGAAGATTGCATATGATTTAGCTTTTCAAAAAGCCAGATTGATGAGAGGTGTAAGAGAAGTGAAGAAAGGAAGTGGAAGGAAGTGGCATCCAATTTGTGCAAAACCCATTGAATTTTTTTTTATATGAAGATGTAAAAGAGTCAGACCAACCAACTCTGGAATGCTGTCAAAATTTATGCTGAAATATTGGAGCTCCATTTTTATTATTTGCTGTACGAAATGTGAGCTACAAATGTTTGGTAATTTTAATGAAATTAACATCAGGCTCTTAAAAGTCCTACACTACTGCAACTAAATGTGCATCTTGATGGTTACTAGTACCACAAGATGAGTAGAATAAAAGAAAATAAGGCCACTGGTCCTCAACTTGACTAAGAATGAACTTTATTTTTTACGTTTCCATAGTTTCTAAACTATTATTGGATGATTTTTTTTTCCTTCCTTTCTTCTTTGAACTGTAATTAATGGATTTTAACCTATGAGTTGTTAATTGAAGTGCTACTTAACATATGGAAATGAGATTCAATCAATTTCTTCTCTTCTATGTGCAGATTTGACAAAATCATAAATAAGGAAATCCCTTCTACCGTGGTTTATGAAGATGATAAGGTATTCTAGCAAGTACATCTGTACATGTGATTCGTGGCTCAAATTTCTGAATCAACACGAAGCATCTAGGTTATTAAAATAATAAGTAATTTCCTGAGGAATGGTAGGGATATGGGCCACAAAGGTGTATGGGTGCTCTCACTCACCGACACCTGTGGGTCCTATGTGTTTACAAGGTGAGGCCCATAGTGTTGGGAAGCTGATTGCCCGTACTACTCTGCTTGTCATAGACGTATCATTTTGTCTAGTTTCTCAAACTGCACCCTAAATATCCATCCTTTCATCTTGATGCTTGTAATTTCTGTTCTGCTTGACTTGAAATTTGATGCGTTAACTTTTCAGTCTTACAGCATTACCTACTATGAAATGTTTGTGGGGTTCCTTTTCGGTCCAATTGTGGTCTTGATATTAAGATGGGGTTGTCAATTGTATTTAAGGAGGGGATAGAATGGATTTACACATATGCCGCTTGTGTTCATGATTTTCCTCTTAAAGTGAATGTAGTTGTAACAAAAAAGAAAATAGAAAAATAGTAATTCTTGATTGTAAGCCATTTATTTGTAATAGTTCCTTATCCATATTTCTGGAATTGTTCTTTATGTTGGTATTGTTATTTTTTTCCTATTTTTATTGAGGGATAGCTATTTTACTATTTCCAATGTGTTTAGAACAGGTTCTTGCATTCAGGGATATTGGTCCCCAAGCTCCCACACACATCTTAATTATCCCCAAAGTTAGGGATGGATTAACAGGTCTCTCAAAGGTAATCATCATAACTCTGGTTACATCTCCCAAGGACAATTATTTTGATAGATATAGCTATTATTTAAAAGAGCCTTTAAATCTCAAAAAGTAGGCCCTTTCTTTATTTTCTTAACAAATTTATCCAAATCAGCTTTTATGAAATACATAGAGTCCAGTAGTAAATCTGAGGTTAGTATCGGTGCACCTTTAAACACAAATTCTATATCGCATAAATATACAGGTGAAGGGAACTTCAGAATTCATTATGATTCCCCACAAATGTCCTTTATATCACATCTATTATCTAAGGTTACACAATCTTAGCGCTCATGCTATTAGTGAGGTCTAAAATTATCATATAAAGCAGCTATCTTCAGACTTCAGAGAGCTCTTTGATTACTGGCATTGGTACTGAACTGAAGAAACATTGTCCTCTTAATTGGGTAGGTTACATAGTCCTGTTCCAGCATTTTATTCTATCCTGATCCTGATCCTTTCCTTAATCCCAAGTTTCCACTGCTTTTCTCACTGGCTCAACCCATACTCTTTCTAGATTTCCACTTGTCCTTTCAATGCCTTGAGCTTGGACCATATCTATCCTTATTATTGCCACAACTGGCATTCGGTTGAACATGACCAGACAATCTGATGCAGCCCAGTTCAATTGGTCATGATTAAGCCTAATTGCAGTTCCTCAATGGATCATATAGGCTTTGGGTTCTATTTGATGTAAAAGGATGTTTTAAGGGGCCAATACCAGGGGGCAGTGTTTTGGTGCAAGTTTTGTTAGTTAGGAAAAGTCTCGAATTCTAAGATATTATGAGAATGGTAATTTAGGACTTTTTTTTGGGGAATGAATAAATTTATTAACAGCACCCTGAGAACAGGGGAAACAAATCTGGGTATCCAAAGGATAGAGCCAGATCATAGTTGTCAAGGCGACAATGTGAGTCAAAGCGTTGGAGGCCTGACAAGGCGTCTAGGCAACCAAGGCGCCGGCCTAGGTGACTAAGGCGTCCGATTTTCCAAGGCGTCACGAGGCCGCCTGGGCGCAGAGGCGCCGAGGCACCTAGGCAACGCCTTGACAACTATGAGCCGGGCTCCTTACAAACAAGAGCAAAGGCCAAAAAACACCAATAACTAACAAGGAACCAGAAATATCAAAACAGGGCCCTTACTTAGGAGTGAGATCCCAAGAAGATAGAATAAATCTATTTCTCTCAGAATCCTGGGGCTGGGGGGGGAGTTAATAACATGCCATGTATGTCGAAGATGATGGCTTCTCAAAGAGCAAAAGGGTTTTGATTTGGATGCCCACATACGGAGATTTCTCTCAAACCAAATATGGTACACCGTCACTGCAAAAACATGTTTGACCACAGTATCACTTGAAGACTTTCTCTTAAAGTTATTGGAAATCCACCTCCACTCTTGATCAAAAGGCCGAATTCTTCTATAACACAGCCAACATTTCTCAAGGATCTTCCTTCAAACTCTTTTTGAGAATGGAAACTCAAAAAATAGATGTTGAATATCTTCTTCCGAGGTGCAGCATAGACCATAGCTAGCACTAGCAATGATACCCCTATTACACAAAAGAGATCTAGTGGGGAGGGAAAGCATAAGGGCTCGCCAAAGAATGAAACTGCGGTAAGGAGAGTGCCCCTTAAACCACACCATATCAGACCAGACCACTTTGGGTTGTTGAGATCTAACAAGCTCTCAGGCAGAGGTAGCAGAAAAATTACCATTGGAGGATGCGGTCCAAACTATAAGATTACCACTCCCACTAGGACTTCGAGGAACTAAATTAAGCACTTCTCAAGTTTGCATCAACCTTTATTTTTTTTTAAATAATTTTTAAAAAAATTTTTAATTAAAAATTTTCTATTATTAAAAAAATTATTCTTAAAAAAAAAAAAATTTTTTTTTTAAAAAAAAAATATTAATTAAATTTTTAATAAAAAAAAAAAAAAAAATTTAAAAAAAAATAAAAAAAAAAAAAAAAAAATTTTTAAAATTTAAAATTTTAAAAATAAATTTTTGGTGATGAAGAGAAAAAAAAAAAAAAAAATAAAAAAAAAAAAATAAAAATATTAAAAAAAATATTTTTAAAAAATTAAAATTCAAATCCTCAAATAAAAAATTTTTAAAATTTTAAATTTTTTTAAAAATTTATTAAAATAAAAAAAACCACCCCCCCCCCCCCCCCCCCCCCCCCCTATACAACCCCAAACCAAAAATTTTTTTTTTTTTATTTTTTTTTATTTTCTTTTCTTTTTTCCAATATTTCCTTTTTTATCCCTTTAAAAAATTTTTATAAATTCCATCTTCTCCCTCCCCCTTCATATTTCTAACCTTTAAAATTTTTTTTCCACTTTTTCTTTTTTTTCTTATTAATTTTTTTTTTTTTTTTTTCCTTTTTTTTCTCATTTTCCTCCCTAAATTTTTTTTTTTCTTTTTTTTTTAATTTTTTATAAATTTTTTTTTCTTTATTAAATTCTTAATAAAAAAATATTATAAAATTTTTTTTTTTTTTCTTCCATAAAAAAATTAAATAATTTAAATAATTTTTTTTTTTAATCATTTTTTTTTTTTTCATAAAAAATAATTTTTATTATCCCCCTCCCTCATATTAACACCCACCCCCATAAAAATACAAAAAATAAAATTATACTAATTTCCCCCAACAATTAAAATTTTTTTAATTTTTTTTAAAATTTCCTCAATATAAAATAAATTTTTTTCCTCTCTCTTCCACCTCCCCCTTCCCCCTTAAAAATTCCCCCTCCCCCCCCAAAACCCCCAAAAAAACAAAAACTCCCCCCCCCCCCCCCCCCAATTTAAAAAAAAAACCAACCCCCACCCCCCCCCTTAAAAATTTATTCCCCCCTCCCCCACCCCCTCCAATAATTTTTTTACTTTTTTTTAAATTTTTTTTTTTTTTTT